>JAVJGJ010000039.1:3612638-3628027 GCA_035590215.1 Microhierax caerulescens | reverse complement strand
AGTGCCCACACAAACCCACCCCCCGGCACAGAGGCAGCAGGTTTGTTTCCCCTCCGGCTGCATTTCAGGAGGTTTCTAATTCCACGCCACGTCCTGAAGGACTTCATAGCCACATTGCTCGCTGCCCTTTGAAACACTGAGACATTCCTTCCCGTTGCTGCATCACCCCCTGCAGCCAGGTAATCCTATAAATCCCGGCCAAGTAATCCTATAAATCCAGTCCTGGAGGAAGCAGCCTCACCTGTTCTATGATAGCTGTTTTCGTATTTCGCTCCTTTTTTAAGGAGCTTGGCAGGGGGAGAAAAACTCCCTGCCTTCCTCCCTCCCAGATTTTCGCCATCCCTTCCCATCAGACTGTATTCGCTGCTGGGCTGACGACTCCCAGAGCAGTGGGGGCCAGAGGGATAACCTGGCTCTTCCTGGCTCCCTCCTCCCAGTCAGCAGCCAGAGCCGTGCAGGGGTGGGCAGGGGCCCAGCCCGGGTCCTTACCACTGTATGAAGCCCAGTGCATCGGTGAGTAACCGCTGTAGTCCACCACAGAGTCCAGAGGGTCAGTAGAGAGAGCTGCCTGCAGCAGGGTCCTCAGGATTTCTAAGTGCCCGCACGCCGACGCAAAGTGGATCGGGGTCCGGCCTTTGAAATCCCGACACAGAACGAAGGCATCGTGGTCCAGCAGGGCAGCCAGGCAGTCCTCACAGCCCGTCACAGCCTGTGGTCAGGAGGGAGGACCAGGAGGTCAGAGCTCACCTTCCAGTCACTTAGCAACAGAACTACCCCCCTTCTTCCGCAGCTTCCTTCTCAAAGGCCGCATCTCAGGGAGGGAAAACGGGCTCCTTCACCGAGGACTCTTGCAACAAAAGAAGCCACCCGCTTGCCCTCCAAGCAGCCCCCAGGCAGGAGGATGAGCAGAAGCCCTGGGGTACCCAGGGATGCACTCACCCCTCGGTGCAGGGCGGTCCTCCCCCTCTTGTCCGCTGCGTCAGCTGTGGATCCCTTCTCCAGCAAGAGGTGGACACAGTCAACGTGGCCATTCATGATCGCCAGCATCAGTGGGGTTCTGAAAGGCAGCAGGGAGGGGAGTGGGGTTCAAGTACTGCCCGCTCCCCCCTGCCCCAGCCACCCCGAGAGGGGCCGGACCCCGTGCCACACGGAACCCAAAAGAAACCACCAGGCGAACTCACTGGCCATGGATGTCCATGACGTCGGTGATGTCCGCCCGCTCCCCGCTGTCTATCAGGAGGTGCAGGGAATCGGTGTTCCCGTTGGCAGCTGGACACAACGCACGAGGAAAGGAGGAGTCACGCACGCGTACAGACGGGTCCCCCCCTTCCAGCCACGGCCGCCAACCAGAGGAAGGGGCTCGGGCCCAGCAGCCAGGCACACGTGGCTGAGCAAATTCGTTAGGAGGTTGCTAAGCTGCAGGGCTGACGAGCACGTGCACAGGCTGAGCTGAAGACACGTGTGAGTGCGGAAGCTGCCGGCGCCTTCTCTCCCACCCGCTGCTGAGCCCTCGGACCCTCTGCTTCTGCTGGCACCATCCTGCCGCTTAAGCATCATCCTAAACCACGGCCCCTTCCCTCCCCCTGACCAGCAGCCCGGTGAGGGGGTGTCCTTGGCAGCGGTGGCACCAGCGGCTGGAAGGGCTCTGGACACGCTCCCTCGCCACCCCCAGCCCCGTCTGCCCTCCATCACCTGCAGCATGGAGAGGGGTCCACTTCCTCGTCTTCTCTTTCACCAAAGCGGACGCGCCGTGGCTGGTGAGCACCTCCACGCACTCCGTGGAGCCTCGCTCCGTGGCGAGGTACAGCGCCGTCCGCCCCTTGTGGTCCCGCACGTCGAGGTTCACGAGGGTTTCAGCAAGTGTCTTTAGGGCTTCACAGTGACCATTATAGGCCTGAGGACAAAGCAGACCCTGTTAAAGCAGTGCCTGGAGAGGCTGCACCCAGAAGCCCCCCCTCCCAGGACAGCTCCTGCCCCCTGGGTCCCTCCAGCCAGAGGGGCTCGTGCCCGGCCATCGCCTCTCGTTGACACTGGGGTCCCACGCAAAGCCCTCGCCCACTCCCACCCCTGCCCACGCTCAGACAAGGGAGGTGGCTCCAAACAGCAGCAAACAGAAAGCCCTGGAAAGAGCAAGGAGTTTAACACACAAATCAAAGGGATTTTGACCATCAGCCTGTGGGGAAAGCTGCTCCCCACACGCCGGTGCCTTCCCCCTCTGCCCTGCTCAGCACCAACAGCTGCCGGGACCCAGCCCAGGCTGCCCAGGAGCGGGCACCTCTCCAGGACACGGCACGGAGCCCGCACGGAGCCAAGCGCCCTCCGCAACCCTGGGGGTGGGCCAGCCGTACTTACAGCTAAGTGCAAAGGGCTGACTGGAATGGTGCTTTCCACATCCTCCAGGCAGTTAAAGGACATTTCCAGGAGCTGCAACAACAAAACCGTAACTGACCCTGGACTCACGGAGGCTTTGACAGACACCCTGTGCACCAGCGGGGTCAGAAAACCGGCCCGTCTGCTCCAGAATGATCTGGATTGCAGGGTGGCACCTTCCTTAGCCTGGCTCTGGGCCCTGCGTAGAGAGTCACATCAGGTCCCTGCTGTCCTGAAGCCCCCCCACTACTCACACGATGCCACAGGGCTGCAAGCTTGCCTGTAACAGTGCAGGCACTGCAGACAGGGTTACAAGGCATTTTCTGTACTTCAAGAGCTCTTCCCTGGCACAGGTCTCCAGGCTTCCTTTGCAAATCCAAACCTCGCTCTGTTGCCAGGGATGTTACACAAGACATCCATACATCCTCCTGTGCTGGGCAACAGCTCCTTTCTCTCAGGGATCTCGCTCAGGCACGGGTCTTTCCTCCGTGGTATTCCCAGCGCAACGGCTCCCCAGGGATCCCCATGCTTTTTCATCAAACCCACCTCCCTTCCTCCTGGACAAACCCTGACACTGCAGTGCCTACAACACGCACAGTCCTTTAGCCAGACCTGGACGCCATAAGGTTTGACACGATCCTTAAGGGGGGGCTTCCCCCCTCCCCCTACCAGCACAGAGGGGTTTCTCCAGCTCACTCACCAGTTCAAGGTTCTGCCTGTTGCCATACGCAGCTGCATAGTGGACAGCGGTATATCCCTGCTTGTCCCGGAGGGATGGGTCAGCACCATTATCCAGCAAGAACTCTAAACAACTGCAACGAGCAAGAGGAAGGGGATACTGCAGAGGCAGAGCTTTGCAGGGACCACCCCCCACCCCCCGATTTATCTCAAAGCAGATGCTGGGCTGATCCCCTCAAGACACGAAGCGCGTGCAAAGCCCGCTGGCAGCGAAGGCCAGGAAGCGACAGCCAGGTTTGCCTCCAGAATCCAAACCAGCAGATGTTCCCTCCAAGGCATCGCTCCCAGCTCAGCGCAAGCAGCAGCCAGGTATTTCTAGCGAGCGCACGCAGGGGGCTGGGGAAGGGATAAGCCACAAACAACTGCCAGATGGGGCTGCAGCGCGGACTCACAAGAACGCCTCCTTCAGCCTGGACTCCTTCAGTGGCTCCTCATCAGTGTCATGGCTGTTTCCTGAATGAGTCTCTGCTCTGAAAGGTCAGAGACCCGCATCAGTTTGCTGATTACCCTCTCCCACCCACGCGCCTCGAAGCGCTCCCCTCTTCACGAACCGCTGAGCACCCGCTGCGGGGGGGTGGGGGGTGGGCTTGGCCAGGGAACGGCAGAGCATCACCGCCCAGCAGTGTGCCATCGTCTCCAGCGCCAGCCGCGAGCACACGCCACCGAGACACTCACCTCCTGTACGTGTCCGAGGCAGCAGCATAGTGTAAGGGGGTACAGCCTTTACAGTCAGCCTCGTTAATACTGGCTCCTGCTGTGACCAGCGTCACCGTACACTGATAGCTGCCGTTGGCAGCTGCGTAGTGCAGTGGAGTCCTGGGAAGGGGCAGAGGAGAAGGGGGTTCAGCCACGCCGCCCGTCGCAGGCGCAGAAACCCGCCCGGCAGCAAGGCAGGGCCCAGGGAACCAGCCACCCCCCCTGGTTCTGGCTCAAGGGTTCGGGTTTCTGAAGAGCCAGAGCTGGACCCCTTGGGGTGGGAGGGGGTGAAGGAAGCAGCTTTAGACACCAAATGCGGCAAAGTCTGAGGAACGTCCCGAGCCAAAGCAGGCTCAGTGCGCTCCGGCTCGTTTAGGGCTGGAGGAAATCCCCCTTGCTCCCTTACAAGGCCCACAGCCCACCTACCTTCCGAATTTATCTCTCCTCCTCAAGTCAGCACCGCTGCTCAACAGCAAATTAAGACATTCAACATTCCTGCAGGAGGTAGGGAGAGGAGTTAGACACAGATCAGAAGAGACCACAGCAGGAAGGCAAACTCCTCCTAGTTGCAGACAAGACGGCTGCGCTTCTCACCTGCGCAGCCCGCACATGCCGAAGCTCAACTCAGTTTGTCATCACCGGGCAGCGTAAGAGCCGCAGCCACGGCGGGATGCCGCGTACACAAAGCTCTTCCCTGCTCTCCAGTGACATAACCCTTCAAGTTTCCTGCCTCACCCGCGCTACCCTGCACTACGCGGGGCTCTCAACCAACCAGGCCACTACAGAGAGACATCCGCCACGGCACTAGTGCAGCTGACGCACTGGATTTGCTGCTACAAAAAAAAAATAATAATCTAGGATTTGTGCCTCCTGCTCAGGCAGGGCGACAGCGCTGCGAGGCCGAAGGACGCCTCCGCGACTGGCTCTCAGGCATCACACAAGTATAACAGAAATGAGGTCCTCGACGGGACCCCTGCACCTCTGCTGGACCGCTGCAGGGTCGATGCACCGCATGAAATGAAACGAACAATACAAGGCACTGACAGGGCCAGCGAAATCCCCGCTGCTTTCAGGCACCAGCTCCTGAGCCCCCGGCAAAGCCCCAGCCAAGGAAGCATTTTAGCCCCCCTTTAACGAAGGGTGAGCAGCCACCGAGGGGAGCAACCGCGATGAGTCACACGGTCAGCGGCAGAACAGGGCCAAAAGGTTTCCATTTTCATTCCTGCTCTGAACACGGGTGTCTGCTCTCTCTCGGAACCAGGAACAGCACCCAAGGGTCCAGCTCCCAACCCTGACCAAAACACTGCCCTTGCTGTAGCTCACACGCAGAGAGGAGGAGGTTTGGGCCGGGGGCTTCCTGCGCGCAGGGTGGGACCGGGGCCCCGCGCACGGCTCACCCTCCAGAAGCAGCAGCGTGGAGGCAAGTCCTCCCGAGGTTGTCAGGCGTGTTGATATCGAAGCCTGCAGACAGCACGTGCTCATTGCTCAGCGAGGAGACGATACTGTACAACTGACCTGGGTGGCAGGAGGGGCGGGGAGTCAGGGGAAAGCTCGGGGGTCACCCGACTGCCCCCACTGCAGGGGGGGCGGCTACGCCACGCACCTGAGGAAAGTAGCTTACGACAACAGTCTGAAAATCCAAAGAGAACAGCTAAGTGCAGAGGGAACATGTCGTGGATCCCACGCCTGCCAGGAGAAGACAGGGGAGTCAGGATGGGTCATTTCTGCATCCCCCAGCCCAGGGCAGGGAAAGGGAGGAAGAGTCCTTCCTTACCTTGCAGTGTCAGCACCATTCGTCATCAAAGTACTAATTAGCAGCTCGTGGCCATATCTAGCAGCAACGTGGAGGGGGGTATTGCCGTATTTGTCAGCACAGTCAATCTCACTGCCTAGAAAGGAAAAGCCAAGCGCTTTGTCAGCGGGTCTCTGGGTTCTATCCCAAGCAGCCCAGGCTGTTCCGAGGGCTTCATCCCCATCTCGGGGACACAGCCGACAGCCCAAGTCCATTCCGCATCGTGCAGAAGGAGAACTGCACACTGCTCTCCGAGCTGAGATCCCACTTGTGTCCTGCAAGCTTGGGGCACTACATCTCTCCTCCTCCCCCCAGGAGGGGATGCTCTCAGCCACGGATGTCTCTGGCTGAACCCCCGGGGCGTCTGCCAAGCCTACAGCCCCCTTTACAATATTGTCTTTCAGGCTGGACACGGCAGTGGGAATGTTCTGTGGCCACAGCTGCTCTGACCTGGCTGGAATGTCAGTCTCCTGGTCTACACCTCGCTGCCCTTGAGGGTACGCACACTCCCTGCCACCCCCAAGCAACCCAGAACCACCGGCAACAGCCCCAAGGGAACAGAGTGGATCTGAGCGATAATTGTAGAGCTCTTAACCCCCCCGAGCAAACACGCAAGGAGGTCCCGGAGGCAGGCGCTCAGAAGCACAAGGAAACAGCCGGGATAAGGCAGGGCCGGAGGAAGAAGCCACTCACCGTTCTGGATGAGGATCTGTGAGCGCGTGAACCGTCCGTGAATGGCAGCCATGTGCAAAGGGCTCTTCCCTTCCTTACTCTGCAGAGAGCAAAGTGACATCGCATCAGGCTTCCTAGCACCCTCCCCGAGCCCTCGCCTCCTCGGGCAGCAGATCCTCGCTCCCCCCATCCCGAAGCTGCCAGACCTGAAAGTTGACATCGGCCCCGTTGTTCACGAGGAGCTCTAGGCACAGGGCCCCATTGGTGGAGACGGCAGCAAAGTGCAGAGGGGTGAAGCCCTTCTCGTTAGGCTGATTGACATTGGCGCCGTAATTGACCAGCTCGTTGGCCACGGCATCTTGGCCCATGTAACAGGCAATGTGAAGTGCAGTGTTACCGAAGGAATTTGGTTCATCGATCTGTGGAAGCAACAAACCCCAGAAGATTTAGGGGTTCAAGAAAACGAAAAGGCAGCCAAGAACCAGCCAAGGCTCCTGCCACCACCCAGCGCTCTCTCCTACTCCGGTCTCCAGACTGGCCTGCGCCTGAGCCCACCCTGTGCGCAGCCACTGGGGTCTTTACCTCGACTCCCAGCCTCAGCAGGTGACGCACAACTTCGATCTGGCCGCTGGCTGCCGCAGTGTGCAGCAGGGTATAGCCCTTCTTGTCCTTACACATCACATCAGCTCCCCGGGCCACCAGCAGCTTCAGAACCTCCAAATGCCCTGTCCGGGAGACAGCGGTAACAGCCAGGGGACCCCGGGAAACGGAGACCTGGGCACAGCAGCCTCTGGGGAGCCCCACCGCCCTGGGAGGTGAATCCACGGGCAGCAAGCAACGTGGGAGAAGAAACCGGACCGATACCCACGGGGAAAACCTACCCAGGAAAGCTGCCCAGTGGATGGGCTGGCGGTCCTTCTTGTCGCAAGTACTCAGGCTGGCCCCTTTGTTCAACAGCAGGTTCACCATCTAGACAGGGAGAAGCGGCGAGGGAGGCAGGGCTGCCGTTCCTCCCTGCTTGTGCGGGCAGCGGCGCCTTCGCCACCTGCGAAGCCCGGACCCAGGAAGGTGGACGCGCACGGGACCCCCCGCGCCCGAAGCCGCCTCGCCTACCTCGAGGTGACCGCTGTGCACGGCATGGTGCAGCGCCGTGCGGCCCGTGCGGTCCGCAACATTGACAGTGCTCAGCAGGGGGACGATGGCCTCCACACACTTGGTGGCCCGGTTGGCAGCAGCGACGTGCAGAGGCGTTTGCCAATACTTGTCACGGGCATTGACATCTGCCGAGTGCTTCAGGAGGAGGTGAAGTGCCTTCTGGCAGGAGCAGAAGGAAGCAGAGTTCTAACCCAGCCACTGGAGCACGCAGAAGCCCTCCAGCCGGGTGGGGGAAGCTGCAGCTCAGGCCACCTCATGCTTTCTGCACGCACGGAGCTGCATGAGGTGGGGGTCCACCCCAGCGCACAGCCCCGAGAGCCAGGGCAGCCCTTGCGGGGCTGAACCTGCTCCACACAAGCACGGCTTCTCCCACCCTCAAAGGGAAGGACTCGCTTGCTTTCACATCCCCAACGAAGCCCGCGTTACGGCTGTGTTTCAGCATGTTATCACAGAGAAAGGGTGAGAGAGGCAGAGACAGCGAGAGAGGCTCTAAGGAGGAGCAGGGAGAAGGCATCGTCCCTACACGAACGCCCCAGCCTTCACTGGGCTGCTCCAGGCTGGAGTTTGGCGTGTGGGACTCGAATACGCCGGGCTCATCCCACCTGAGTACAACTGTGAAACGCGGCTGCACGGGGGCACCGGCACGGGAGAAACACCTCCGGGCCACGGGACTCAACTCGGAGTGAGCGTTCTCATGACTCACGAGGTGCAAAGCGCCCGGGGGATGACAAATGTGACCCACTGACCTATATTTGACAATTATTTCCCCCTTTTGCTGGCGGAAGCTGTTTGCCACAACCCCACATTTTCCTCCCTATGGTTTACAGGCCGCCCACTTCCACGCAGCATCGGGGCAGCGCTTGGCAGCGACCCCAGCCCCACGGCTCACTGCTCCGCTCTTCTCTCCCAGGGCTAGCTGATTCCCCTCCTGGCTGGGGGGAACACGTGAAAGAGCCAGGCAAAACGTAACCCCAGCAGTTCTAGAGAGCAGGCTCTAGGCAGGAAAAGCCGTGAAGCACACAGGCGTTTCGGGAAGGCTCCTCTCAGGAGCTAGGCATGCAGGGCACTGGCACAGCCCCGCGCCAAGCACCCTGCGGAAGAACAGAATGAGGCAGGTGACTCTCCAGCACATCTGAGCCGAGGCAGAGAAGCAAACGAGCGTTCTCAAATTCACAGACAAGCAGCGCTTCAGACCTGACAGCAACACAGTCTCGACTTGCTGAGCTCCCCGTATTTTAGCGACCCACAGTAACCGTCCACACATGTTCGCAGCAAATGCCTTCAGTAGGGGTTTAGGCTAATGTGTTTCATCCCGTGTCTGCTGCTGATTAAGAGAATTCACGCAACCCGCCGATGTGTGGTAACTTGCCCTGCATGTCAGAGTCAGGGCTTCAGATCCCCTGGCTCCAACCAACGTGACCACGGAGTTTCTTGCTCTCCAGCAACTCAAAACAGGACAAAGTTAAGTGGGATGAAGTTAAGCCCACAAAAGCTAAACGTCAGGAAATCTTTCCAACAAGATCTGTCGGAATTGGCTCCCGAGAGAAAGGGTGAGAGCCCCATCATCCCTCAAAGAAATGTAAACCTGGAATAGACGAAGCCCTGGAGAAAGGGGAAAGGCAGGGAGGAGGATGTTGTGGGGAAAACCCACGTACTAATTCCTTAAGGATGGAGGGAAGGGAACCAAGGGGATTTTTTTTTTCCAGCTCTCATATTCAGCCTCTGAATTACACATTCATCCCCTCTCCACTCTAACGAGACCACCCATCTCAGCCAAAGCCAGACACAATGGAAAAGAGAAGCAGCACGGTCCCCTCCTCCCACTGGCGCCCACCACCCCCACGCAAGGAGCAGACAGAGCCAGAGGGCACTTGGCGGGAACCTACCTCGTTACGAGAAGCCGCAGCGCGGTGTAACGGGGTGAGCCAAACAGTGTCCTTTGCGTTAACATTAGCACCTGAGGAGGAACACAAGGAGGGGACACAGGGGGCAGAGAGGTGACTGGCTGCCCCCGCTCCAGAGCCCCAGGGCAGGTCTGCAGCCACCTCTGAGGCACCCGCCGGGCAAGCGCCGGTTCTGCTGCGAGAGAGGACCCTGCGCGGAGCTTTAGGTGGGACAGACCCTGGGAAATGCAGGAGGAACAAGCTCTCCCTTGGGAGACAGTGCTGGTGCACTGCAAAGGACATGGCAAGGCACAGAGTAAAGAGAATACATCTCCCCGAGTGCCAGCTTCCCCGCTGAGCCAAAAAAACCACAACAGAGACCCGGCAAGCAGTTCTGCTCCTTGCTTCAGAACAAGGCCACCTGAGACAAAAACCCCAGAGCATTTAACGTCGGGAGCTGTGGTCACTGTGGTCTGCGTCTCCGTATTAGAAAGGAAAGACGACGTGACCATCCCAGCACCACTGCGCTAAGCGCTGAGGTCCCACAACCCCTGACGCCCCTGCCTTTCTTTGCTGCTGAGAACTCAACACCCAGGCATGAAAAAGTCAACACAGGGCACGTAAGGGCACCCCATGCGCCGCAGACAACGCTGAACATCCCCAATCCTGTTTAACAGGCCCTCAGCAAAGGATTTTCCCCAAGTCTCTCCTTGTCAGGGTCAGGTAAGATCATGCCAGCCTCAGGGCTCCCCCACACCACCAGCAAGCAGCTGTGAAGCCCACAGTGCCCCGAGGCGCTGCACTGGTGAGCAGCAGACGAGGAGACTCCCCTGTCTGCACCACACCGACACAGGACCCAAACGCAGGGCTGAGCATCTCTAGAGGGAAACGAAGGGCAGCTTTACGTCAAGTAGCACAAGCCAAAACTGAGCAAAATCCCCCGTTTTTTAGCAGAGCCCTCTCCGGGAGCAAGCGAAACTCTACTCCCTGGAGCATCCTGCCATTCGAGGCATCACCGGGGCACGCAGTCCCTCAGCACCCTCCTCCAGTATCTCCTCCTACCACTGGACACCTTGCACACATCCCCCTCCTGGCTTGGTTTCCACCTCTGCTATTTCAGTTCCAAGACGCTTCTCTGCCCGAACAAACCTCTTAGGATTATGGCAACATTTCCTAATCTTCCCCTGGCTACAACCTCACGGGCTTAAGCATGAACACACGGTTGCTTGGAGGGTGACCAAAGCCTATTGCTCTGCTTTAGGCCAGCAGAGAGCAGAAAGACGCCCTAAAGGCAGAGCCAGCAGTCGAGCCAAGCGCCCTGAGCCTTGGCCCTTACCTGACAGTATTAGGAGCTCGAGGATTGCAACATCTCCTATGTAGGCAGCAGCATGCAGCGGCGTTCGTCTTTCTTGGTCCTAAGCAGGGATGTAAGAAACAAAAAGCATCCGTGAGCTTCGAGGGCGGGCGGAATCCCTCCTCCGCTCCAGTCCGCCCCAACACCTCCTGTAAGCACGTGAAGCACCTCGGGACGCAGGACAAGGGGAAAACTGTTTACACCCAGCACCCTCCTGGGTTTAACACCCTTTGGGAGCTCTGCGGGTGCACCTGGGGGCCAGAGCAGAGGGTACGTGGGCCACGACCCCAGCACGAGACAGGGATGCTGTGAGAGCTCCAGCCGCTCTTCCACCCCCGCACTGACTCCCTGGAGACCAACGAGACCTGGCTCCGGCGCTCCTGGACTTAACGAGCATCTACAAAGCATTCTGTGATCAGAGAAGAAAGGCTGGCTGCGCTCTGACAGCGCACAGGCTGTCCCGCTCCGCACACTTTTATCCTTTGGGCCAACAATAAAAACCACTCAGAAGTACAGACAGCTCCGAAACCAGACTCAGACCTGCCAGCTGCCGAAGGCCAGGAAGGTGCAGAAGCCCCTCTCTGATCTTAGATAGGATTAGCCAAAGAAAAAATACCTTTCACTTCTGTTTACACAGGGCTGGGCCCTGGGTAACCTCTGCTTCAGGCATTTGGTTCAGGCCCTCCTTGGGGAACATGCCGCGTACTAAAGCCAGGAAGCAAACAAGTAGAAAGCCAGACGAGCTCGTTTCAAGCCCCAGATTTTGTGTTTTAGGGGTGGTGTTGGTAATGTAATTGCTTTTCATTAGGTTAAAAACCGTTTGGAAAATGGTGGTGGTTTCATTTTTTTTTTGGTAACAACTTGTGCTGGCACAACCAGGCAGGAGGATGTGAAAGCGAAACCCAGCTGGCAGGTCACTGAACAAGCAACAACATTTCTAAACCTGCACACAAAAAGGAAATTAAGTGTTAACAATTGCGGTTTTATTCCTTCAGCAGCTGTGCGAGAGCTCAGCAAAACAATCCCAACCCTCTCTGCCGACAAGAGAGGACGAAGAGGTGCCGGGTCCCCAACTGAACCAGTCGTGGAAAAAAATCCCCACGCTCTCTCTGTGTAATAAGCTAAGATACGATCGAATCATTAGTCCTCCTGGCACACGGGCACCAGCACAGGGACGCCCTCACCTTCCTGGGATGCTGGCCAGCGTCCACAGCGCCTGCCCTTGACCTCAGGGTTTAACACCGTGAGGATCGGGGTGCGCAGCAGCCCCAGCTTGGCAGGCTGGGCCAGGCGAGCTCCCTGACCAAGCGCTCAGCGGAACACACGGGAGCGCGCCGAAAAGCCGGCAGCTGCCTGCAGCACAGCTGGGAGCAGCACGGCCCCGAACCCCGGTCAATGCCACAGCTCGGGGACGCTGAACCAGAACAGGCCGCTCTCGCCCAGGGCTCAGAACTTCGCCCAGCTTTTGGGCTGAGAGCACAGAACTGTTGAGCCGGCGCCAGTCCCACTGTGCCACCGTGTCAGGCAGCGCCGAGCAGCGCGCAGCCTGCGTCGCAGCAGGCTGCGTTCCTTATCCGCGCATCTGCCGCCGATGTGTTAGTGGGGAGCTCATCAGCCAGATCAAGGGAAGGCACGCTGACAAGGCAGCCGGGAACGCTCACAGGCAGGTTTCACCCCTTCCCTTGGCTCCCACGCTCCACGTGAGGACAGACCGTGCTCGTCACCACCAGACTGGGGCTACCGAGGGCTGCCCCCCCAGGAGCCAGCCTGGCCACTCGTGGAACCCGGAGGGAAGCGTCCAAATGGCGGCTGCCTCTCCCGGCCTCCCTGCCCGCTCTGGAACAAGCACCAAACCCACCCTTTGCTGTCAGGCTTAAGATGAGCACAGTGGAAACCCCTCCTAACACTTGTGAGGTGAACTCAGCTTTGCTGAGCAGCTCAAATCCTCCTTTGCCTCTGGGGAACAACCTTATCTCAGGCCAGACCTGCTGTGTTCACACCAAACTATTTTGGGTTGCCATCCCAAAGGAGAAAAAGGTAAACTGGCGAGGCAGCTAAGCTAAGCCTCTGTGAAAAGTCCTCCCACACACCCCACAGCCTCTCAGTGACGCTCAGCCCAGAACTTCAGGAGGCTCTCACCGTCTCCCGGGGAGGGGTGGGAGTCCTGGTCTTCCATGTGCCCCATTTTACAGATGGCAAGATTGAGGCAACGGGACAAAGCTGAGCAGCAAATGGCAGCTGAGCCAGGAGCAGAATCCAGAAATCTTTTGTTTCAAAACTCCAGCTCTGACCATCCTCGCCAAAAAGACACCCCCCACATCTCGCTCGCTGAGCCTCTGCCCTCCCCTCTTCCCCCCTGCTAAAGAACCGCACTGCAGGCAAGGAAACGGGGAGAGCTGGGTGAAGGAAGGGGAGCGAGCACAGCCGGGCAGCACTCACCAATACATTAATGTTCTCCTTCTGATTCAGCAACGACCGCACCTCCTCTATATCGCGGTTGAAGATGGCTTGGACCAGAGGAGGCTACAAAGGAAAAGCAGCAAGTCAGGAAGGTGGCACCACACGGAGGAACAAGAGAAAGAGGAGAACCAGCAGCGCTACCACGTGCCAGAGACTTTACACCAGCCTGATTCAGCCAGGACCTTGCTCCACAAACAAGCCCCCCACGCCTGCTGCTGCCAGAGCCCGGCCCACCGGCAGCTTCCTCACGGTTGTGGCTCAGCCAGCACCAGGGAGCAATTTTCAAGCCAGCAAAGGTACTTTTCTCAGTTGTTTGTTGGTGAACAGGCCAAGGAATCACTGGAAAAGCCTCCCCGCTTCCTGAATCCGGGGAGCAGCACTGACCACGGCCCTGGCAGCCCGCCTGCAGAGCCTCCAGCAGCGTGCCCACGGCACAGCTTAGCTCCCCACACGCAGCACCCCGGCACGGGAAGCCAGGTCCGGCTCCTGCTATCCAAAGTTTTAGCCACAGCCAGGAAATCCTCCCTCCGAGCTGGCTAAAGTCTCCTGCTCTGAGACAGCTCTTTGCAGTGAATCAGGTTTCCCAAGGCACGACTAAGCAACGCCTCATGCTCTCCTGCAGAAGGCTGCGTACCTACTGCTGCTCTCCTGTCTTCCGAGAAACACCTGCGATGCTCCGCTGGCTCCATCGCTGGCTCCAACGCCGCCAAGAGCCAGGCAAAGCCCCCCCAGCTCCTGCTGCCTGCTGCCCACATCCCAGAGGAGGCACCTGGCAGACCTCGGCACGCTCCAGGAGCCCCAGCCCAGCTCACGGAGCCAGCCGGTGCCGTGGGCTGCAGAACCACCAGCGCGTCCCGTGGGGCAGGGGCAGCGCGCAGGACCCCACGCCGAGGCGCACAGCGGGGCAGGTCGGTGGGGGAGACACTGCCCGACCTCCACCCAAGAACCCCGCACCCCGCTCCTTGTTTCACAGGCCTAGAAACGCCATTTTCGTGCGGCAGGTTCTTTGGGGCGGAGGCTGGGGTGCTCTAGGTCTGCTCAGCTCCATCACCCCACCATCGCTGCCCAATTCCCTGCTCCGGCTGCACGAGCCTCCGCTGCTTCTCACGTGGCGAGGGCAGGGTGCTGCGACCCCAGGCGAGCCGCGGCAGCCCCAGCACAGCCCCTCGAGCTCTGCCCACACACCTAAGGCTAGATCTAACGGTCAAAAACCAGCGAGCCCCACTTATCTTGACCTCTCAGAAGAGCAACAGAGCTTCGTTTGCAAGGCAACCCCTCCCGGTCCCTGCCTGGCGCTCGTCTGCTCACCCCACCATCAAAGTAAGAGCAGTTAAACGCGGGGAACACATCCCAGGTCAGAGGGAACGCGTGAGTCATTCCCCTGGAATGCAGCAGACTCAGCATCACTCGTTAGACATTAAAAAAAAAAAAAGGTTGTTGTTTTTTTTTTTAAAAAAAAAGGGGAAAAGAATCGCAGACAGTAATTATGCCCTGAGCTGTCTTCGGTGGCGCGCGGTTTGCAGCAGTGCTGGGTCTGACACACCCACCCACCATTCACAGGGAAAGCTAAATGTTTTGGTTCCAAAAAGAAAAAAAAAAAAAAAAAAAAAGTTCTATTTAAATCACAGATCAATCCCTCATCCTCACCCCTCCCCTCCTTCATCCACCCTGCCAGCCTTCAGCCACTCGCTGTATTACCGATAGCGCAGGAGCGGGAGACGCGGGGCTGGCAGAAACGCTGGGTTGCGGGGGGCCAGCCGCCCCGAGCTCGGAATCCAGGTGGATCAAGGCGCTTTATGGAAAACGCGCAGGGAAGAGCAGCCGCCCCAGCCAAGGCGATGCCGGGGGTCACTGCCCCAGTGCCGGGGTACAGACATGGCGCCCGAGGAAGCAGGGGCACAGGCGGCGGCTGTGCCGTGGGAGCAGCTCCCCGGCTGGGGGAAGGCGACAGGGATGCTCAGGGACTGGGGTCCCCAGTGAGACCCCCCCCATGGGTGAGCTGGGCGAGGCCCACATGCTGGTGGCACCAGGGTGGTGGGAGCTGCCTTGAAACCTGGTGTGGGAGACACCCTGCAACTCGGGGGTGTTCCCAAAGCCCTGAGAGGACACCCGGCACTCTGGGGGGGGTCCCCAAAGCCCCGTGGGGGCACCCTGCACCCCGGGGGGACACCCTGCACCCCGGGGGGGTCCCCAAAGGCCCGTGGGGGCACCCTGCACCCCGGGGGGGGGGCCCCAAGGCCCCCGGGGGGCCCCCGGCCCCCCCGGCGGG
>JAVJGJ010000039.1:3486322-3506047 GCA_035590215.1 Microhierax caerulescens | reverse complement strand
GGCCGTATCTCCTGTTTCGGTGGGGGGTACTGCGTCTCCAAGTTTGGTGTGGAGGCCTTCTCCGACAGTCTCCGGTAAGTCCGGCACAGCTGCCCCCTGCTCTGCTTTCCCAGTTTGTTTTTCCGGGCTCTGGCTCGCAGAGCCTCCATCTCTCCAGCACTTTCCTTGTGCGACCGTGAGCGAGTGCAGGTGGAGTTTGTTTTAGCTGCTGCCGAAGCACGAGAGGAGGGGCTGTGGGGATGCTTAACACATGGAGCGGCGGTCAGAGTGCCTTGTGCCACAGCTGCGGGCCTTGTGTCCCGTGGGAGCGATCCCCTGCCTGGAGGGACCCTTGCCTGCTGCTGGCAGCCTCTGCTCCACGTTCAGCCAAGTTCATGCAGAGGCAGCCCAGGGTACAGGAGGGCAAAGGACCGGGCAGAGCTTTGATTTCATTCCCCCACCCAATGGCTTCCCAGCGGCAGGGAGGCTGCGGCCACACCAGCTGGCACTGCCTGCCCTGGCGCTGAGCCTCCCCCATCAGACATCACCCCCATGCCAGATCCTGCGGGCAATGGCCCCGCGGTGCTGAGGTTTGCTTTGGCCCCATCCCATCCAGACCCGGCAGATGTTTGCTCATGCACCACCTTGGACACATGCTGGGGCTGGCACGGGGTCTGCTGGGGTGGTCAGGCTCCCCCCACCGGACCTCCGGCATGAGGCTGCCATGATCCTGCGCCAGAGCTGGTGCCCACCACAGCCCATGCCGGTGGGTGGCAGATGCACTCGGGTGCTGGTCCCACGTCTCATGGGGCTCGATCCCTTCCAGGCTTGAGATGCACAACTTCGGGGTGAAGGTCAGCATAATTGAGCCAGGCTACTTCAAGACGATGATCACCAACGTCAAGAACCTGGAGGATAGTTTTATTTCTACCTGGGAGAAGCTCCCAGAGGAAATCAAAGCGAGTTATGGGGAGAATTACTCGAAGGAGTGTAAGTACCTCACCTAAATGTGAAGTGATGCTGTTTCTCTCCTGACACAAGGCACATCCCTGGGACCACGGGGTGTCCCACCGCCCTGTTGTGCCCCTGAACCCTTCAGCTGCGCTTGGCTCAAGGGTCTGAGCCCAGCAGCCTGAGCAGAGTTTTCTGCCTCTGCAGTTTTGGTAGCGCTCAGGAACATACCGAAGAAATACAGCTCCAACCTGAGGCTGGTCACGGACTGCATGGAGCACGCGCTGACCAGCTGCCACCCTCGCACCCGCTACTCCGCGGGCTGGGACGCTAAGCTGCTCTACATCCCCCTCAGCTACCTGCCCTCTGCCCTCACCGACGTTGTGCTCACCTGGTCCTACCCCAGGCCTGCCCAGGATGCCTGAGGCAGGGATGCGGGGCAGGCAGCCGCAGCCGGGGCTGGCAGCGCAGGATGGGACCCAGCACAGCTGCAGCTGAGGCCATGCCAATAGATTCCCGAATTTTCAAACTCAATGTACGCCTCACAACCCGCAGCCCTCTGCTAGCAGAGCAGTTTGCTTCTGAATAAAGACAATTCCTCTTCCCCACCTGGCAGGGCTTGGTTTCAGCCTTGGCAGGGGCTGCGGCACCAGGGCTGTGTCCCTGCTCTTCTGACATCACCAGTGCTGCTGTCGTGCCGTGCCGTGCCGTGCCGTGCCGTGCCGTGCCGTGCCATGGGAGCTCCCAGGGGCTCTGGCTGTTCCCCCAGCGGCCTGCTCCGTGCAGGGTCCAGCCCTCACTGGGGTGCGAGAGCTGCACTCACCCCAGCCAGCGCTCCAGAAGTTGACACACGTGAATAAAAAGCAGCTCAGTACAATCCTGGGCAGGTTTCCCCCTGGGCGAAGGGCTGGCCAGCCTCTGGTCGAGTCCTGCTCCTCCTCTTCCTCCTCCTCCTTGTTGCCCCTTGGGCACCCCGAGCAGCCCCTGCCTCTGTGCACGGTTCTGCGGACCCGCAGCACCCGGTCAGCAAAGGCTGCCCCGCTCCAGCAAACAGTGCCTGGGCATGGCGGGGCTGGGGACACCCCTGTGTCCTGGGTCACCCCAGCAGCTTTGCCACCTCCTCATGCAGGGCCCATCCTGGGGTGAGGGGACAAAGCCACCACCCCCACCTAGACCAAAGCCGGGCGAGCACAGCGCAGCCAGCAAAGGGAGAACTCTGCGACCGGGCGCTGCCATCGGCGTTCGGAGAGGTCAGGCAAGCCCGGCTCCGTGGGGCAGCTGGATCCACCCTGACGGCACAAACCGCCATCAAAGGCCACAGCAGAGCCCCAGGCGCACGACCTGCGCGATGCGAAGCCGTGGATTCCAGCTGCGGGATGCAACTTTCTCCAGCTGCTGCTGCAATCCTGCCGACCCTCCGGCACGTGCCAGAGCACCCGGCTGTCCCACCAGCGCTGCCCAATGCGCCGACTGGGGCACGGCCTCCTCACCGGCCTCTGTATCTATACGGCACGAACGGGGGCTGTGAGAAGGTTGTCCCTGAGCCGGTGCCGGTGCGCGAGGATGTGGCTGTACCTGGCAGCGGTGCTGGTGGGGCTGTTCCTGCTGCGGCGATGGCACCGGGAGCGGCAGACGGTGCCGGGGCTCTCCGACAAGTACGTGCTGATCACGGGCTGCGACAGCGGCTTCGGGCACCTGCTGGCACAGCAGCTGGCCGCGCGCGGGCTGCGGGTGCTGGCCGCCTGCCTGACCGGGACCGGGGCTGCGCGGCTGCGGGCGGCCACCTCGCCACGCCTGCAGACCCTCCTGCTGGACGTCACCTCCAGCCAGAGCATCGCCGCCGCCGCCGCCTGGGTCCAGGAGCGCGTGGGTGACCACGGTAGGACGGGGTGGCCGCCCCCACCGTCACCCCTGCCAGCCCTCCTGCCACCTCGCCGAGCCGTGCCGGCACAGCCGGGGCTGGCACGGGACCGTGGGCAGGGCAGCACCCCCGGCTCACCCCGTCCCCTCTCCCCAGGGCTCTGGGGGCTGGTGAACAACGCGGGCATCGCCGTCCCCATCGCCCCGAATGAGTGGCTGACCAAGGACGACTTCGTCAAGGTGCTGGATGTCAACCTGGTCGGCCTCATCGAGGTGACGCTGAGCCTCCTGCCCCTGGTGCGGCGGGCGCGGGGCCGGGTGGTCAACGTGGCCAGCATCCTGGGCCGTATCTCCTGTTTCGGTGGGGGGTACTGCGTCTCCAAGTTTGGTGTGGAGGCCTTCTCCGACAGTCTCCGGTATGGCGGTGGTGGTGGTCGGTGGCCCCTGGTGCAGCCCTGTGCCGGGGCTTGCCCAGCGGCTGGCTGTGTGCTGGCAGGTGTGGGTGTGCCGGGCGCCTCTGCCCCCCCGTTTATGTCCTTCCCCACCGAGCAAAGCAGCAGCGAGCCAAGATGAGGCTTGTGAAACACCAACACTGTCACGCACGGGTTGGGGAATGGGGCACAGCCGGAGCAGCATCTCTGCAATCAGACAAAGAGTTCTGGGAAACTCTTGAGCAAGGAGAGGGCTCTCCCTCGCCTACCCAGGGGATGGCGGGGGGGGTCACAGTTCCCCGTTGCCCTGCATAGCTTGGTCCCCCCAAAGCCTCTGCCTGGCTTGGGGTGGTGTCTCCCTCCGTGGGGCTGACGGTCCCTCCCCATGCAGGCGTGAGATGCGACCCTTCGGGGTGCAGGTCTCCATCATTGAACCCGTCACCTTCCGGACGGGGACAGTAACCCCCCGCCTCTGGAACGGGATGCCCAAGCTGCGGCGCAGGATCGTATCCACCCCCGCAGCCCTTTGAGGGGCTGGTGGCTGCACTGGGGGATCCAGCTCCTCCTTGCAGCTGGATTCAGGGGGCCAGTCCACACCTATGGGCATGGCTGACGGCAGCTGCGGGACCACCGGGTGCTGGTGGTGCTCTGGCTCCCCATCGCTGGCTCGTGCCGGAGGGATGCTGCTGCCTTGGGAGACGTTTAAAGATGTTTTTCCCTTCACACCTGCTGCTTTCTGCAGCACCAGCCTTGGGGCTCTCCAGGCTCACAGCTCCCTCTCTGAGGAGAGGTGAGAGAATCGCTCCTTGCAAAGTTCCCCAAAGCTGTTGTGCTTCACTCCAGCTCTGCTGGGACCTCCCCGTTCTGCCATATCCCAGCTTTTCCCCGTGTTTGTCCAGGTCAGGCTGCAGGGGCTTTGCCCCTCAGCTCCCCATCTCCTCCCTCGCACAGGTAAACCCAAGAGCTGGCGGGGAACGGCTCGGTCATCTCTCGCTGCTCCGGGGTCCTTCAGTGCTGCTGCAGCCTCTCCTCCCCTGCAGCCTCCCAGTTCCCCCATGGGTGACCTTGGGCTCAGCACTGGCAGCCGGTGCTCCCTTCCCGGCACAACGCCGGCAACCAGGCGGCCCGTTGTCTGTGGGCTGCTCTGGCAGCAGGTGGTCAGGTCTGGCACTGAGGAAGCTCCCCAGGTAGGGACAAGCTCGCAGCGTGGCTGGGGATGCAGCTCAGCTGCCAGAGGATGGGCTGGAAAAGGTGCCACCCGTACCCATAACGCTGCCAGCACAGCACAGGGAGCCTGGCATGCGGCCGGTGGCTCATGCATCCTTCATACTTCTAATTAAGGGCTGATTAGTGATGACTAGCTGGGGGTTAGGTCCCTGAGATTGTGCACTTGCCTTCAGGACAAGAGCAGCTTTAGCACAGCCCTGCTCCCACCCACACCGCGCTACTCCTGCGCGTGCGGAGACTGAGCCCACGTGAGCCCAAGACCCCCCCCGGGGCTGTGACCGAGCACAGGGGGACATGGAGCTGCAGCAGGACAGGAGGCAGCACGTAGGGCTCTTGTGCAAGCTGCGTTACAACTCGCCGAGCTGTTTCCCCAGCCAAGAAAACTTTCCTAAATGCTTTGCTCGGCTTAGCAAACCAATAAGACGTCCCCAGCGGTCCCCACATGTCACGTTTCAGGCCCGTGTGTCCCCGAGGTGCCGGGCTGCCACGTGCACTGCGGCCTCAGCTGCAACTGCCCTGGGACCCTTGTGCCTGCATCCCTCCAGCAGCATCCCCGGCAGGGAAGGGCAGGGGGATGGCAGGTCCTGGCGCTGCCACTGCCTGGAGCCCACCTTGCTCCGGGGCTGTGCTGCCCCCCGCTTCCCAGGGGGCTGGCAGCAGCTGGGAGGGACCCGGTGCCCGTATCGCACCCCACAGCAAAGTGCTGGCAGGTGGAGGAGGAACCGGCCAGGCTCAGCAGGGCCATTATCAGCCTCCCCTCTATGCCTTCCTGCGCATCCTCCGTCTGACCCCTGATCCGCCGGGCTCCAAAGGACCCACTCGGATCAAAGCGGCCCCTTTCTGCGGAGGAAACAGCCTTTTCCCACTTATCTCCAGACAAAGGGGAGAACCGGAGCCTTAGGGAGGCCGGGGGCTCCTGGCACACATTTGGGTGCCAATAGCCTTGGGGGGCCCTGAGAATTGTGGCAGGGATGGGGAGAAGGGGCTGAGCTGCCTGTTCCACTCCCCACAGCTTGGAAATGCAACCGGCTCCCGCACCTCGCTGCCCCCACCGGGACCAGCAGCCCCCGCTCACACCCCCGCGGCACCCAGGTTGTTCTCGATCGGAGAGTCCGGTGTGGAAACTTCCCGACCTGTTAAATAGAAGCAGAAGAGCATCCCTGCCTCCCAGGGAGGCAAAGCCCCTCCAGCACATCGGGCGGCAGAGCCGCCCCTCGCAGCCCCCCGCGGCCCCCGGCCCCTGGCCCAGGCAAAACGTGCCCCGTGGCGCTCAGGGCGAGCACAAAGCCGCCGAGTTCCTGTTTGCAGCCCAGAGCCTCGGTCCTGCTGGGGCTGGGTACCTGCGCTCCGGGTCACCGGCGCCGGGTTTGTTGTTGTGAGACCCGACTTATCAGTGCCCTCGTGCTTCCCCGCTCCGGCCGTGCCTTCCTTCCGAGCCGATTGTTGATCACAAAGTCTTGTCTGCACTCGAAAAGGAGATTTCCTGCAATTGTTCTGCAGGACTTGCAGCTTGTTGCAAAATTTTCTGCCTATCAGCCCCCTCCCCAGTGCCGGGGCAAGGCTCAAGCCCCTTCCCTTCCCCTGCAAAACCGCCAGGCAATCACGGCTCGATGATTAATTGCTGCCTGGCCAGAAGTGTTTCTGTGGCGATAGCCATCTACCATCGGGTCCTGCGACAGCTGGGAGCGACGGGCAGCACCGACCTGGCAGAGATGCTCCGCTTTCTGCCCTTTTCCCCAAAACAAACCCTGAGCTCGCCCCGGTACCGCGTGAGCATCAGGCACAGTTGGCAGCACGTTCGCCTTAACCCATCCTAACGCCTCGGGACTCCAGAGACGCGGGAAGACCTGGCCCAGCTGGGTCCATCCCTGAGGACCTATTTTCCCCCCCTGCTCACAATCACAACGGGACCCGCGTGGGATCCAGCCCCTGAGACCACGGGGCCGCGGCTGCCGGGTGCAGCGGGGGTGACGGTGGAGGGGAGCTGCCCGGGGGAGCCTCAGGGAGCCCCGCTCCATCCCCAGGCACCTGCAGCTTCCACATGGACACCTGCCCCGGGCCTCGCCGCGCTCATCCCCAGCCCTGCCGCAAAATCAAACGGTAGCTGAGCCCCGGGGCTGGAAATCGAGTCAAATGTCACCCGCACTGGGCTGTCTCAGGATGTCGGACCACGATGGTCATTTCCTGCCGGGAAGCAGCCAACAAGCCCACCCTGAGCTCCGCGCCGCCGCGGCTCGGCTCGGCCAGAGGCACGTGAGCTGCCGAGCCGAGAGGATCGCCGTGCTCCCCGAGCAGCCCCTCAGCACAGCCCTCAGCTCTGCCGCCGGTGAGCCATCGCCTCTCCCCCCTGCCCGCGCCCCTCTGCCCCCTCTCCCACTGGCCTCTCTCAGGACCCACAGCCTGGTGAGGGTGGGAGGCTGAGCAGCCGTGGGGACAGGGGGGCTCCAGCCCCGGGGTCTCGCTCTCCTCTCCTCCATGGTTTCAGGAGCGGGTGGGTGGGCGCCGTGTGCCACAGGGCTGATGCCCTTTGGGGGGATGCCTGCCTGCGGCGCTCCCCGGCTCGCTGGGCACCAAGTGCCACGGAACTCCCCAGTGGCACGGCACGCTCCCCCGGCTCTCCCGGTGGCACGGCACGCTCCCCCGGCTCTCCTGGGGGAACGGCTGGTCTTGCGAGCTCTTCTAGCAGCACGAGGCTGGATGGGCTCCACGGCGGCTTCGCCGTGCGGATGCAGCTGTGCTGGCACCAGAGCTCTTACACTTGGGGCAATAAAAGGATGTTAAGGTCAACTGCATTTCCCCTAAGTTTATAATTTTGTCACCTACCTGGAAGTCCCGATGGCTCCAGAAACGCAGCTGTGAGACCGGCAGAGCAAGGGCTGGGTCTATGAAGTGACCACACAGCAAGGGCTTGGGTGGGGGGTGAGGGCTTCCCTGCTGGTGCTGGATCTGGCAGATGTGGTCACCGGCACGTTTGATGGTCCGGTGCCTGCCCGTGGCCCGGCCGCCTCGCAGCCGTTTGCTGGGGGCCGGGGCTCCCACAGGCTCGGTGGCAGCAGGACCTGAGCTCTCGGTGGGGGCAGCTTCCCCCTGAACGTTGCTGCGCTCCCGGGTTGTCAGCTCCATTCCTGCAGTGACTGACATTGCTGCAGGTGCTCTCACTTGTCCTTCGTCCCTCCCCTCTGTTGGTCCCCAGCACTGCCTGGCCCCGGCCCTGGCTGGGGGACAGGGGACAGCCACCACCTGGCAGCACGTGTGGGTGCACGGGCTGGTGTTTGTGGCTGGCATCTTGTCTGGGATGTCAGGTTATCATCTGATGGGGATACGGCACCTTTTGAGGGTTGGTGTAAGACGTCTCCATAGAAGTAAAAACTGGATTAAAAAAAATATGCATTGGGGTACTTCCAGAGCCTCCCGCGAGGGCTGAGCTCTGACCGGAGAGATGGGCCGTTTCTCTGTATTTTCAGGCTCGGTGCAGTTGCTGAGCCACAGCTCAGTGCTTTCCCTTTCCTTGCAGCTACCAGGATGGCTGAGGTGACCACTGCCCTCATCGAGACGCACACTGTCCTGAACGAGTACAGGGACTACCACAACTGGTCCGAGCTGTTCCACCTCCTGAACTACACCTACACCTTCTGCGAGTTCAGCTTGGATGAGAATGTCAAGAGGGTGGTCCTCTTCATCCTTTACCTGGTCATCTTTGTGGTGGGCTTGGTGGAGAACCTCCTTGTCATCTGGGTCAACTGGCAGACACGGGGCAACAAGAGCTTGGTCAACCTCTACATCATCAACATGGCCATTGCTGACCTCGGAGTGCTGCTCTCACTGCCCATCTGGATGCTGGAGGTGATGCTGGATTACACCTGGCTCTGGGGCAGCTTCCTCTGCCGCTTCACGCACTACTTCTACTTTGCCAACATGTACGCCAGCATCTTCTTCCTCACCTGCCTGAGTGTGGATCGCTACGTGTCTCTGACCAGCTCCTCCCTCTTCTGGCGTAAGCACCAGCACCGCGCACGCCGCATCATCTGCGCCTGCAGCTGGGTCTTGGCAGCAGCGATCCCATTCCTGGAGGTTGCTCACATGCAGCTGGTCAATACCGGAGAGCCCATCTGCATCTTCATGGCCCCCTTCGAGACCTACGACGAGTGGGCGCTGGCAGTCAGCTTGGCCACCACCACCATTGGCTTCCTCATCCCCTTCCCCATCATCACTGTTTTTAACATCCTGACAGCCATGTTCATCAAGCGCGCCAAGCCAGAGAGCAAGAAGCACTGCCTGCTCATCTACGCCTATATCATCGTGTTCCTCATCAGCTGGCTGCCCTTCCACATCATGCTCACACTGCTCACCCTCGACGGCAATCACATCATCCTCCACTGCACCTTTGCCCACTTCCTCTACTTCTTCTACGACATCATAGACTGCTTCACCCTGCTCCACTGCGTGATTAACCCAATCCTCTACAACTTCTTGAGCAAAAACTTCCGCAGCAA
Organism: Microhierax caerulescens; assembly: GCA_035590215.1. Taxonomy (NCBI): domain Eukaryota; kingdom Metazoa; phylum Chordata; class Aves; order Falconiformes; family Falconidae; genus Microhierax; species Microhierax caerulescens. The sequence continues at coordinate 3,497,106 of JAVJGJ010000039.1, read as the reverse complement.
GCTCATCTCCGCCGTGGTCAAGTACATCCCCAAAGACCAAGGCAGCCAGAAGGGCGCAGGCAATTCCTCCACCACCACCCAGCACTCCATAGTCATCGCAAAGGACAACAACCCTCCCAACTAAGGGGGAGCGGACTCTCCCGCTCATCGCCAGCGAGGGGTTGTGGGGTGGGGGCAGCTCCCTGCACTCACTGAGGTCAGTGAGATTGTTTTTCCTGGTGATGAGCAGACACTTTGCTTTTAAACAAGACTTCTTGGCTGGCCACCTCCTGTGCTCCGAAGGCAGGGCAGGGTGCCAAACGTGAAACGAGACGGTGTGGGGATCTACAGACATCTTGCCTCTGATGTCCTGCCGTAGCGGATCTATTTAGCTAAAGAAAGAATAAGAGAAAGAGATATTTCCTGTTTTCCAAGAGAAACACATGCAGTAATAAAGCGCGTTACTTGGAAGTCTGAACACAAACCTGGCCCCTGGGACCCAGCCCCCGTACCACCCCCGAGCCGCGGGGCTAGGGGCATGTGAATCTTTCCCTGTAGAGGATTTTCTGCAGCCCCTGACTGTCACACAGAAGCCCTGTCGCTGCAGAGGTGCCCGGTGAATGCTGCCCCTCTGCCGCGACACCACCCCGAGCAGGAGAGGGGAAATCCATCCCTTTGGAACACAAACCGCTCCTCCCCATGCCTGATTTTAGCGAAATGAAGGCAACGCGAGCCCGAGAGGCATGACACACACCTGAGCTTTAGTGAGAGGAGAATCGATTCAAGATCAGTGACCCATTGAGAGCGATTTCACAAACCCAGCAGTAAATCAGTGTTGGTAAATACTGGGTTTGACTGGGCACGACTGCTTCCAAACATGACCGGTGGCAACAGAGGTGGGGTTCCCAGCTTGTGTTTTGCGGCAGGACACCCATCCCATTCCATCAATCCCAGCCTCCTTTAGAGCATCTCCTGGCGGGTTTCTAAGGACACTGGTTGTGTTTCTAAACGTTGGCAGACTCCGGCAGCCCTTCACGCCCACTCTCTTTCAATCAAAGTCATGCTGAAGCATGTCCCGTGGGAACACGTACGTGTGCAGAAACCCTCGGAGCTGGAGCGGGCTGGGCTGGTGGCGGTGTAAGAAACTGGAGCATCCGGAGAAAGTTCATCGTCGTCTGGATTCTGCTAAGGCATGTGCTGCAGGGCAAGCCCTCGGCAGGGGAAGGTGAAAGAGCGACAGTCACTGGGAGTCCATAAATCTACCAGTGGCCTTGAGCTGCTCAAGAAACACATTTTGGAAAAAGCAGAGCATAAGCAAATCTCGGGACAGGATGCTTGCAGCACCGAGCTGTGGGAGGGGAGCAGGATGTCCTGGGCTGCGGGAGAAGCCCGGGGCTAACACGGGCGCTCGGCTGGGGACAGCACTGCTATTTACAGGGCTCCTGTGAGGGGTGAATCACTAAACGCCTCAGCGCTCCGTAGGCACAGAGATGTTCCTTCTTACTACCAGGGGGTACCAGCCTTGGCAGAAAAAGCCAAACCTGTCCCTCACACAGAAATACTTTGTACCACAGCTGGGGAGGAGGCCAGTCCCCTCGGACACACAGCGCCTTGTCCAGGGAAGCAACTCACGGCTCCTCTTCTTAGTTGCTACTTACAGTTTCACAACTCAGACTGTGAGCGCTCCAGGGCGAAGGCTGTCCTTCGCCACCTGCACCGGCGTGGGAGCTCAGCACCTTTGTCTCCATGACCCTCCCGGGCACACGCGCACAGCGCAGCCCCAATGCGGCCGGTGAACGCGACGGCAGCCTCGCACCGCACGAGCCACAGCTCTGGTCCCCGATCTGCCCTAAGGCTTCCTCTTGCCAATACCCTGCCCCTTGCTATGAAAAAACGGAAGATAACACACTGTAAAACGGCACTTGATGTGTGACATAACCAGGGCAACAATATATTAAATTTCAAGTTACTGAAACATGTAAAATTTGGTATTTGGCTTAATAAATTTTTTTTTTTTACTCTTCTAATGTATCTGCAACTTTGTTCATAGACCTCAGGGCCAGACTGGCCTCAAATAAACCCTCATACAGCCCCACGCAGCCACCTGGGTGTGAAACCCAGCAGGTCCTTTAGCTGGGGCTCTCAGCCCCCCTGTGAAGCCCTCACCACCCAAGGGTGGCCTGGACCAGCCATGGGCTCCTTTAGCAATTACTGGCCCCGTACTGCAGGACCATCTGCCCAGTATGACCTTCCCGTGCCCGCTGCTTGTCGCCAGCTCGGCGATGGTGACCTGCCCCACCAGGCAGGCTCTGCCCAGGCTGCTCCAGCGGTGACAGAGACCGGTGGCGCCGGCTGATGGCCAGCCCAGCAGGCAGGTCACCCCAACCCCAGAGGACACCTCGCTGCTGGAGAACAGGTAAAGCAGCTTTTGAAAACACCAGCAGCGTTTGCCCACTGATCTGGTTTGCCAGCCCACAGCTCCGAGACGCGCAGGTCCGCTGGCAGCACAGAAAAGGCTTATCAGGGAACACAGACCCCAAGAATTCCCTAAACGGTTTCTAACGAGGGCTCTGCTCCCAACCTGCTGCGGGAACAGCCTGCAGAAATGCCCGAGTCCGTTCGCTCTGCGCTGCTCCGGGTGCCAGAGGAGGCGGCGAGGAAGAGGCCCCGGCTGGCTGGACTCGTGCCACAAATCCTGCAGAGCACAGCACAGGAGCAGGATACCAGGAATGGCTCACGTGCTTTCCCAGGCGCTCCTGAAGAGACAGAAATGCCAATCTGCACATTTAAAGAAACAAGTTTTTTATAAAGAAGCAAGGTACAAGAGGTCAACATTTTCCATTTTATTATTCTAAATAAAAACCACACTTTGTGCTGAACAATGGAGTATAAAAGAACCCGATGTACAACGATTTTAGACATCTACTATTTGGGGGGAAAGTTTACAAAATATACAAAACTTTACAGCAAATAGATAGTAAACACTTAAATATCAGGAGGTCAGTACCTACTATTAACTTAACAGAAAGGTTAGACAGCAATTCAACTCATTTTTCTTTCTTCTGCTTAATTATTCTGATAAGAGACCTGGATCCTTTGAGAAAGGGGAGAATCAAACTGAACTTCGTGTTTTAGAAACTGGAATAGACCACTCTCGAAGCACTGCCTTTTAGAGGGAGATTTTATGTCAGGGTTTCCCCATGAGGACCAACGACCCGGTCGCTCTCTGCAAACGCCACCAGCGCAGCTCCCAGCAAAGCATTTTCCCTCTGCATTCCCCCCCTTGCACCCCGAGGGTCTCAAAGCACTTTGCAAACACGAGTTAAACCTCACAGCTGCCCCAGGCGAGGTAGGTAAGTGTAGTCCCCATGTTCATGTCCATGGAGGGAGAGCGCAGCAGCAGGCCAGCAGGCTTGGCAGAGGCTGCGCCGCAGGGCAGCGGTGGAGCAGGAACAGGTCTGGGCACCGAGTGTCCGCCCCGGCTCCCTGGATGCTGCAAAGGGCTCCAACGCGGAGCTGTGCATGGCTGCAGCCCTGGCAGACACACAGCCCCGCGCCGCCGGCCGGGAGCCCCTGCCACCACCGGCTGCCTCCACCGTCATCGAACGGGTCAGAGCTCCGGCTCCGGCTCCTTGGGGCAACGCAGCCTGTGGGGGACCCGGGACGAGCCCATCGCTCCGGCTGACCCCACCGTCTCCAGCCATACAGCTTACCGGTGGAGCACCAGAGCTCCCAGCCAGGCTGGCCAGACTCGGGTCAGCCGTGCCACCAAGGGCACTGGGAAAACAGAGCCCTGACACTGGCTGGGGGCTTGGAGAGACCCAGGACCCTCCCAGGGGAGGGAGCGCTCAGGTTTCTGACCCCTCTTAGGAAAACCCCTCGAGGAGGAGCAGGGAGCGCTGCAGGCCCAGAGCTGCCCCCGCACCCCCTGCACAGACAAGACTCACTGCAGATCCCAGGATGTTTCAAGTGGGAACGACTCACTATAACACAGGAAAGAATCCAAGACACAGAAACACCAGCACCAGAGTGCTCTCCCCATCCCACAACTAAAACCAACTGGTAGAAGGCGAGGTGGGGCTTTGCTTTCCCAGACCTGTGTCCAGAAGGGTGGGTTTGCTCTGCCCATTAGTGTTTCAGTGTAAAAGCTTCTCTTTTTGGTTTATGTGCACAAAAGGCTTTTGCTTCACAGCTTATCTAGGTACGGGGCTGCAGGCGCTACGGTGCGGCAGCGCTCCAAGCCATCCAAAAGCTCATCACAGCTTCTGGGACATTTTAGGAGGGTCTCGAGGCTTTAAGGACGCGTTTAAGGACTTGGCTCTCCCAAGCCTTGCCTGCCCCCCTCGCATCCTTCATAGCAATCTCCGGAGCAGAGCCGGCCGCATCCGTTCCTGTCTACCAGCCCGTCTCACCACCACCAGGACAATGGAAGAAACCCCGTAAGTCCGAGAGCTCCCCGAGGAGCCTCCAGCCAACCGTCATCAATTCCCATCTTTCCCCAGAGCGCCACGCATTCTCAAAACGATTTTTTTGTTTGTTAAACTTAACATTAAGCTAAGCATGGCTCCACAGAGCAGCTAGAGAACACAGACCGCAGCCTGGCAGCTGGCTGGTACCACAAGACCAGAGTGGGGAAACGAGAGCTCCAGCAGCAGACACGGCACAGCCTGGCCACCACTTTGGTGCCCCCCCTCCTCCGAAAACAGGCTCCAGGCACCAAAATCAGGACAAATCCAGTTTAACAGCCCCCCCCAGGACACAAGTTCCCTGTGGCCCCTCACTTCTCTTCAGCAAGGTCCATTCCTCCCACCCCACCTCCGTGCAGTGGGGCTGGACTTGGGTACTGCAGGTCCAGGGGGTGACTGAGGGTGACACAAGCTCACCTGGGAATGACCTGGGAAGGGTCTTCAGGTGGAGCCAGGGCTCAGCACTGCCGGCGGGGACACGGCTCGACACCAGCTCTTGTCTCTTCCCCCGTCACAGCGGGGCCAGACCTGGAGCTGCCATGGTGGAAACGCAGCTTTCCAGGCAAACCGCAGGGACTGCAGGGCGGTTGGGGCTGAGGGGCAGGGGCTTCCAGCAGCTGCACACCTCTGCACCCTCTGCCTCCCCTCTCCCCAGGATGCCAGCGCCTCCTGCTCCCGACAGCCATGCACCCAGCTGATGGGCAGATGTGCTCTGCAAAGTCCAGGGGACATCACAGCACCGCTGCCCCCCAGCACACACATTCCTGCTTCCCACTCCCCAGTGCTGCCACCTCCAGCCCCTCCGCACACGGTGGTGCTGAGCCACCCCCCACTTCTTATATTGCTACAGAGCTTGTCTCGCAGGACTGCAACGGGGAAGGGGCTAAAGGGAAAGTATCACTGGATGGGGAAGGCTGTAACAGGAGTAAAGCGACGCGGCCAGGTCCAGGAACTGGTACAGAATGAGAAACAACGGAGGCTGCCGTTTCCCGAGGACGCTAAGCACCAGCGTTCACTAGATGCTTTGCATCTCCCACACGCTTCGCAGGTACGAGCCAGCAGCCTTCACTGCGCTCCTGGGAGGTAGGTAGGTACCACAAGTGTAACCACCCTCATTTTACAGATGAGGAAACTGAGGCAAAGAGGTGAAGTGACTTGCCCAAGGCCACAGCGGAGCGGGGGGAGCGACCCCCAGGAATTCCTAGCTCACCAACCATGCGTCCAGCCCATGCCGCTCCTCTGCTGTGGGTTGTCCCTTCGAGAGGAGGGGAAAGCGGGATGAGTTTACAGGGTTTGCAAATCACTAGGGTTTTTTGTAACAGCATATCTTTATAGAAGCACAGGAGCCAATTTACTGTGACTGTGGCTTGACAGCCCTGAGCGCTTCCTGTTTGTGAGGTAGAACGAGTTACCCAAGGGCAGCCATAACTCATGCTGTGGCATCGGAAATATTTGCTCCTCTCCACCTCTGCCCCACAGCAGGATAACATGGGAAAAAGCCAACCCCCACCCTTCCTGGTGTAAGCACTGCCAGCACAGGGCTGACCTCGCCAGCGCAGCTGGGAGAGCCCACCGCACCGAGGAGCCCCCCAGCCCGCACCCGCCGCGTGTCTGGGAGAGGCTGAGCTGAGGTTCACATCAGCTGCTGCTGCTGCCAGCCCCCGGAGCTGCCCTGCTGCAGCCCCAGCCGGCGCCTGCGGAACTTAACAGCACGATTTGACCAAAGATGTACGAACCCACATCGCACCAACAACATCCTGCAGCGCACGTTTGCCACGAGACATGTCCGGGATGCGGCGATCCACGGCGGCAGCCACGGGAGGAGGCCACCCCTTCAGCAGAGAGGAGTCCTCAAAGGTACCTTCCTGGGAGTTAAGGCAACAGCTTCGTCGTGTCTTGTCTGCTGGGATCCGTGCAGCCGCAGCGATGCTGCGCTCTGGCATCCAGCGCTTCCAGCACCTGGCAGCCCTGGGACACACGGCGCCAGCAGAGCACGATGTGCCCGGCTGCCGTCAGCAGAGGAGAGCCGAGGAGACGTTGGCACGCTCTCAATGGCCAGAGGCAGGCTGGCAGAAGTTAGGCGTGACCGTGCCACCACGAAATATTTCCCCAAGGATCAGTCGACCCCACCACACGAACCTGCTTCCCTGCCCTCTCCAGTTCAGCAGCTCCTCCGAGAGATCCCGCTGCTCGGGCACCTGCCTCTTCCCTCCCACGCAGCCGCCCGGCTGCTCGGGCTCCTCAGAGAGGTGGTGTCACCCCTTCACCTCCTCCCTCGGAGATGGGGTCCGGGGGAACGGGCAGCGGTGTGTCACAGGGCTCCTGCAGACCAGCGGTGCTGCCTGGGAACTGGGAACTGCCCTCGCGAGCGACAACCACCCTCCTACTTGTCTACCTCCGGGTATCCCTCCTCACCTGCACACGCACACTCACGTGCCTGCTCATCTCCCCTGCAACGAAGAAACGACGTCAAGGCTGATTCTGTGACATGGACTTTGCTTATCTCCTCACAATAGCAGCAGAACCCCAGTGATGCCCAGAATGAGTCTTTTTTTCCTTTTTTCTTTTTTTTTTTTTTTCCTTTTTCCTTTTCTTCAAGTCCAGCACTATCCTTGCTCTGGCTCTGTCCCTCTCTACTGAGGTCAGGTGTGAAAAATCTTAGCAGCATCAGTTTGTGGACAAGGTCAAACTGAGGGTTAGCCTAGTCAAGTGGGCTAAAATGTTAAAAAAAAAAATATATATATAATCTAGATTCAAAACCTAGCGAGAAATGCTAAGAACACAGAACTCGATGGCCTCTAACAGGACCAGAGGTAAGTAAACACGACAGACTTCTTGGAAACAGTGATGTAGCTTACGTGCTGTTAATTTGTACAATGCCACCAATCTAAAATGCCCTATCAAGGCCAAAAAAAAAAAATTTAAAAAAATAAAAAAGGTGGGTTCCATTTATGATGTCTGACCATTAAATAACATAAATGACTTTTTTTTTTTTTCCCACAGCTTCTGTTATTGGTATTTGCTCCTTTGCTGGCCCTGCCCTGCCTCACCCCATCAGCTGTCCGTGTTTTTCTCCGCATCTTTGGAATGGATGATATACATGAAAGTCTGTTCGATGGTGAAGTCTGGGGGGAGGCTGCCTTTATGCACACCTATGTGCTTGCTCATAAGGTTGAGCGTGGAGCTGTAATGCCCGCACACAGTACAGCGGTACATGAGGGCTCCCGAGTGCGTCCGCAGGTGGCACTTGATGGTGGAGCGGCCACGGAAGAACTTGTGGCACACCTTGCACTGGTAGGGCTTTTCTCCGGTGTGGATCCTCCGGTGATAGTTGAACTCACTGGTGTGGGCAAACCTCTTCCCACAGACCTTGCAGCTGTACTTGCTGTTGCCTGGCTGGTTTTGCAGTGCCAGGTCTTCACTCAGGAACTCCTCCGGCAGCTTCCTCTTCTGCAGGCCCTGCTGCTGGAGACGGTCTCCAAAGCTGGGTCGGATGTCCAGGCTGCCCCCGCACTTGTGCTGGCTGACGTGGTAACGATACGCCGCTTCCAGCTTGAAGCTCTGGCCGCAGAAGTGGCATCGGAAAAGAGCCTCCTCCATGTTCTGGTGAACGGCCAAGTGCTTCTCCAGGAGGTGCCGATCCACAAAGCTGTTGGCACAAACGGAGCAGGAGAAGACTGAGATGCCCAGGTGAGACAGGGTGTGCCACATCAGGCTGCAGAGGCTGAGGTGCCTCTGGTCACACACGCCACACGTCTGGCTTTTCAAGTTCACGTGGTCCAGGATATGGTTGCGGACGTTGTGGAAATCTTTGGCCAAAGGCTTCCCGCAGGCGGCACAGGCCAGCTCTGAGCCAGCCCCCCCCCCAAACATGGGGATCTTCCCTGGCAGCGGGTCGCTGGGGTGGACGATAACGTTGTTGTCGAAGACCCCTTCTCGTCGGTGGAGGGTCAGCTGCCACTGGGTGAAGAACTTGGTCTCGCACATGTCACAGGAGAAGAGAAAGATGCCGATGTGGGACAAAACATGGGTCACCCTGGAGTTCCGGTCCTGGAAGTGGGTTTCACAGACCTTGCAGTTCCCAGTGAGCAGATCGACGTGGTCCCGCGCGTGCTGGCGGATCAGCTGGATGTTGGGCTCCAGGACCTTCTTGCACACCTGGCAGGGCATGGCCTTGCTGTCCCGGCTGTCGTTCTCAAAGGCCAGCTCTTCTTCGCTGTCGTCGCTCAGCTCAATAACTTCTTCTGAGGGGCCCAGCTCTTCACTGGCATCTTCGAAATGCAGTTCGTCCTCAGCCAAATCCTCCAGCTGAAGCTCATCCATCTGCCCAAAACCTTGCTCTTTGGAGTGGTCACTGTTGCTGGGACAGGAGTTGCTCCCCATGGAGACGTCCAGGGAAGGATCAGCGGTAAAGAAGCTGCCCTTGCCGTAGTCACCATTGCTCTGGACCTTATACTGCTGGCAGGAGCTCGCAGTGGTTTGAACAACGATGTTCACGCTGCCCAGGCTGGGCTGGGTCACCATCCCCGCGGTGGGAGCGAACTGCCCCTGGTCCGATTCCTGCTCTGTCTTGGGAGGCTGCTGGGGATGCATCAGGGGAAGCATCTGGCTGGCTTCGCTCACGGTATTCTTGTCGTCCTCTTTGTAGCTGCCTGACACCTCCCCGTGCAAGACGTAACTCCGTTCGGGGCCAAAATGTTCCCCGCTGCTCCGGATTTCCCCCAACGAATGGCTCTGCTCCGAGGAGGTGCTGCTCAGAGGACCCGACCGGCCTTCGCTCACGGACAGGGAGGGTTGCTTCGTGATGGCTGAGCTCTCCAGGTCGGGGAAGGTCGAGTGGCAGGCCTTCAGCAGATCTTCCATGCCCAGCCGCTCTGCCACCTCGTAAATGACGCCCACGTTGATCAGGTCTGTGAAGAGCTCTGAGGTGTACACAAAGCTGAGGATCTTCTCAAAGTTGGCTGGCGTGATGAAATCCACTACGTAGGTCCTAGCAGCATCCAGCCCCGTGTTCAGAAAGAGGTTCTGGAAGTAGCCTGCAGCGCAGGCCAGAACGGCCTTATGTGCAGCAAAGGAGCGGGTGCCCACCAAAATGGTGACGTCGCACATGGTCTCGGAGAGCCTGCACTTGTTGAGCTCCTTCAGCAGGTTGTTGGGGTGATTGGTGCTGTGCAACTTGATCCTCATGCCCATCTTAGCAGCTGCTTAAGAGTCCCTCTCCTGGTCAGCTTCTTCTTCACGCATTCATCAGCTGCTTGAGCAGGAGGTGCTTGGCATCCAGAAACTGGCAGGGCAAGGGGCTCTAGAGAGAGGAAAATGCACAAAACATTAATACCTTAACAGCCAAAGGACACCGTTCTAGTCACACTCAAGTTCTCCACCTTCCTGATGAGCAACAGAGAAGCAGCAGCACAGCTGCTTAGACAGAGCTTGACTAAAACCTCCCCGGGAACTTCAGCGGCTGACTCTTTGGGAAGCGAAGGGAAGGACAAAGCACAAAGCGGAAGGTGCGAGCTGACAAAATAAAAAGCCCTTTACTCCGCCAGCGGCAGCCTTAAGATCCCGCTTCTATTTGGGCATGGGCAGAGGTCCCCCTGCCCTGCAGCCCCGCTCAGCTCTGAAACAGCCCTGACCGGTGCCTGTGACACCTGTGACACGGAGACCCTCCTCTCCTCTCCCCCAGGGATAACGCTTCTCCTGGAGGGCTGGAATTCTGGCTCTACACGCCGGTCGACTTCACCTCCGGCTCTCCTCCAGCCACCACTGCTTCCCACCTCTGCTTCAGATCACCCACACGGCATCTTTCATTTTCCAGGTGGGATCTGGGATTCTCCCCCAGGTTCTCCAGGTCCCCTGGGATCTCTCCTCTGTGACACCGGCACTTTTTTGGTGCTCTTCGCTGGGCGGTTTGTGCCACGTTCCCTGGCAGTTCCCACTCGAGCTCGTCCTCCCAGCTTGCCCCACTGCTTTTGTCCCCCTGTCCCACTCACGGGTGCTCAGCCAGCTCTCGGGCCACCCGGGACAGACTGGGGGGCTCTGTCCCCAGCCCCCTGCCTGCTGCTTCCCGTGACAGAGGACAGGGACCCCAGAAACTCCCGCGGGAGTTTGCGGGAGAGGGAAGGGGACGGGGCTGCCTCGGGCCCCAGCGCCAGGGAAAGGCTAAAGGGGGCTGAGGGGGCTTGTCCTGCCCCCGGGATGGAGGCAGGGACGCCCCTGAAGCACCACGCTCCGCTGGGGAGGGCGAGGACGGCTGGGGAAGGCTCTGGAGGGGGAAGTGCTCACCAGCCCACAAAAACCCTGGATGTGGGCAGCTCCTGCAGCCTGGGGGGGAAGGGGGCG
>JAVJGJ010000039.1:3446819-3458603 GCA_035590215.1 Microhierax caerulescens | reverse complement strand
ATGCAGGCCATGGGATACCCCCGCACGCCCAGGGGTGTATGCCAGCCCCAAGGCGTAAGGGGGGAAGTGCTTGGTTTTGGGGGGGCGTCTTGCAGGGAGCACGGGTCAGCTGGGGAAGGTCCCTGCAGGTCTGCCTGCCCCGAGGCTGCATCGCGGTGGGGAGAAGTGGGGGGCAGACGGGGCTGCCCCCTCTCTGGCCACATGCTGGGTCTTACAGGGGGCTCCTGAAGGCAAGGTCTTGGCAGCGGGGCAGCGCGGGGTCCACAACCAGGGGTGGCGAGAGCATGGGTGATGTGCTACGAGAGGAGCAGCGGGAGCACTGAGAGCTGGAGGGAAACAGCACCTGGCCCCTGCCCAAGGGCGGTGGGGGGGGCTCATCCTGCCCCCCACCCAGAACCAGCACTGTTCCTACCTGGGGAAGGAGGACCTGAGGCTGTCAGAGGCCATGATGTTGACGTTGCTCTCACCCGTGGGGTAGCCCGTGGGGATGGGCTGGGGGCAGAAAGGAGCAGGGGGGCTGCAAGCGCAGACGCAGAGGGGTTAGCATCCGAGGGTCTTCCCTACCACAGCCCCCTGCACCCCAGCACGTGCGAGGCAGGGCAGGTCTGCCCCTGCCCAGGCACCGCCGGGCACTCACCAGATGGGGCTGAGCACCGACTGCAGGCTCTCCGGGTGCAGCTCGGGCTGCAGCACAGGCAGGTTGAACATCTGAGCCTGGGGGGTGTCGGGGGGGGCCCCGGCAGCGCTCTGGGGCTGCTGGTCCCTGCAAAAGTGCATCATCCCCATCACCCCAGGCAGGGCTCGCACACCGCAAGGTCCAACCTCTGAAGAGGTGCACGCGCGGGTCAGTCCCCACTCTCAGCCGTGTTCCGCCGCAGCTCGGGACACCCACGGGAGAATCCTCGCTCACAAGCGCATCCCGGTTTTGCCCCGTCAGAAACCCCCGGCCCAGCAGAGATGCTCAGGCCGGCCGGCGAGGCCCGGCCCGGTGCAGCACCTGTGCACGTGGCCCTGGCACGGCCTCGCACGCACACCCACCTCTCGCTTTCCACCGTCATCTTGATGGCGGTGGAGACGTAGCCCCGGCCGTCCTTGCCTGTCTGCTCTTCTGCTCAGGAGGAGAAACATCCATGAACCCCCACCCCAGCACAGGGCCACGCCAACCCTCTCTGCCAGCACTGGCCACCCCTGCAAGCTCTGGGGCCAGGGGACCTGGGTGAGACCCCAGACCCCTCCGCTCTCCCAAGCCCTTCAGCTTCTCCCCACAGCACTGCTGGGGAGGCAGAGGCGAAGCCCAGGGCCCACCTCTGCTCCCCCCCACTCACTGTTGTAGTGACTCCCAAACGCCTGGTCCTTGGGGGTGTTGGGGTAGAGGTTGCGGAGCTGCCCCAGGTCCCGGATTCGGTCACCGAGGGACCGGATGGACAGGTCCTTGGCAGAGAAGGGCTGGATGTTCTCCACCTGGCTGGAGCCTGCGGGGAGATGCAGCACAGGGCTCCACTGCCTGGTCCCCGTAACGCCCAATATCCCCAGTCCACAATGACACCCCCCCTTTTGCAGTGCTGAGCGCAGCCCCTGTCCCCCCATCTCACCATCCTTGCCCCGGATGACGTAAGCGATAGTGACACCCCCGATCTCCGAGTCACTGAAGCGGAGCAGGAAGGTCCCGTCAGGCTCTGTGCTCAGGAGCTTGCAGACGTACTGCTTGCTGATGAAGCCAATGATGAGCCTAGAGGGACGGGCAGATGGGAGAGTGGGCCAGTGCCAGGGCGGAGGGGAGGGACCGGGATCCCCCAGGTCTGGCCCCGGCGCAGATGTGAAGACCCCCTCTGCCCCTGGGCACCCACCTGTCTGACCAGTAGCTTTTGAGGCATCTCTTGGTGAGGTCAAGGACTCCATCAAACCACTGCCAGAAGGTGAATCCTCGACCAGGCAGGATCTCCTGGGGCAGAGAGGGTGTGAGGCTCCCCAGGGCCACGCCAGCGCATGCCCACCTTGGTCAGCCCTCCCAGTCACCTTGTTGAACTGGGCCCAGGAGACGCTGCGGCTCTGGAAGTCCTCGAGGCTGGCGCTGTGGTCGTTGAAGATCTTCTGGGCCAGGAAGAAGTAGTGCTCCTTGAGAAGCCCCTTGGTGGTCTGCACCTCTGCCATGAACTTCAGGTTCAGTGTATCGCACATCTTCTCCCAGGGCACCCGCTCGGCCACCATGAAGGGCACCCGGTCCTGCAGCAGGGTGGGATGGCATCAGGGCAGCGGCTCACCCGCCGCCCCGTCCCAGCCCACCGCATCCCACCCACGTGCCACGGCTCCTGCTTCAGCCCACTGGCCATTCCCACCCCGGGGCCGGACCCAAGCCCAGTGTCCTCACCCCCCAGCCCTTCCGTCTGGCTCGCGGCACTCACAATCTCGGAGAAGGCGTTATCCCACAGCACGGTTGCTTTGGCATTATTGTCCTGGTTCCCGTGGACGATGACCACGATGGGCAGAGACAGGACCTGGGGCAGAGAGCAGCCCCCCTCAGCCAAGTGAAGCAGGGCTGGCTGCCCTGGGACTGTCCCAGCCCAGCGCGGGGCTCTGCACCGAGCTGGCCGGGCAGCTCGTCCCACGGGGGACAGCTCAGCCCCGTCCGGCCCCGTCCCGCAGGAGAGGGGCAGGCACCTGGAGGTGGATGGAGAGGTTGCTGGGGGTCAGGGTCACGGTGGTGCTGAACAGCATGGCACACTTCTCCTCCGTCACTGACTCGGAGCCCTTCCGCTCACAGCGCTTGATCTTCTTCAGCAGCTGGGGAGGGAGAGCTGAGCGTCACCCCTGGGCAGGCACCAGCCTTGGGGCCCCCCAGCCCACCCCCCACCAGCGGCTCTGTCACGGGGCCTCCCAGCACCGCAGCCGAGCCCCCAGCCCATCTCGCAGCCCCTGCACGGCCCCTCGCTGGTGGCACTCACCACATTCTTGAAGTTAGCACAGCAGGTCCCGCTGGTGGGGTTGGTCTCCAGTGCCACCACGTTATGCATGATGTCTCCAGTGCTCTCGCTGGGCAGAGGAGGGGGTCAGGGGGGGAGCGGTGGCACAGCAGCCCCCTCGCCCCCATGCTGGCCATCTGTCTGCTCACCTGAGGGCATTGCTGTAGGCGCTGAGCGCCTGCTCCCGTGCCTGCTTCTCCGTCACCATGTCAGCCCGCACCATGTAGGGCTTGGATGATGCCTTCAGCAGCTGGGGGCCCAGCAGGAACCGGACGCTCGCCTGGAACTTGGTCTGGGTCTTCAGCACCTGCGGGGGCTGCTTCTCCACCAGGAAGGAGCTGGGGGACAAGGGGAGACAATGGTGCCCCGCACACCACCCCCGCCAGCTCTGCCACCAGCCCCTGCAGACCCACCTCACCCCTCTGCCCCCCCAGCCCGTTACCTCTTGACCAGGCTGGATAACACCTCACTGAAGCGCTCCAGGATCCGGGGCAGCAGCTCAGCCCCCAACTCCGTGCTCGCCGCCATCACCTGCTGGTGCAGCTGGAAGTAAACCTCAACCAGGTTCTCGCACCTGCCGAGGGGACGGACGGAGAAAGGGGCACCCTCAGCCAAAGCAGAGCTGGACCACCCCCACCACCACCCAGAGCCCCTCGGGCCAGTGGGCTCCCCACTCCCAGGGGAGCAGAGCAGAGGGAGCAGGAGGCTTGCTCTGGGTTCCCCACTCCTGCCCCGTCCCACGTCACCTCTTCTGCAATGGAGATAAGTTCTCCTCAAAGAGCGCCCCATTCCCGGCCAGCTGCTGCTGCCTCTTCCAGATCTGGATCCTCTTCAGTACCTGCTGCTTGGCTGCCTCCAGCTCTTTCACAGCCTCCAGGATCAGGGTGGGCAGCTCCTGGGGGCAGCACCGGCCACGGGGCTCTGCATTGCACTGTCGTGTCGTGTCGTCACCCCCCGCCCCGCCCCCTCGAGACCCACAGCCCTACAACCATCCCTGCAGGGCACCAAGACCCTCAGAGCCCTGCACTGCCCTCCCTGCCCCAGAGCTGGTTTGCACCTTCCCTGGCAGGCAGGGCTGCTGGCTTCCCCCCTGGTGCCCCAGACCCCCACTCACGCTCTCCAGGGGTTTCGCTTCCATCTTCAGCTGCAGAGAGGCTGTGGAGGAAGGATGGGGTTGGCCCCATTAGCACTGGGGGGCTGCTGTCTGCATTGCACTGCCCAGCACCCCGGGGAGGGTGACGTGCCACCTTTGCTGCACGCCACGGCAGCCCCACACCCAGCAGGGACCCATCCTGCCCCAGCCCCTCACCTGCAGCACCATCCCGCAGCGCCTGGATCTCGCGGACTCGGTGCTGCAGCCGCTGTAGCCCCAGGTTAAACTTCAGCTCCTCCTGCCGCCGGTGGAAGCTGAGGGGCAGGTGACGGTCCTGGGGCAGAGCAGAGGGGGTGAGCAGGGTCCTGAGCCGGCCCCGTGCCTCGGGGTGCCCCAGGAGGGGCATAGGGACCACGCACCCTCTTGAGCACGGCAGCCTTCTCGCCCTCCAGGATCGCCTTCAGGATGGCCACCAGCCGCAGCGGGTCCCGCCGGTAGGTGTTCTGTGGGGGGGGGCCAAGCCCAGGGCGTCAGGGGGACAGGACACATGCCCAGCCCCAGCCCCCTCCCACACTGTTCACGCGTTTCGAGCCCCCTTCCCACAATGAACAATGCTAAGGCAGTCTCCGAAGTTTCATGACCCAAAACACGGGACAGACCACAACTCGCTGCTGTTCTGACAGAGCTTTAAAACCACTTTAAAACTGTGTATTGAAAAAAAAAAATGCATCAACTTCAAAGGTAAAAAAAAAAAAAAAAATAAAAATCAAACCAAAGCAAATTCTCTCTTTCTGCAAGCATCTCCCTGAGACTCACCAGCCTGACACCTGGTGAAGATTCTCCCAGCTGCCCTGGCCCGGGTGGATCAATGCTTTCCTCCGAAAACGGAGAGGAATTTCCCTGCTGGCGCCGGCTCCCTGCGCCCCGTGCCAGCTCCTCCGGCCTTTGTGCATTTCCCAAATTAGCTACTTCCCAAAACAGCAGCAGAGCGCAAGGGTGAACTGCCGGATGACGACGTGCTCGACAGCTTTCCGTGGCTCTGTGACCAACCCCCCAGACCCCCCGCACCTGCCCCCCATCCTGACGCAGCACCAGCAGTGCTGGGCTGGCACAGGGGCTCTGCCAGGGCAAATCCTGCCAGACCTGGGGTTCAGGGGACAAAAGCCCAGGGTTTGGCTTCCCACCAGCCAGTTTCCCACCCCACTCACCCTAGCTGCTTCCCTGGCCCTGCGTCCACCCATCTGGTGGGTGAGCACCCAGCTCCCACCGCCCACGCGGCAGCACCCACAGCCAGCACGTCCTCTCCCCTCTGCGGGGCCAGGGCGGGAGTGGCAGCGAGCTTGGGAGAAATGAGGGTTTGCTGGTTTTCTGTTGTGGGATGAGGGATGGTCCGAGGAGGGAACATGGGAGGGCGGCTCTTTCTGAGCATTTGAAATAATAATAATAAAAAAAAGAAACACCCTAAGCTGAAACATCTGTGCGTTTTCCTACAATCGCAAAAAGCAAGCAACGGTCTGGTTTTGGACAATTACCCTGTTCCCCAGAAGCCATAACTAAAGCTGACCCCTTCCCAAGTGTTGAATATTAGAAATGTCTGTTACCAAAAAAGCAGGGCTTTCAACCAGAACGGGGCTCTGGGAGCGAGCACCACTCAGCCCTTACGCTAAGAGCTTCGCTGGCAGGAGAGAGAGTACAGGGGTTAAATCTGCAATCACAGAAGGTGGAAGAGAGACAGAAAGCAATTCAAACAGACCTTGATAAACAGAAACAGCCCAGAAAAAGAAACCCAGCGTACACATGCACACACGGCAGGAGGAAACGCAGCAGAACACACGGCACAGAGGAAGGAAAAAAATCAAACGCTCAAGCAGAAAATGGGGAACATCTGGTGAGGCAGCCAGCCGGGTGCTGGCAGCTGGGGGTGAGCGGGTCCGGGGGGGCTCCCCGTGGGGACAGGGTCCGGCACAGGGCCTGGGAGGATGTGGCTGTGGGGGGCAGCTCCCTGGGCGCTGCCGGCACTGAAGGAGCTGCAGAACCGTGGCAGCGAGGGCAAGCTGGACAGCCCGCCGGGCAGGGTGGCGTGGGTAGCCGAGAGGAACCGCAATTACGGCTGTGACAGCCCCCGCGCTGCGGCGAGCTGTGGGTCAGCCCCAGGATGCAAACAAACCCCCTCTGTCCCCTTGAAGTGCCCCCAAAACCCCAGTCGCTGAGACTGCACAAGCTCGTTGCGCACAGATGGCGCTGGCCTTGAAATAGATGCCAAGGGGGACCGGCCCCCTTCGAGCAGCGCTTGAACCAGCAAATCTGAACCACAAAATAATCCCATCTTCCTTGGCAGCCAGCCACGATCCCAGCGCAACACAGCCCCGAGGGTCCCGCGCCCGACCCCCACGCACCTCAACACCACTGACTTGCTGGAGGATCTGGCACTGCTGCCTGTCGCTGCTGGCAGCGCTGCGGAGCTTCTCCAGCATGGCCGAGAGCATCCCGGCGGCCACGCTGGTGCAGAAGGCGTCCGAGCCATTGAGGAACTCCCTGGAAAGGGGAAAGGCGTTTGGTGGACGGGCACAAATCCTCCACCACCCTCCGCTGTGCGACCCCGAACCCGCTCCAGGGAGGAAGGGGACACCCACCTTCCCCCACCCTGGTGCGTAACCCAGCGCTGCTTGGATTTCTAGGGGAAATTTGCTGCATGGACGGGGTGAACTGCGCTCTGAGCAGGACGAGGCAGTTCCCCGGAGAGGACATCACCTCCTGAAACCTCTCCCACGTGTGCACCCAGCTGCTGCGTGTCTGCCTGCCCACCTCCACTGTGCCTCATCCCTGCAGCGTGACCCCCACTGAGCTACATGCTGTGGGGTCCCAGAGCCACGCACCAGGGACCAGCCCCCCTCGCCCACTGCTGCGACGCAGCCTTGTGCACCGCACCGCTCCTCTGGCCGGAGAGCCTCGGCACCCGGCGTGGCCGTGGCCCCACAAGGCAGGAGGATGGGTCAGGGGGGCCTTCCCGCCCGTGGTCCTTGGACCGCACCAAGGAGAAGCTCCCCGGAACGCCTGGGAGAGCCCGTAACGGGGATAATCAATCGTAGCTGTTGCTGTTTCCTCGGCACAAAAAGGGGGGTGCACCCGCAGCTGCTGCCACCGCGGCACAGCCCAGACCCCGCGGGCACTGAAGACCCTGAGCAGCCCCACCTGGACGGCTGCGCTCTCTGCCCACGGCTCCAGGAACTCCATTTGTTCCCAGTCTGGGTTCCTCAGGCCCCTCCTGGGCTACGCTGCACTCATGCCTGAGTGAAAACCTCCACCCGGTCCTGCCTGCAGCCCCAAGCCCCGGACAGGACCCTCAGACCAACGCCGTGCTCCTGCCCCCGCCCCCTCTTCCTCCTGACCAGACACCCCGTGCAGACCCCGGCCCCCTCACCCACCTCACCTGGGCCCATGGATGGGGCCCAGCACCAGCACCCACCTCCACCGGTGCGTTCAGACCTGAAGGGTGAGGCACTGCCCAGGCTGGGAACCCCCCAGCTCAGCTCTGCCCCCCAGGGCAGCCGGTCCCCGACGCTGATCCCGGGCGCGTGGGCAGCCGTGCCGGGGCAGGGCAGAGCCCGCAGGCACCGAGGGACTCACCAGGGCTGGTTCTCCAGCCAGTCGGCCAGGAGACAGCGCAGGCTGCGGGGAAACTCTGTGAAGAGGCCGCTGAAGTCCTCCGGCGGCATCTGGGAGACGATGCTCCAGAGGGACATCTTGGGAAGAGTCACCTGCGGAGGAACAGGAGAGGGAAGGTGAGCAGGGTGACTCGGGCGCCGTGGGTGGCTGCGGCACCCGGCCACTGCCTGTCCCTCTGCCGTCTGAACCTGCTGCTCAGCTGGGTCTGGGCTGCTGGGGTGGAAGAGGAGGAGGAGGAAGCCCAATCCAGGATCAGCCTCTTGGGCAATCCTGGGCAGGCAGGCAGCTCACTCCTGCCTCAGTTTCCCACATTTCCAGAGAATCCCTGTGGTCCTGCCACAGGTGATGCCCAAGGACAAGCGTTGCCAGTCCCGGAGCAGGAGATGGAAGAGCTGCCAGGAGCAGGGACAGCACAAAACCCAGCACTCGGCGAGGCTGCTCTGCCGGGGTGGTCTCAGCAGAGTGGCCTGGCTGCTCCCCAAACCCCCCACAGCTGCCCTCCCGAGGAAGGCACCTTCTTCAGGCACGCGCCAGCCACCCCCCCAGGAACGGGAGCTCTGAGCTGGTGGAAGGCAAGAGGACTGGAATGAGGTGCTAGATAGGAAACTCCCCAGGGAAGGCCTGGGCTGGGGGGTCACGTCCCAGCCTGGACCACGAGTTCCCTGACACCCCCCCCCCCGAGCCGAGCATCACAACCCTGACAGTCCCTCCCCCTGCCCAGCACCGGCCCCCCAGCATCACTGGCAGCCTGCCCCATCCTGCCCACGCCATGCCTCTTCCCGACAGCTCCCTCCCTCCCCGCTGCCCGCCATGCTCACACCCCCCAGCCCCGCACCTCTGCGCCCCCGCTGGGGGTCCGGCAGGCAAAGGGGGCTACTGCACCCCTTGACCCCAACGCACCTGGCAGCCGCTTCCCCCAGACCCGGCCCGGGCAGAGGCCAGATCCTGTGGCGGGGCGCGAGGCACCGGCAGCTCACTGCCCAGCCGCGGGGGCCGGGGCGCCTCCGGGACCCCCGCCACCCCACCCGCCCGGGGTTGGCTTCTCGTCCCCCAAAGCGAAGAGCGAGCGGGAGCCGCGTCACGTGTCGTGGCGAGCAGCGCGCTCCCCACGGGCCTGGCCGCGCTGCCAGAGCCCAGAGCCGAGGCGCAGGGCGGAGGTGGAGCTGCCGGAGACTTTGAGAAACCATGCGAGGGGAAGGAAGCCAGCGTCACTAGGGCAACATGGCAGAGTGTGCAAAACAACCGCGACGCGGGCCTGCGGCCAGCCCCCAGCCCCGCTCCGGCCCCCAGCCCCACGAGGGACCCTGGGGACAGGGGTGCGCTCAGGGCCAGTGGTGCGGAGCACCCTTCCCACGGGACCTGGGCGACTGGGGGGACCAGCCCTGCCAGGCGGCCCCGCAAAGCCCCACAAAGTGCCCCCTGGGTAAGAACCACAGCGGATGGAGACCCGACCCCCGGGCACGTCCCCGACCTCCGGGCACACCAGGCCTGGCGCTTCCAGGAACTCTTTGCTTTTGACTCTGCGAGACTGGCCAGAGCAAACAGATCCCCGGGGCTGGCCACAGCACAAAGCCCGAGTCCCGAGTTTACCCTGGGGGGGCGGGGGGTCAACGTGCGATGGGAAATGCGCTGAGCACTGCCCGCGCTCCTCACGGCCCGCTGAGACTGTCGCTGCTGGCATGCAGGGAAGCAAGACAGGAGGGAGAAGCAGCCTCTCATTTTGTGCTCCCGGAGATGTAATCCCCCGTCCTCCTCCCCCTTAAAACCTGTATTTCTGCTCAGCCCTGGGAGGCAGCTGCTGGCTGGGAAGTGGCAACCTGGAACGTAAGCTGGGCATGCCTGAATTTGCCAAGCGTCTGCCGGAGATGCCGCGCTCCTCCCCAGCTCGCCGCTGGCCCAGGGGACAGCAGCTTGGAGGAGCTCGGAGGGGACGACTGGCCCGTCCCCTCCTGGCACCAGTCACAGCAGTGCCTTCAGCCCGGCCATGCCCCGTTTCCTTTCCCTCCCGATTTCCACATTTTCCTCCCCTGCTCCTTCTGCAGAACGGCCCTTCCCTGCCAAACCCCAGTTCCCGTAACATCACCCCAGCTGGGGCGGCGCTGCACGGAGGTTCCTTGAGAGCAAATCCAGGATCAGGCCCCGTGGGGGGTTTGCTCCATCCGCACCCCAAGGGCGCTGGGCCGGTGGGGTGACAGGCAGCTGCCAGCCCCACAGCTCGCAGCGCCGGGGGAGGCGCAGCGCTCAGCACCGCACTGCCCAGCACCATGTACCTAGGCCAGCCACGCATGCACCCGCCGCAGAGGCACCCCGAGTCTCCCGGTGGCCGGGCCGGGCCGGGGGTCCTGCTCCCACGGGGGGCACCGCTTGGGCTGGGAGCTGCTGCCTGGGGAAAACCCTGCAGCTGCGAGGTGCCCCCGGCTCAGCACTGGGGCAGGATATGGCACCCGGCGAGGGGGAGCAGCCACCTCGGGTGTGCCCCCCCCCCACCTTCCCAAGCCCCCTCGGAGCAACCACTTTCACTTCCTCCTCCTCCACCGGAGGGGCTGCTGCACCTCGGGGGTCCCCCGGGCCGGCAGGTCGGGCAGGGGGAGCCCAGGTGCAGGAGGGGCTCGGTGACCCCCACACTCCCAGCACGGGCTCTCCGCTTACTCATCAGGCAGTAGGAAACCGAGTGCACATCCCAGAAGGCAGAGCTGCCCTGCACCGCCTGTTACTCATTAACCACCGGCGCTTCCTGGCAGAGACCGCAGCCCCCCGGCGCGGGGGCACCTCTCCCCCCATGCCTGGGGGACCGGGGCTACCGGGGACCCTACTCCAGGCTGGCTCCCCTCTGCCCTTGGCGATTTCCCAGCCCTGTGCCGGAGGCTGGTGGGGGAAGGAGCTGGCACTGGCAGCACAGGGGTAACGCACGTCCCTCCGCACCCTCCTTGCTCCCCCCCCCGGGTGCTGAGCAGAGATTTCCAGGGGGGCTTTCTCAGGGATGCTCCGAGGTTTTCCAGCACCCGACGCCCAGGACTCCTGGGCTCTGCTCTCGCTTTGCCCCACGGGGACGCAGCCGGAGAGACCTCACCGCCTCTCGACGCCTCCATTTCCTCAGCGTGGGGAGGCCACCGCTGCTGACGCTCGCCAGCTGAGGCCAGGGACCACCGACCCAGCCAACCGAGGCCAGGGACCACCGACCCAGCCAACCGAGGCCAGGGACCACCGACCCAGCCGGCCAAGGCCAGGGACCACCGACCCAGCCGGCAGTGGAAGCTCTTTGGATTCAGAGGAAGAGGAGCGGGGCCTTCCCCGCTGTCCCAGCCCAGCATGACTCGCAGCACGGGGAGTCCAGGCTGGATCCGGCCCAGGAGCTGTCACGGGGCCCGCTCTGCGGTGCTTGGGGGGCTTGGCACCCCCCACCACAGCCCCCGCCAGGTGCTTCTGCTCTGCCCCACCCCACGCACCCGTCACCCCGACACCGCAGGGTACCACACCACGGACTTTGGGCCCGGCACCCCTGTGCTGCACTGTGCCCCCACCTGCCCGGCCAAGGGTAGACCCCTCACCAGCCCACCCTGCCTGTGGTGCGGGCAGCTGCCCGCAGTCCCCGTGCCAGCCCACCCCCAGACACCCCAGTGAGGACATGTCCTGGCTCCGCTGCCTTCCAGAGACCCCAGTGCCCACACCGGGGGCCATGCCATGCTGCTCAGACCCCTGCCCACGGCCGCAGGGAGGTGCTGGCTGGGCAGCCCCCCCCCCCCCGCGCCCCAAGCAGCCCCCTGCCGGCCCCAGGGGCAGCGTGGATGGGACTGAGGGTGCTGGGGAAGCCCCCTGCCCACCAGCACAGCCCATCTGCCCCTAGCAGCGCCCTCACCGGCCCCGGGAGCGGTGGGACTGGAGCTGAGCGTGCCAGGGAAGCCCCCTGCCCACTGGCACGGGCCCCCTGCCCCGAGCAGCCCCCCACCGGGCCCAGGAACGGTGAGGATGGGGCCGAGGGTACCGGGGAAGCCCCCTGCCCACCGGCACGACCGCAGCACCGGCCCCCCCTGCTCCGGTGCCCCGGGCGGCCCCCCTGCCTCGGTG
>JAVJGJ010000039.1:3405016-3424545 GCA_035590215.1 Microhierax caerulescens | reverse complement strand
GCCTCATGCAGCCTGTGCTGGGGGGCGCAGTGACCCCCCCCTTGCAGCCTGTGCTGGGGGGTGCAGTGACCCCCCCATTGCACCCTGCCTCTCCAATGTGCCAGGCTTGGCAGGGGGAGCACCCCATTCTGGAGATGCAGGGGGCACTGGGGCTCATCCCAGTCCTGCTCCTGTCCCGGGGGCCGGGCAGTTTTGGGCTCTGTGCTTCTGGTTTTCCTGCAGCTTTTTGTTATGATTTTGTTTTATTTCTGCGTGTCCCAGGGTGGGAGTGCTGGGGTTGCTGCCCCCCCCTCCACCAGAGTGTCCTGGCTGCACACGTGTGTTTCTTGGGCACAGGATGGATGGAAAACCTGTCCTGCTACTCCTGGTGCTGCTGTCTTTGTGATTTAAAAATGTTACTTTTTAATTTGTTCTCATTTGGGTTTTCTTATTTTTTCCCCTGTCTTTTTTACTGTCTAGCATAGAAAATAAACTGCCTTTGGCTCCCAGGAGCTAATTCATCCAAGTTAAATGATCTTTAAAATCTGTTAACGCATCATGGATCTCAGTTCCTGTTTTCTCGCAGTGTAATTAATGCTTCAGTTTAAATTTTCTCCTTTCCTTAGGGGCAAGGTTGATGGATCTGATGCCAGGCTAAAACTTTTGCTGAGCCATTAGAAAGAAATCAAACTAAAAGCAATCTAGTCCTTAATTTAAAATTATATATTTTTTTAAATAACTTGTCTTTGGGAAGAAACTGATCTTGTTTATTATCATTATTTCTTTTCTCATCCAGCACCGAAGACGTGTAGCCCTAAACAGTTTGCATGCAAAGATCAGATTACGTGCATATCTAAGGGCTGGCGCTGTGACGGGGAAAAGGATTGTCCGGATGGCTCGGATGAATCACCCGATATATGTATGTATGCCTTTCCTTCCTAATAATGTTCTTTTGGTTTTATTTCATCCATTCTCTCGTTGCATGGTCATTCCAGGGTCCCGAACAGGCGGCATCGTGCAACTGCTCTACCTCAGCTCCTGTTTCTCCCATAGCCCCAGGAGCCCACAGCACCGCGGGGGGTGGGTACCACTCGGGGCAGGAGCCCAAGCCGTCCATCTATCCGTCCTCCCTTATCTCCCCAGCTGCTGCTCTGGGGCCATGATCCATCATAACAAAACAGCCTCCTGGGAACGGCGTATCACTGATTTATTTATTTATTTATTTATTTTGTTTCCATCGAAATTGATTTACACGAGGAAGGCAGAGTCCTGGAGGCGAGTGTGCAGCGAGCCGGGGCGCTGGGCAGGGGCTGCGCGGGGTCGGCAGCATCCTTCCCTCGGGCGGCTGTGCCTCTGGTGCCTGGTGTTTAACGGGTGCTCGGACTGAGGCTGGGCCGAAGGGGAGGAGGAGATCTCTGGGAGCCCTGGGGAACAGCTGGAAAAGCAAAGCCACTTTCCCCAGATGTGTTTGGTGTAGGATGCTGTGTTGGTTTTACTGGTTTTGTGCTGGGCTGTTGGGGCCACGTTGCCACAGCAGTGCCAGCATCCCCGGGGCTGGGGATGCTCCTGCCTCACATGGGACAGTCGGGTCCCTCCACAAGCAAATGGGGAACTGGGCTGGGTTAGGTGGGGCACAAGGGCTGGAGATGGAGTGGGTGGGTGGGTGTCTGCACGGGGGAGCGAACCAGAGCCAGGCTGGGTACAGTGGGTGTGCTGGTCCCACTGCACCATGCTGTGCTGGGGGCTCTGCTCTGGCTGGACTGGAGCAAGAAACCACCTCTCCCCCTGTCCCGGTTTTGGCTGTGCTGCCCTTGTTGCCTTGCAGGAGCAGCCTCCTTAGGTTGTTTTACCGTGTCAGGAAAGCAGCTTCAGGATGCCGGGCTGGCAGGGCAGCCACAGCCAGCTTCATCCCTGCTGCTGCTCACCAGTGATCAGCAAAATCCTCTCGTCCTCTGGCCCAGGGATACTTCCCAGACCCCTGCTTCATGCTGCACTTGGTGTAAAGGTCTCCTCCAAAGCAGTTTCTGGTTCGACACCAGGGTTATTTATTTCTTAAGGCAAAATGATGCAACCGTCCCTTCCTTGGGAGGGATGAGGGGGCTGGGATGGGCTGTCTGGCTCCAGTCAATCAGCAGCCCTGGAAAATTACTGCAGGAGGACTCAGAGGCCCTTCCCTGGCTGGAAGAAATCCGTCCTGATTGACGTATTCCACTTGCTGTGCGTGTCTGTGCTCGCTTTGCTGCCCCCCATCCATACGGGACAGGTGAACGGAAAATGGCCCCCTCGGATGCTTTTCCCTCTTCCCCTTCTTCCTCTTTCTTCACTGCGAAGGCACCGCTGGTGGGGGCTGGTAAAGTCTCCACCCAGGATGGGGAAGGCAGCGCCGCACCGGCTGCTCCGGCTGCCGCTGGCCCTCGGTGAGCAGGTGCGGTCGGTGCCCTGCACGGTGGGGTGAGCATCCCGATCCCTGCTCCAGCACCCCGCGGGACGGCGAGGTGCCTGGTGCCGGGAGCAGCGTCCAGCCGCTCTGCAGATGTGCCTCGTGCCCATCGGTGCAGCAGTCGTGGCCTCGGGTGGAGGCAGGAGGGTGCTCTCAGGTTTGCTCAGAGTCCTCTGAGGGCTCGGGCACCCGCAGCTCCCGCAGGAGGAGGGAGGCTCATTCCCTGGGGGGTGTGGGACCCCTGCTCACTGTGCACCCCTCGCTAGATGCTTCCAGGACAGGCGAGTGAGAGCCTCTCACAAGGGGCAGACCGAAGCCCAGCAGCCTCTCCTCTCTGCTCACCCTGCCACCACCTGTGGGACAGAGCCCACCAGGTTCCATCGCCACCGCAGACCCTACGCCTTGGAAACGCCTTCCTCCCGGGGAGTGGTTCCCTCCTCAGCCTCAGTGCTGAGGTTTGGGGACCTGGAGGGGCTTGACCTTTCTGAGGGACTCCGCTCGCTTGCCCCAAGGTGCAGTTTTTAAGCCCCAAGACCGCGTTAGCCCAGGGAGCGCCAGGAGGACGCTTGTGCCCTCGGGTCGGGGGCAGCATCGCTGCTGGGCACGGTGCTGGTGCCCACCTGGCCTGGTGCTCGCCTGCGCCCGCCTTTCCCATGGGCAGGGGGTAGGAGTGGAGGTTGCTGCCTGCTCCTGCCTGCTCCTGCCCAGGCTTGCACAAGCAGAGTCCAACCTGTCAGCACGTGCGTCACGGAGCCCCATATCTCCAGGATTGCCAGGCAAGCTTTTCTCACGCCACTTCGGCACCGGGGCTTCCAGCAGGCTCTCATCCTTCTTATCTTTTTGGCAGGGAGAGAATGACTTTTATTACTATTATTTAATCTCTTTCTAAGCTCAGGCTGCAAACGTGGCTCTTGCACGCTGCTTGGCGCACCCTTTCATGCCCTGGCAGCGCAGCAGGGTTATTTACATTGCACTAATGTACTCATGTCAGAGTCTCTTGAAATGCCGTCTATTATGTGTGAGGTTTTCCTCCCTGGGGAATCCTTTTAAGTATTTGCTGGCTTTGCTCACGTGTTAGCTGAGCATAGGAAGAGTTCCCTTTCTGATCTCGGTGCTGTGCTCGTGTCTGTGCGAGCGGCTCATACCCGGTTCTTGCCCAGTCGGCTGGTTTTTCACTCCGTGGAGCTTTCCTGGGGGAAAAAAAACTTGGACAAGAGCCTCCCTCCTGTTGAAAATCAAAGGAGATGAAGGGCTCTGAGAAATGAATTTGCTGTGGCTGAGCTACAGACGTCATCTGGCCGCTGCATCCTGGCTGGCCCCGTGCCTGGAGCTCTCCCGGCTCAGCTGGGTGCCCCGGCCGGGCTGGGGCTTTGCCCGCGAGCGGGACAGCCGAGCTGCCGGCGCGCGTTTCTCTGGCCGCGTGACAGCAGCACCGTTTGCTTCACCACAGACGTGTCTGTGGGTCCGTGGCCTTTGGTCGCTTGGATGTTTGCGAGGATTCAGGATCAAACAGCCCATCGGTCCAAGGATTCAGGTCTCAAATCCCTTGTCTCGCCGTGCTGGCCTGGATCTGTCGATGGTGTGGCTTTGCTTGGGTTTGGACGTGCCTTGAGAGAGCCTGTCGTCTGCAAAGCCTTTGCTCTCCTCTTTGTGCGGCGCTGGCACCGGGTGCAGCAGCGAAGCAGCACCAGGACCTTCCCTGCCTGAGCTCTGCCGATGCTCGGCTGCATCCCGGCGGGGCGAGCGGGACCATCCCGCTCCCAGCTCCTCCTGCCTGTTCCTTCTCCTGTTCCCCCAAATCTCTGTCTGTCTGGGCTGTTGCCAAATCAACTACAGGCTGCATTTACAGGAGGAATAATTGCTGCTTTTCTTTTTTTTTTTTTTTTTTTTCTTTCCATGTGGTTTTTAGAGGTTAAAAATTCCTGTCTAATTCAGCTCCTTGGGGTGTACCACAAGCTTGTCACATGTAATAAATTGGCTCATTTATTAGTGCGCCAACACAGTCAAAAGCAAACAAAGTGGTTTGTAGATTAATCCTGCCCTGTTTGTGATAAGTAGTTTGATCCAGGCTCTTTGCAGGGGAATAATGGACACGGCAGATCAGTTTTGACTGATGAACTGTGCACTTTATTTCAGTGCCTTCATTCTTTTGGCCCGTATATTGATACTACTTAATTAACCCTTAATTTGCAATTACTTGGTGCCTGGACAGGGCTGTTGTTCAGCCCCCCGTGAAAAATAAAATCTGTGAGGTGGCACCTGCTAAGAATTTCTCCTGGGAATTGCCTGCTGGATGCGCTGGATTGGGGCAGGGAAGGAGGAGAAACCCATCATGGCTGTGACGAAGCTCAGGAGCCCTGAACTCTGTGTCCGCATCCTGCAGGAGCCTATCGCCCCAGTGCCAAGCCAGTTGGCTAACTGGAAATGTACTGGAACATGCTTGATGCACAGCCCGTGTGCAGGGGAGCGATCTGGCATCTGGAGCCCGTTAGGTTTCCATTCCCCGGGCGCTTCTTATGCAAGAAGGGGCAGGCGTGTGTCAGCAGCCCAGAGTTAGTCACTTTGTGCAAAAAGTGGCAAACGAAAGGGGAAATGGTGGCAGGTTGGGGAACGCTCCCGCAGCGCGCGGTGCTTGTGTGCTCACTGGGGGCTTTCACGCGCTGCTCCTGCTGTGGGAACCTCCTGCCCATCGCTGCAGCAGCAGTGGCATGCTGGGCTGCGGGGCAGCTTCTTGGAAGGTTTCTTGCTGGACTTTAGTCCTGCAGAGGCTTTGGAGCATTTGGGAAGGGCAAAGGAGGAACCCAGCCTGCTCCGTCGCCTCCTGGAGTAGCTGTTTGCTCTTTCGTAGGAGGGATGGGTGTGCAGAGGTGCCTGTCTGGGACGAGCTGAGGGCTCTTGTGCAGGGTCAGGAGAACCCTGGGGTCGCAGCCAGCAGGTCCCACCTGTCCCTCATCCACATTCCCTTCTGTCCTTGCCCGGTGGAGTGAGAGGGGCTGTTCTTCCCGTGCCCTCCTTGCTGCCGGCTGAGCCGCAGGGCGCAGGCAGTGCAGGCAGCACAAGCCCTGCCTGTCCCTGGGGCAGTGCCTCTGCAGCTGCCTCCTGCAGAAGGGGCTCGGGCTAAACTGGAGAAGGAGAGGAGCCACCCCCAGGCTCTAACCTCGGTCTCCCGTTGGTTTTGCCAGCTCTATCCTGCAAGCTGGGTGCCAGGGTGGCAGTGGGTGGTGGGAGTCGAGTTTGGGGGAGAAGCACCAGTGCAGCCCTGCGATGGGGTTGGGCTGCAGGCAAGAGCCAGGGCTGCCCGCGCCTGCCTGGGGTGTTTGCGGTCCTGATGTTCTTCCCCGGGCTTTGCAGTGCCCTTTCCACAGCCCCAGCCCCGCGGGAGCAGCAGCTGCCGGCAGCCTGAGGACTGAGGTTAAAAGCAGGTCTAGTGTAGCTGGGCAGCGAGAGCTCGCGGGGGGGACACCGAGCCCTCGCTGGCCGGGGCAGGAGCGGTGCTGGATGAGGCTGTGCTGGCACGCCGAGTGCTGGGCTGGACCCTGCAAGCTGCGCGTGATGCAACGCTCCCTCTCCAAGGAGAGTTTCAGCTTATTTAGGACAAACTCCACCGGTGGAGTCTTAGATGAAGGTGACTGCTGGTCTCAATAGCTGTCTAAAACGGGACCGTGCCTGGACAAAGCGCTCGGCGTGTGATGTGCTGCTGGTGCCCTTCTCGGTGCTCACCTGGCGCTTTGCCTGCCATGAAGGACGGGGTGGTCCGTGGGGAGCTCGGGGAGCTATTTCTGCCACCGTCCCCACTGCCAGCGGGGCTGATGTGCTGCCCGCCCTGCCGAAGCGAGGGCCAGGCACAACCGGCCCCTGCCTCCCCGTAAAATGGGATTTCAGTATTTCGCTCGCGTGCTGCCGTTGACTCAGCAGAGGCGTGTTGTTGGCTCTGGCGAGAGCTGGCGAAACGCATATTCAGCCCTAAAGCAGAACTTGGGTTTGGGGCCAGGGAGGAGAGGGAGAGACTGGGGAGGGGAGTCGGGCTCTGCAGGGCTTGCTGGTCCGCGTGCCGTGCCGGTGGGCTGCTGGCCCCGAGCCGGCGCTGTGCCGGGGCTCACCCGTCGGTACGGCACCCCCAGGCAGCTGCCTGCCAGTCTGGGGTGAAGCAGCGCTAGAGCCAAGGCGGTAGTGGAGCTTCTAACAGGGTTTCAGGTTGTTAATCGATTTATGGTGTATTTTGTTGTTTGTTTCAATGCCATGCTTCTTTCAGAGAAGCTTAAAGATAAAGCCTTGCTTCCTTTGTAATTTTTCTAGTTAATAACGGAGATTAAGTCTCCCTGGGTCGCGTAGCCCTGGTTCTTACTGGCCCCCCGCAAGCCTGCCTGCACAGCAGCCCCCGAGGAGGGAGCAGGTTGGCGCCTGAGCAGGGGGGTGCTTGGAGCAGGGGGAGCCGGGGGGCTGGCTGTGCTCGGGGGGCTCGGCCTGACCCCGTGTGCTTCCACCCCACCTGGCAGCCAGGGGTGCCCAGAGCCGTGTGTCCAGGCAGCCCGCAGTGGATGTCACCCATGGGAGCTTGAAATGGGGACTCTGGGGCTGCTGAGGTCTGGGGTCATCTTCCCCCTGGGATCCCAGCCCATCAACCCGGCTGTTCCCGAGGGTGGGCACGCGTCCCCTGATGGTGGTTGGTGGGGCGGGCAGAAGGTCCCTGTTCCCCCCTGGGTCTCCTCGCTTTTTGCACGATGCTTCTGCTCGGGCTGCTGCGGAGGCAATGGAAGAGGCAAAGTTCACACCAGACGGGTCGTGCCTTTCCACGTGCTGCCCGCGGTCCTGCCTGCTCTGAAAGGGAAATCCAGCGTCCCGTAATGAGCTTCCTCCCGTGGGAGCTGAGGATGCGGGAGCAGGCAGAGCCCGGTTCGAGCCTTTTCTGGCCTTGAGTTGCCGTGGGAGCCGAGAGGATTTGGGACTGGCCTTTCTAGGTGGGTGCTGCTTTTGCTCTGGGGCACGTGCCGGGCAGGGGAATCCAAACCAAGGAGGATTTAACATATGTCTGGGAGAGGGAATCAAAGCGCGTTCACACGTTTGCCGCCGGCGTGGTGCTTGCCTGCTGCAGAAATGCTCCCATGAACAACCCGGGGAACGTGAGGTTTCCTGAACCCCTGTATCTGCCCTAGGAGCTTTTACCCAAAATCCTGCCTCGCAAGGCCATGTCCAGCAGGTGATGGTCCCTGCTGGGGAGCCACGGCAGAGTGACGTGGGGGGCTGAGAGTTCCCTCGAGTTTGGGTGTTTGCTCGGGATGATGGGGTTGCAGAGTCCTCGTGCTCTCCCTTTGGTGACACTTCAGTCTTCTGCTGTCTTGCAGGTCCTCAGAGCAAGGTGTCTCGATGCCAGCCCAACGAGCACAACTGCCTGGGCACGGAGCTGTGCATTCACATGAGCAAACTGTGCAACGGGCTCCACGACTGCTTCGACGGCTCTGATGAGGGGCCGCACTGTCGGGGTAGGTGTCTGGGGGGGTGACGGTCAGAGAGGGGCTGTGGGCAGGCGGGCTGCCCCACGAGATACTGCCCTTACCTCCTTTCCCCGCCCCCCACAGAAAGAGTTGTGAGACCCCCGTTTGTCCCCCCGTTTTCTGGTTGTGTGGTGTGAGCCGCGTGTTGGTTTTGTTCAATGGCTTCACACCAGTGCCACCGCGCTCCTGCTCCGCTCTGGTGCCACCGCGCTCGGCTCGTGCTCCCCTCGGCTCGGCGGGGCTGAGCGCAGCCGGCACAGCCGGTAGCAGATCCCGAGATTAGCCAGAGCCGCTCGCAAGTGAAATGCCCATCATTCCTGAGCCTGCAGGCCATTAAATAGCTGCATTGTCTCCTGGGTTTAAAAGCTTGGAGGGCTGGGGTTCTGGATCAGATAAGAGAGACCAGTATGGTTTTTCCCTAATTTCCAAGAGCTTAGTCCCCCCTCCTGGCCTGTCCCTGGCTGCTAATCCTGCTGGAAAACTCTCCCTAAACCAGTGGGCTGCCTTGCTGGTGCGCAGATTAGTCGCTCAGAAACGCGTGTCCTGGGCTGACCCCAGGGGCCGGGGCTCTGCAGGCTCCGGGCGAGCAGCAGTGAGTTTTTCTCGCCAGCCCTTCCTCCGCCTGGGGCTCCTGCCCTGCTCAGCCTGGACCAGCTGCGGACACCCTGCCCCAGGGGCTCCCTCCGGGGCTGGGATGGGGCTCCCGAGGAGCCCAGGGCGGCTTCTGCAGCTGCGCCTGAGCTGACAATTAATATTTTGCTAATAGTTCTCATTACTGAAGCGGGGTCTGATTTTTCACAGCTGGGCAGCACGTGACCTGCGTGCACGAGGCGAGAGCTGGCCCCGTGTCGGGACAGTTGCTGCTCGCAGGTTTGGGCACGCTGGGGACGTCAGCCCTCGTGGCAGGTGCTGAGGTCCTCCCTGCCCGCCGGCCGGCCGGGGCAGAGCTGGTGGTGCTGCCCTGGGGTGGCATTTGCCCACAGCTGATTGCGAGCCCCAGCCTGCCTCTGCCCCGGGCTCAGGGAGGTGACTTGTCACCCCGGCCCGTGCTCCGTGCTCCGGCTGCTGGACCATCTTGCTGCCCTGTCCCACTCGCCGCTGTGCCTGGTGCCTGCCCGGGGCCGCTCGCTCCCTCTGCGGTGGGCAGGAGGTTTGTCCCTCATGTCGGGGTGCCAGGGAGCCTCCGCAGCCAACATCTGCCAAAACTCCCCCCGTCATCCTCCTCCTGCAGACCCGGCACTCTCAGGTTTTTTTTTCTTTTTTTGTTTGGGGGATGCATATGGTGCTTTAGCTGAGAGATAAGAATCTGAAATGAGTATCTGGGTCTGCCAAAGCTGATAAACAACTCAGCTAGGCCCTGCCTGGCTTATTAAATGGTTCCACGTGCGAGGAGCAGGATTTTCACAGTGCCTGGGTGCTGCTCCCCCGTCAGCGCCAGCTGCAAAGGGGGATGTGGAAAGTGCCGGATGGTTTTGGTTTGGAGAGGCTCGTGGCCGGGCAGCTGCCGTTTCCCCTCTGCCAGCAGATTTGCTGGGACCCAGTTTGATGCCATCCAAGCACCCAAATGACTGGGTCGGGCAGGGTGAGGAGGGGATGAGAGAAAATAAACCCCAACATAAACCAGCCCCCCAACAGAGGGCTGACAGCGTGTCCTTCAGGAGGCTGAGGAGGCCAGTTGCTAAATGGCCTTGGTGAAGCTGGGGGCTGCTGCTGCGTACCAGCGGAGCGAGGCGGGCAGCCCTGGCCTCCCCTGCACAGGTGGGGGCTTTATTGGTGTTTTTTACGACCGCTAATGGAGATGAAGGCGCAGGAGGTGCTGAGCCAGGAGACCACATCCCTGGCCCCAGCTTCGCCCTGGGCTGCCCAACTCTGACCTTGACCCTGACCCTGGGGCTGTGCCCCCTCTGCAGGGGGACGGGTGGCTGCGAGCCTGGGGCTCTGCTGTGCGTCTGGCAGCTGGCTGCCTGCCCGAGCGCTCCTCCGCTGCCTGCACCACAGCACCTCTGGCGCAGGGTGATCCCCGGGCAAGTAACACGGAGACAACATGGCCGAGAAGCTCACCCTGAAGTCTGTCTGGGATCCGTGTCCCTTACGGCCCCCCCTCCCTCTGAGGGTCTCCATCCTTCCCTCCCCACCACAGGGCAGGGGGACAGTGCGGAGGCCCCCAGCGAAGCCTGCTGGGTGCTGGGGCTCAGGCATCCATCCTGTCCCTGCTCACACGTTGGTGACAGCCTTTCTCCTTGGTCTTCCCTGTCTCCTCAGAACAATTAGCAAACTGCACGGCCCTGGCCTGCCAGCACCACTGCGTGCCGACGCTGAGCGGAGCAGCCTGCTACTGCAACAACTCCTTCCAGCTGGCCGAGGACAGGAGGAGCTGCAAAGGTCGGAGCGGGCAGAGCCGTCCTGGTGCCCTGCGGCCAAAGGGACCTGGGGGCTCGGCAGACCCTGACCTTCAGGGGGGAACACGGGGGGCTGAGGGGATGGGATGGGACTCTGCCTCCCTGCTGCTGACGTGGATGCAGCTCCTGGAAGCCCGAGCAAGGAATATTGGGAGGGAGTAAAAGGCTTTGCCTTTGTGTACAGTGTCGGGGGCCATTGCTGGGCTTGTACGTGCTCCCAGTGTCTGTGCCCCAGCGAGGATGCTGGAAAATGGGAGAGGGTCAGTGAGGAGTGATCAGATCAGTGCCATGCCTGGGAACAAGTCTGGAAGTGAGAGATTGCAGCGGCTCCGGCTCTTTCATTTATCTGAGCAGAGGTGAAAGGCGCCTTTATCAGCTCCCGCACGCACCTCTGGGGGCAAGAGCTCTCCAGTGGAGACAGCTCTTTCATCTGGCAGAAGAAAGAGCAGCGTGCAAGGCGGAGGTTTGGAAGCGAAAGATTAGAGAAATTCAGACTGGAAATTTAGGTGCAGATTTTGCAGAGAGCGGGGGAGGGCAGTGGATAATTAGGCCTTGAAAAGGCTCAGCTGGGAGGCAGGGATTGTCCCTTTGCTGCCTCGCTGCTGATGCTGGAGCAGAAAGCAGGGGGCTGCCCGCAGGTGTGGCGAGGTGATGCTGGCCAGGTATTCCTCTGGAGGCTGGGGATGGTATCCTCTCCCGCAGCTCTGCCTTGGAACGAAGGCTCCCCCTTTTCTCCCTCTTAAGGCAGCAAAGGAGAGATGCTGGCTAGTCCAAACCTTGGGTTTCGCCTTCTTTTCCAGACTTTGATGAATGCACCGTCTATGGGACCTGCAGCCAGACGTGCACCAACACGGAGGGCTCCTACACGTGCAGCTGCGTTGAAGGATACCTCCTGCAGCCTGATAACAGGTCCTGCAAAGCCAAGAACGGTGAGATCCTTGACAGGACGAGTGTGTGGCTTCTGGGCAGCTCTGCAAGCCGTGGCCTCCTGCCGTATGTGTAGCCCTGCCCCTGGACCTTCCCGTCAGGGTGCTCTTCGCTGAGGGCTGTCCTGCCTCCTTGCCCTGCTGGGCTGCACGTCACGGTCCTGTTCCAGCTGGAGCAGAAGGGCCGGGCCGCAGGCTGACACAGCGTCGCAGCCACGAGCGTTGGGTGCTGTGCCGTGACCACCCTTCTCCCCTCCTTTCCCCGCCAGAGCCTGTGGACCGCCCTCCCGTGCTGCTCATCGCCAACTCCCAGAACATCCTGGCCACCTACCTGAGCGGAGCCCCTGTGCCCAACATCACCCCCACCAGCGCCAAGCAGACCACAGCCATGGACTTCAACTACGTTGAAGACACGGTGTGCTGGGTTCACGTGGGCGACAGCCCCTCCCAGACCATCCTCAAGTGTGCCAAGATCCCCAACCTGAAGGGCTTCGTGGAAGAGCGCTCCATCAACATCTCCCTCAGTCTGCACCGTGAGTGCTTGCTCCCCTTCGGACCTTGTCCTTAAAAGTTTCCTCCTCTCGGTTCTTGCTCCCCCAGTCCCCATTTCCTCGCGACAGCCTGCGTATCCCCAGCTAGCGGTGCGTGAAGCAGGGGTGTATTTTGGTAGGAGGTGGCTTTCCACGGGGCCAGGCACCAAGGCTTCAGCGCAAACATAGCTTTTGGCTTTCCTTTTCCTTCCTTCCTATTATTTCTCACAAGTTTTGTGATTTCTTTGCACATGAGGGTAAACAATCCAGCGAGGAGCGGAGAGGGTACCTGCGTAGCGTGTGCGAGGGACGGCAGTTCTTGTTGCTTCGTCTTGGTTTTCACCCCGTGTCCCTCTGGCCAAGCCAAACATCGGTCCCCACCCCAAGCAGTGACTGAGAACAAAACCCCGACCAAAAAGTGCCTCCTGTTGGGTGGCTGCGTGAGTCACCGGTGTGAGTGGCGGATGGTGGTTTTATTCTGCTTCTGTCTTCCCAGCCGTAATGAGTGTGGTTACAGCTCTGCCTCCTGTATGGGCTTGCTGGTCCCAGTTTAGCAGTCGGAACAGGAAGGAAAGTTACTTGCTGGGATTTCGGTGCTCTTTGACTCGAGCCCATGCCCATGCCTGCTCTCCTGAGAGCCTCGGCCCGGTGAGGGGTCCCGGCAGAAGCCGTGGGCTTCCAGGCACCTTTCTTGGGTGCTGTCACAGGTGCAGAGCGGTGGGGTTGGTGAGATCCCCCCGAGAGGGGAGGGTGGGTGTGTGCGCCGTAGCCATACAGCCAGGATGTGAGAAACTGCTCGCAGTGTTGTCGCTGATTTTATCCCTTGAAACCAGAGACCCAGTCAGATGGGGTGGGACTGGGAGCATCTGGGATTTGCAGTGCATTTCCGTCAGGTTTTGCAACTTTCTGCTTCCCTGGCATCATCTTCCTGCTGTCTTTTGCCTGCTGAAGTTAGGGGTGCTCCCAGGAGAGACTGTGCGGTGCCTGAAGCCAGGGGGATCCCCTCCTTTCCTGGAGACGCGGGTGTTACGGGATGAGCAACAGCCAACCTAGCAAATTAGATGAACATGTATGAACTGATCTTTGCAAGTGAACAAAGGTCTCGGGTGGATCGTGGAGCTGAGGGCGTTTCTCTGCCGAGGGCAATGTCACGGTGCCTGGCTGCCGAGGGTGACCCGGCTGAGGCACGGGGTGCAAGCGGGGGACCCGCGGGCCCCTGCCGCCCCTCGGGCTGCGCTGGGGCTGGGGCTCGGCAGCCTCCGGCCGCTGTGCCCTGCCGAGGGTGTGTGCAGCGTGGTTAATTTGAGCTTGCAATGTGTATTTTTAGGGCAGTGTGTATTTTTAGGGAGAGGCCTCACCCTTTGCTCTTGCAGGCGATAGCCTGAAATTGGGCAGGACGGGGCTGGGCTCTGCTCTCCGCTCCCCCTCTGATGGTTTAAGGGGGTCCCTGCTTGTACGTGCTCCTTCTGGCTGCTCTCCTGAGGCTTCCTCGGGCTGAGTTTGGCTTCCCCATGGTTCACTGCGGGGGCAGACAGCAGCATCGTGTAAGAAGCTCGGGCTGCGCACTTGTCACCAGCGCAGGTTTAATGTGATTTCCACAGCTGAGGCCATGGGTCACGTGTGGCGCCTGAGCCGGGAGCTGCAGGACGGCCTGGGGGGCTGTGGAACCGCTGGGTCTGAGGGAGGCTCCAGGCTGTTCCTGAGGTCAGCCCGGCTGCCTTTCTGCAGTGGGTCCCCACACTGCGAGGGTCCCGAGCTTTCCGGGGTGCCTTCGGCCGGCCGTGGGTGCAGCAGCAGCGGGGCTCGGTGACCCGGCTCTGGCGGGGAGGTGGCGGTGGCAGGAGCAACCGTGGTGGTGGGGTATCAGAGCAGGGTCAGGACCTGCAGCATTGACTGCGGCCCCTCAGCGGTACCCGGATGAGATTGTCAGCCTGGCTGGCTCTTGGGGTGGTGCCTTGGGCTGCTCCAGCTCCAGGAAGTTAATCTGAGACACGACCTTTTAATTATGGTCAGGACAGGAAGGGAGCACGTAATAAAGAGCGTGTTCGAGTCCAGACAAGAGAAAGGTGCCTTGCCTTGCTTGGCCTCCCGATCGGTTGCGATAGCTCAGGGTGGGAAGAAGGGAATTCAGCTGACCTGGATGGGAAAGCACCTGCCCTTGCCCCAGGATGAGGGAGCAGCCGCATCCCCAGGGAAGGGGGGACTGGCGGCACTTGCGTGCTCCCCGCTGCTGCTGGCTGGTGGCTGCTTGCAGGGGAGCTGCGGTGGGGTCCCTCCTGTGTGGGGTGCGAAAGGGCCTTGGGTGTGCGCTGCGGAGCACAGCCGCATGCTCAGCTCTGACTTTCAGCTCCAGAGGTGGGCTGGTGGTGTGGGTGTGCTGTCAGCCTCCTGGCCTGCGGACTGCGCCTCGGCTGGGTGCGTGCTGCCTGGACAGCTGCGCGTCGTCTGTGAGCGCTGCATTAGTAATAACAATGCAACGCACCTCAGAAGGAGCGAGAACACGGCTCCTGCGTGTCTCCCAGCAGATCTTCCTCCTGCCCGGGGAGGGTGTGATGAAGGACCTCCATTAACCCCCTCCATTAACCGGCTCTGAGCTGCCGCTTCTGCCCTCCCTTGGGGACGATGGTGGAGACTTGCGGTAGGAACACATCTCAGTGGTGCTGCAGGTGCTGTTCGTGGCAGGTTGGGGTGCAGAGGGGGTGGGAGCAGGGCTGCCCCAAGCTGCTCGTTGGCTGCGTGGCGCCGGTTGCTTTTTATTCCCGTTTGCCCAGGGAATGGTCCTTACCCAGCTTTGCTGCACGCTCCCGGCAGGCTGTGTGGCTCTGTGCCGTATTCGACAGGCGGCTGCCGGTGCGGGCTGCGTGCCTTCCCCGGGTCACTGTGGGTTGGTGACACGCGGGGAAACGTCCTCGCAGGGTTTGTCCGTGAGCACAAACAAGTTTGAGACCTGAGTTTCCCCCTCCCTGCCCCAGATCTGGTGCCGGGGGTTGCGACGACGAGATAATGTCACTCCCTCGCTTCTCTCTGTCAGGACACTGGAGAGACCTGTGAATCCAATTAGTGGTTTCCCTCTTTATTTGCTTCTTTATGGCATTATCTGCTAACAGCAGGAGTCAGGCTTCCCCGGTGCCTGCTGCTAATGGGGCTTGAGTTGGCATCTGATGGGGGAAGACTGATGCTGAAGAGCTGGAAATTAGCAGCCCCCAGCTGTCAGGCGTAGGTCTGGGCTGGTGAGATGTCACAGCCCAGCTCTGATAGCAGCTCTGCTTCCCTGCCTTTCTGTCCCCACTCCCTTCCTGCAGAGAGATTAGTGTCACTTGTGTTGTGGGAGATGTGCTAAATGAATGCTATTAACAGGGCTTGGCAAGACCCACGGTACCCTGAAGCTTTGCTTTTCCCCTGGTCCTTGCACTACTAAAGCCTTTTCTCTGTCCTCAGCCTTGAGTACCGATGCACGTTTTTCATGGTGCCTGTCCCTTGGTTCCCAAACAACGCGCTGCCCGTGGACATTTTTCACAGGCAGTGATTTTCTCCGTTGATCTGAGCTGGCCGGTCCCCTATCCCCAGGTCTTTTTCCAGGGACACACTAAAAAGCAGAGGCTGGTGAAGTCTTCCGTCTATTTCTTTTACAAAAATCCACTTCATGTTGGAATTGAATTATTTCTCTCCGCCTTCAGTCGGAGCCAACTGCGGTGGCTGGGAAGCCCTGGGCACCTCTCTGGCACAGAGTGACGGGGGGGACACGTGGGGCTCGGTGCCGGTGGCCACGCTATGTGGCCGTTGCAGCTCCTGGCTAGTGCTGCAGAGCAGCCGCTCACCGGGCAGGGGTCTAGCCTGTCCCCCTCCCTGCGGGGAACTCGGAGGTGGCACCTTCCCACCCAGCCCCTGGAGCCCGGCTTCCCTTGGGACGGCTCCCTGGCTGCTGAGCGCCTGCTGCAGCACCCACCGGGCTCAGCCCCATGAGGAGGATGGGGCACGAACCTGTGTGTGCAGTGGTGCCGGGGGGCGGGGGGGGGGGCTCGTCCTTCCTGCCAACGCTGAATTGCAACAAGGGGAACTTGTCTCGTCCTTCCTCCCTTCCTGCTCTCCCTCTCCTCTGCTCCGTGTGAAAATCCAGCGCTGTTTCTGACCGGGGAGGATCCTGGCAGGCATCGCACATCCGCTCGCGCTCAAGGACAGACAGGCGTGTGCCTGCGTGGGGGGAGAGCCGCTCTCCGCAGCGCGCCCAGGCTTTGCTCCACCGGCACCCGGTGCCTGCGCCAGAGCAGCTGAGATCGCTGCTGCCAGCGGGGCAGCACGGGGCAGGTTCCCCGTGAGCCCCCCAGCCCCTGTCAGCCCAGACCCCGCCAGCCCCTGCGTGGGGCTGGGGACAGCTGGTGCCCAGGGCAGGTTTTGCTCCGAAGTGACAGCGCTCGCATGCAGGCGTGAAGGAAGGGAGAGCCCTGCGTGTGCCTGGCAGGGGGCTGCTGCTGGCCCCTGCGGACCCACCTTGCTCAGTGGCTAATCCCTGACCTCTGGGGGCTTTCTGGTCCTGTGGGTTTTCTCAACCAGATTCCAACCGCCACGTGTTTCCCTGAGACAATGTCCTCATTTGTTTGGAGTTGGGCTTCCAAAGAATTCCAAAGCAAAACAACACAGCAAAAAAAATTTTTATTTTTTTAAAAAAAAAAAAAAAAAAAATCTGCTTCCAGGCTCTTTTGCTGCTCAGCCCTCCCGGCTGGGCAGGGGTAGCCCCTGGCTCAGCGCTGCCCGGGCAGAGGGGCTGAGGTGGGGGTACGGTGCAGTCCTGCTGGGATGCAGCTGGTCTCTGTGCCAGGGAAGCAGTGGGTCCTGGCTGGGGTGGCATTTGTCTTGATTATACCTGTCCTGCCACCATTTCTGCTAAGATGATGTGTGCAAAAAGCTTGCTGCCTCCCAGGGCCCACCCGGAGACCTCGGCTCCCCCAGCTCTGCTGGCCACCCAACTCGACCCGCTGCCTGTGCCCCCTCGTCCTGGGGCTGCTGTTGGGGGGCGCGTGGCCGGCTGCAGCTCCTTGGGCGAGCCCCCCCGCACCCTGCCTGCCACCCCAGGGCTGGGACAGAGAAGGGCGAGGGAAGCAACAGTCAGGTCTGTGTGACCTTCAATAGGATTTGTGCCCCCATGTGTGTCCCCCCAGGTGACACGCAAGGTGGTGACACCCCCCCGCAGCGTGCACAGGGGGCTCGGGGGGTGAGCGTGGCTCGGGCGCAGCCCTGCCAGGAGCCCTCCTTAAGAGGACACCGTTAATTGGCAGCAGGTTGACCCCTCGCCAGCTGCTTCTCGGCCTCCCCGGCATTTGTGCGAGCGCTCCGATGGCAGCTCCAGCGCGGTGTGACCCAGTGATACTCAGCTTTCGGGAAAGGGCAGGAGCTCTTTGCTTTTACTGTGGAAAAATACTAGAGAACGTGTGTCAGGGGACTGAAACCTGGCTTTCTCAGTGGGTCTCCTGCCTGTTCCCCTTCTCTTTCTCTTTCTTTTTCCCCCTTTTTCAGCCGACTCGTGACTTTTTGCACAGTCAGAACCAGCAGCTCCGCGGTGCCAGGGTTTGTTTCGCTGAATGCATTTATTGTGCTGGAAGGTCGCTGGTGCCAGTGCTGCTAATTCCCGGCCCCAGCAGCCCAGGTGCCCGGAGCACTGGTTTTCTCCTGGCACAGGGCGATGGCTGCAGGTTTGCCGATGTCCCCGGGGCTGCTGGCGTGGGGACTGTGGCGGCTCCCAGGCAGAGTGGTCAGGAATGTCAGCTGCGCTGCAGGACATGTGCAGGGCTGCTGGGAAAAGGCTGTGGAGGTTCCTTGATTTATTATTTCTTGTTTTAAGGTTTGTTGTTTTCTTTTTCTTTTATAAAACAAGCCCCCAGGAAGGGGTTTGAAGTATCAGGACATTTGATCCCAAGTGCATTATAAACCCTAAACGATAGCAATCTGGCCATTATTAAAATACCTTGCTGGGCAGCATCTATCTAAACAAGCATGTCTAGGAGGTTGTTTTCATTGACTCCATTTCAGCCCTGTTACTCGTAATGACCTGTCCTGCTGCCAATAAGCAGAAGAGCTGTAGGGTTTGGACAAATGGGTTTCAGGGAGGCTTTGCTCTGCAGAGGAATCCAAGTACATTTCTTTCCCCACTTTGCATGGAAAGCTATTTTTCTTCCTTGCTGCCTCGCCCTAGCCAAGAAAGAGGCTCCAATGTGAACTTACTTGGCAAGAAAGCAGGATGATTGGTAATTTCATCTGCTGATTCCTTTTTTTTTTGGTGGTTTTTTTTTTTTGCTTTTTTTTTTTTTGTTAACTGTTTAGGACTGTTCTTGTAGCAGTGACGCATGAGAGTAAGGGATGGGTGCAGTGTCTGGGGCCAGTGTGCTCACACCAGCTCATCAGCTCTTTGTGTTGGAGGAGACTACAGCTGTGATGATTTTAATCAGGCTGTTAACGAAGTGCCTGCTGGTCTTTGTTCAGCCTGGAGGCAGATCTGCTGCAGACGCTCAAAAGCTCGGGACCACTCTGGCTCTGCCCAGCCGCTCTGGCTTTAGTTACCCTTTGGTGTTTCCCCACGTATAGGACAGGGATAAAGCCCCTGAGAGGGCCTGAGACCCCCTGGAGCAGAGTGAGCTGGCCTGGGATGGTTTTGCTGAGTGGTCCAAGGGTGGCAGCATCCCCATGCCAGGGTGGGATGTGCCGGGAGGGATGGCTCTGCGGTGCTTGGGCTTGGCCAGACCTGCTGCCCGAGCTGCCATCTCCCTTCCTCATGGCCACCCCGACCCCCCAGGCTGTGATGGCGAGTAGGGAAGGGTCTTCTCTGCTTCTCCCTTCCCAGGACAGAGAAGGCCTGTGCACTCCCCCCATTCGCGGCAGGAGCTGGTCCCCTCGATCTCCCTCCAGCCAGCCCTGAGGCGTCGAGCGTGGGACAAGCTGCTTCTTGTCTTGCTGGGGACAAAAGGGTGAAGTTAATGTCCTGAGTAACTGGGATCCTCTTGTGCGCAGGGCTGGGTTTGATTTCAAGTGGACAGTAGCGTGTTTATCCCTGCACGCATCTGTCAGTCTGTCCCACACCGCCGCCTCCTGTGCTCGTGCCGCGTTCACTTCGCTGTGGCTGAGCCCTGCCAGGATCCTCTCTGCCCCGGCTGGCCCCATTTTCACTTTCTTGTCCCCTCGCCCCTCAAAATCGTCCCAACAACGGTCCTCTGGGTTCCTGTTGAGCCTGTGTCTCTCTCCTCTCACCCAGAAGGAAGCCAAGCGCCCTGTCCCTCTGTCGGCCTCTGCTGAATATTTTTGCCCGTGGAATGGTCTCATTAAGGCAGAGTAATTAGCGGTCCCTTGGCTGCCCTCCACCAGCTGAGATGGAGGTTGTTCCATCTCTGTTCCTGCTCTTCCCACCTCCGGTGCTGCAGCTGGGCTTGCACAGGGTTGCTGTGGGGCTGAGCCTGGCCGTGGGGAGGGGGCACGTTTGGGACCAGGGGGAGGCACAAGCTGTCTGGCAGGAAGGTAACAAAATGCTGCCCAGAGCGTCCCCCCTCCCTGGGGGGCTGGAGGCTGAGTCAGCCCGGGGCTGTGCCTGGTGCTGGAGAGGTGCCAGCGGTCCCTGAGCGTTTCCCTTAGGAGGTGACTGCGCTGCCCGGGGCAGGGGTCTGAGGGATGGACACCTGGGGGTCCGGTCAGCCCAGGGCTCCCTGGGGGAGGGCGGTGCTCTGGCATCTTTTCCATTAACTGGCAGTCGCTCTGCCTGTCCCCAGGAATGGCCAGGCTGC
>JAVJGJ010000039.1:3388393-3400676 GCA_035590215.1 Microhierax caerulescens | reverse complement strand
TCTGGCACGTTGGGCAGCACAGCGGGAGCCCTGCGCAGGCCTTCAGCTCGGCCAGTTCGATGCTAATTCCTCGGCTCTGGCAGTTTCCACTTGTTTTTAGGAGATGCATCACCCTGGGCGGTGGCTGCGGGTGCCGTGGCGTCGCCCTTCCGGAGGGGAGGGCCGCTGCTCACCAGCCGGCCATCGCCGCCGCCAGGACATCCCTGTCACCAGGGCCACGTGTGAGCAAGCTGGCCTGGGCAACCTGGGGACGCTTGGGCTTCAGCTTTGTGCTCGGGTGAGGCACCCCCAAGCCACTGAGTGCTTGTCATGGGGTCTCACCAAAACCCAGGCAGCGCTTCGTGGTGCTGCAGCAGGGAAGAGCTTGATACCATCAGGCCGAATCCTGCGAGCAGGGGGAGCGCGGGGCATGCAAAATGTCCTGGCTTGATTCGTGTTTTCCCTCCCTCTGCGCTCCTGAATTTCTGCGCTGGTTAATAATTCAGTGGTGTCTGGCCCTGCTCCGCCAGGGCTGTCTGGGTCCCGGTGGCCTCAGGGTGGTCGGGCTGCGGGGCTGCTGCTCCTGCTCCTGCTCCTGCTCCTGTCCCTGCTCTGCCTTGCCCATGCTGGCCGTGAAGCTGGGCCATGGTGCTGGCACTGCAGTGCTGCCGTGTCGGCGCGGGGGTGGCACGGGGTCCCGGGGGCACTAACCGAAAGGACAGACCTCCAGAGCACTTGGCATCTCCCAGAACCTGTGGGTGCTGCAGCCCCTCACCCTGGCCTTGGGCCTGGGGCTGGCAGGCGAGGGGGAACTGAGCAGTGCTGAGCACTGGCTGGTTGCAAGGAAGGAATTCGGGTGCATTGGGTTTATCCAATTTAACAGGTTTTCACTGGTTTAATTAAATACTTCAACGCTGCATGCCGGATGCCGTCTCTCACCTGCTCCAGGGCACCGGGCGGCCCTGCAGCTCTGGATTAGCGCTGCCCAGGCTGCCTTGCCCTAGCTGGGCTCTGCTGCAGCCCTCGGCTGCTGCGGTCCCTCCTGGTGCTGCCATGATGGGGCCTTTGTGGGCGTTTGCCATCCCGATGCTGCAGTTCGAGCCCCTTCCATGCTACTGGGCTCTCCAGGAGCCGGCTTTGCCTCCTCCAGTGCCCACCTCGCAGAGCCGTCCCGCTGCTTGGGCTGGTGTTCCCGTGGGATGCTTTCCCGGCTGTGCATGCTGCCTCCTGCAGCTGGGTTGCCTGGGGGGTGGCGGGTCCCCTCTCCCTCGGGAGGAGAGGGTGGGGTGCAGTGTCGATGGGTGCTGGGTGACCAGGGCCAGGTCCCCAGTGCAGTGCAGGTGGCAGCTCCTTCGTGGCTCACGTGGCCTTCCTCACTCCCCAGCTACGTTTGTGCTTGAGATGCCCGGTGGGCTGGGACGCGGCCGGAGAACCCGTGCACAGGCACACGTGGGGCTGTGGCTCCCTCCCTCCCTGCCTAACCTCTCCTCACCTCCCTCTCGCACGGCCTAGATGTGGAACAAATGGCTATTGACTGGCTCACGGGCAACTTCTACTTCGTGGATGACATCGACGACAGGATCTTTGTGTGCAACAAGAATGGAGTCACCTGTGTCACGCTGCTGGACCTCGAGCTGTACAACCCCAAGGGCATAGCGCTGGACCCGGCCATGGGGTAAGAGTCCTGCCTGGGGGTGGGAGGGCTCAGCATCACTGCCTGGACCTGCGACACCGGTGTGGGGAGGTGGA
Source organism: Microhierax caerulescens (assembly GCA_035590215.1). Classification (NCBI taxonomy): domain Eukaryota; kingdom Metazoa; phylum Chordata; class Aves; order Falconiformes; family Falconidae; genus Microhierax; species Microhierax caerulescens. The sequence goes on along the minus strand of JAVJGJ010000039.1, from coordinate 3,398,948 downwards.
GCAAGCCAGGAGGGTCCAGGTCAGGTGCTGTGGCAGGGATGCTGCTGGAGAAGCAACTCGCCTGCCCGTGAAGGACCCCTTCAGCAATGAGTGAATCGCAGCATTTTCTCTCCCTCAGCGGAGGCTGGGGCCATGTGCTGTAGGGTAGCTGTGGCAGCAGCATTTTAAGCAGCCCGCTGGTACCGGCCCCTTTTGGAGGAGATGAAGGTTTGGTCCTTAGGCGTGAGTCAGGACAGCCCGAGCCTCTGCTCACCCGGCACAGCGCTGGGGACAGGCGCTGGGGTGGGAGCAGAGCCGGACCGGTGCGGCACTGGGGAGCATCAGCGTCTGAACCTGGGTCTTCTAACAAACTGTTCTTGGTGACAGCTGGCCGGTGTGTGGCCGTTCCCTCTGGGTCTGGTGGGGTCTCCTGTGCGTGCTTGCCCGTGTCCAGGAGCCGCTCTGGAGGGGCCCCTCCTGCTCCGCCGGCCCTGGGCAGCAGCTTTGCTGGCGCTCGGTCCTGCGTGACAGACCTGGCCGGGCTCAGGACGAGCTGCTGCTTCCAGCTTGTGGCTGTGTGGCTGCAGCTTTGCACTGGATTTTGGGAACTGAAACGGTCAGATGCTTGCACGGATTGAGCAGCTCCCCTTGTGCCTATTTTTACGGGGTGCTGCAGTCAGACGGGCAACTCTCAGACCCTCGTCAGGCCTTTCGCAAAATCCTGTGCATGGGGAAGCTGGATGGTGACTCATCGGAACAGCTCGGAGTGTGCGTGGGTGGCAGATCCCGGGCACGGGGAGCTGCTGTGGCTGAGGCTGCAGTGGGCAGAGCGGAGCGGCATGGCAGATCCCACCGGGCACCTTCTGCAAGCGTGGTCCGGCCGCGGGGCACGCCTGCGGGGAAAGTCCTGCTGCCTGGTGGGGCAGGCAGTCAGCACACGAGCACGGTCTGCCTAACCCCACGGTGCACTCCATCCAAGGGTGCTCACCTGAGCGTGCTGTAGGGTCCCAGTGAAACAAGTAAAGGGGACGTCTCCCCCCTCACCTCCTGCTTTCAGATGGATGCTTTTTTCCTTGCCTGAATGAAGAGAGCTGATGTTATTGAGCAGAAAATCTGAAGTATTTCTTATATAAAAATAAATATTGCATAGCAGCCTGGAGGGGGACTCTGGCCTCCAAGAGGGAAGGTGCAGACAGGCCCCATGGGCGACTGAGTTAAAAGTCTCGTGGGCTCCGCAGCAGAGACCCAGCACAGCCCAGGTGCTTGGGGCAGTGGTGCTGAGCCCCAGCTCTGGGCTGTCCCTTGCTGGGATGTGCTGTGCCGGGAGCTGCTGCCGCAGGCAGGACAGCTGTCAGGCACATGGCCCGCGGGCAGGTGCGTCAGGTTGTGTCTTAACATGTCAGCTGGTGGAGGGCCCTGGACCTCTTCCTGGTGACACCAGCAAACCTCGGTTCAAGCTTCTGTCAGCCTGATTCATGCCAGGGTTGCTGCAGCTCCTCTGAGCTCCTGTTGTGGCTGTGCCAGGCAGCAGGTGCAGGCAGGTGCTGCCAGCTCTTGGCACAGCTGGGCTGTGCAGGCAAGCAAGGCTGTGGTGGACCCCAGCCACCCCCGTGCCCGCAGGGGCAAGCCTGTGTCTGCAGGCAGGAGCATGCACCCTCTGTCCGCCTGCATCCTCCCTCTCTCCGGGCTGGATGTGACCTTCAGGCTCTGAGCTCCCGCGTTTGCCCTTCTCATGCAGCAAAGTGTTCTTCACCGACTACGGGCAGATCCCAAAGGTGGAGCGCTGCGACATGGATGGGCAGAATCGCACCAAGCTGGTGGACAGCAAGATCGTCTTCCCCCATGGCATCACCTTGGACTTGGTGAACCGGCTGGTGTACTGGGCTGATGCCTACCTGGACTATATTGAGGTGGTGGACTACGAAGGCAAGAACAGACATACCATCATCCAGGGCATCCTGGTGAGTGGGTCCAGAAGGAGGTTGGGGTCGGGGGCTTATGGCAGTGTGCTCGAGGCATCTCTGAGCTTGGTCTGCGGGGGGCCACTGGTCCACGGGCTTGGCTTTGCCAGTCCAGCAAAGGAAAGGTGCGAGCTGCTGAGCACCAACCGGTCCTGCGGCGCCTGCAGCACCAAGCCAAATCTTGTGCCCTAAATGAAGTGGGGGTGGGATGAGGGGCAGGGATCAGGGGCTTCACGAGCCTCGGAACCAGGGGTTTCATGTGTCTTCTCCTAAATTCCTTGTTGGATGCCTGCATGGTGCCTTCCAGATTGAACACCTCTACGGGCTAACCGTCTTTGAGAACTACCTCTATGCCACCAACTCTGACAATGCCAACGCTCAGCAGAAAACCAGTGTCATCCGGGTCAACCGCTTCAACAGCACTGAGTACCAGGTGGTGACGCGGGTGGACAAGGGAGGAGCGCTGCACATCTACCACCAACGGCGCCAGCCCACAGGTGGGACCCCTGCCTGGGAAAAGCAGCTTCTTGCATCCCACCGGCTGGGTGGGGGTGGGGACAGGCTGCACCTTCTGAATTCCCTCCCCTAATGGGGCCAGACGCCCAGGACAGCGCTTGCCCTGGAGCCTCCATCAGTAGCACCCTGTGGCCCCGAGGAGCCGTGCTCAACCCAATTGCCCCCAGTTCACCCCCTCCCCATGCGCTCTGTGCCCCTGGCACGGGGGCAGTAGCAGAGTTGGGGGCATTGCCGGAGCTAGCCCAGGGTTGCCGAGTGCTGGGCAGGCCAAAATGTGCTGGCCCAGGGACAGGGACAGATGAACAACTGCCCAGCTGTGGTCCGCAGGGACTTCTGCAGCTGCTGCCCTGCTGGCAGTGCTCCTTGGCCTGGGGCTTGGGTGGGATTCCTGCTCCCCCAGGAGTGGGGGGCTTGCCTCTCTGGGCTGCTGAACACCCTGGGGTGCCCCGGCCCCTGCTCTCGCTCCATCTCCTCCTGTGAGAGCTGTGGCAGCTGTCCCCGTGAGCTGGGCGGCTGTGCCACGTGGCTGATCGATCATGTCTCGCCAGCAAGTGCAGGGAAGTTGGAGCAGATGCGGCATCTTGAAATATTAATGGATCCCTTTTGCGGTGCCCACGCGCTCTCAGTCCCTGCTGCCGGCGTGTTCACCCTTCAGCTGGGGCTGCGTGCTCCTGGGCACCAGGGGATTTCAAAGGAGTTGAAAGGCTTCAGAGCTGAGCCGTCCCCTCCCCACGTCTGTCCCTGTCTGCCTGCTCCACCCCCAGCACCTTCCTGCAGTTAATCAATTTACTCGTTTAAAATCCTCTTAGCATCTTCAGCCTGCTTGACATTTTCCAGGACGTAAAATTAATGAGGAGATTCCTAAGCGGTGAAGGGGTGCGATTAAGGGGGCTCATCCTGCTATTGCTGTCAGTGCAGTGGCCGGGAAGTCCTGCTCTCACCATGGCTTGTGAGGGGTGGGCTGGCAGGACAGAGGCAGTGTGGCCCAGTGGCCGTGGTGGTGGGCTGGTTTCTGCTCCACAGTGATCCTTCGTTCTGTGCAGGTCCTTTCCCATCTCTGTGTTGTCTGTCCCGTGCAGTGCTCAGCCCCTGGCCGACTGGCTGAGATCTCCAGGGGGGAAGGAGCCCCCCTAAACCCTGGAGAGCTGCGGTCAGGCCGGCAGCACCCATGGGACCGTCTCTGCATCCCTGCGGTTGCAATTAGTGCCCTGCCTGTGCTTCCTGGTGGACACGGAGCTGTGGCCGGGCAGGACGGCCCCGCGCTGCTCTGGTTGCCTGCGGCCGCTGCAGCCCGTGCTCTCTGTTGCAGTGAGGAGCCATGCCTGCGAGTCCGATCAGTTCGGCAAGCCGGGAGGCTGCTCGGATATCTGCCTCCTCGGGAACAGCCACAAGACCCGAACCTGCCGGTGCCGCTCCGGGTTCAGCCTGGGCAGTGACGGGAAGTCCTGCAAAAGTGAGTCCTGGCCCCCCCTGGAGAGATGCGGGAGGGGGGCGTCCTGGATCAGAGGGACCGGGGTGAGCAGTGGCGCTTGTGCCGGATGGTGGGGCACACATGGGCAGGGGTGAGCAGAGCTGTTCAGTTCCTTCCCTCCTGGGTGCAGACCCCCTGTTCCTCCCTGGCCAAAGCTGCGGGCTGCCCACTGGGCTCTGCATCCCCGTGGACCTGTGGGGTGCGGGGGCAGGTTGCTGCCTCCTCCTGGCCTCTGCGTTGTAGCTGTGCCCCCACAAAAGCCCCAGTGCCATGTGTGATGGGCTGCCCACCCCCAGCGCTGCCCTGGCCTGGCTAGTGGTGATGGCTCTTGCTGTCTCCCGGCAGAGCCCGAGCATGAGCTGTTCCTGGTGTATGGGAAGGGGCGTCCAGGCATCATCCGCGGGATGGACATGGGAGCCAAGGTGCCAGATGAGCACATGATCCCCATCGAGAACCTCATGAACCCCCGAGCACTGGACTTCCACGCTGAGACCGGCTTCATCTACTTCGCTGACACCACTAGCTACCTCATCGGGCGCCAGAAGATTGATGGCACGGAGCGAGAGACCATCCTGAAGGACGGTGCGTGGCCAAGGGGCCCAGCCTGGTCCCTCCCCAGTGCCCCCAGTTAGCTCCCAGGAGCCAGCAGCAATGGGCATTGGCGCATTTTTTTATGTGATGGCAGTGCTTCTGTCCTCTCCCCTGCAGCTTTGACCCTTAAAACTCAGGTTTTAAGCTGCTGTTCGGGTTTATCTGTAGACTGCTATTGAGATGGGCACATGTCCCAGCAGAGGTGGGAGAGGGACCCCTGTCCCTGGATGTCCTCCTCCTGCCCGAGCTGGCCCATCCCGATCTGTCAGGTGGGAGGAGGAGGGAAGGGCAGGGAATCCTCAGTCAGGGTCCCTGGGCTTAGTGCAGTGACCAGTCCATCCCCTCGCTGCCAGTGAGTATGTTTGCGTTGCCTCAGGGTGGACCAGCCAAGGATGCTCTGGAATTCGGCTTTTTCCAGCCCAGGCTCCCTATGGCTGCCTGTGCAGGGGCTGGGGGGGGGTGTCTGTCATCCCTGTCGGTTTGAGTCTGAGTCGGGTGCTGCTGAATGCGCTGTGAATCATACGGGGCTGTCGCTTCCACTTCTCGTCTTCCTGCTGCTGCGCAGCCCTGGTGACAAGCACCCGCTTCTGCTTTTCCCCAAAGGCATCCACAACGTGGAAGGGATCGCTGTGGACTGGATGGGGAACAACCTGTACTGGACGGATGACGGCCCCAAAAAGACCATCAGCGTGGCTCGGCTGGAGAAGGCCGCCCAGACGCGGAAGACACTGATCGAGGGGAAGATGACCCACCCGCGTGCGATCGTGGTGGACCCCCTGAATGGGTGCGGGGGGCTGAGCATGGGGGGCTGGCTCGTGGGAGGGCATGGTTGGGTCTCCAGCTCTGCACAGCGGTTGCTGCAACACTGAGCGTTCGTGGTGGGTCATGGGCTGTGACAGCGGGGCCAGGCAGCGGCTCCAGCTGCGGTGACGCACCGGCTCTGCGCGGCTGTTTCAGCCTGGGCTCAGCGGCGCCGGGGTGGCCGGGGTGGCCGTCAGGCTGCTACCTTGGGCTGGGACCTTGGTGCAGGGCAGCAGGACCAGCCGCTGCTTCGTGTCCACCGCTCCGCGGGCAGCTGGAGAGCTCATGCCTGGGCTGGTGGAGGCACAGCCGGCTGCTCCTCAGACCAGCGGTGGGTGGGCTCCGAGCCCACCTTGTCTGTGTCTGTAACGGCTTCTCCTCTGTGGCAGGTGGATGTACTGGACAGACTGGGAGGAGGATCCCAAGGACAGCAAGAGGGGCAAGATTGAGAGAGCCTGGATGGATGGTTCCAACCGCAATGTCTTCATCACCTCCAAGACTGTCCTGTGGCCCAACGGGCTGAGCCTGGACATCCCGGCCAAGATCCTTTACTGGGTGGATGCTTTCTATGACCGCATTGAGATGGTCTATCTCAACGGCACCGAGCGGAAGGCGAGTGGAGGCCCTGTGGGCTCTCGGACACTGACCACCCCGCAGCTGAGGCCGTGGGCAATTGGGCCATTGCTTCAGCTGGCTGTGTCCACTGCAGGCCTGCTCAGCGGGTGGCTGGCCACGTTCAGCCATGCTTCCCTGCCGCCTGTCCCCTCCTCTCCCCTTCCAATGTCCCTCGCCATGTCCCACCACGTGAGGTTTCCCTGGGCACCAGTCCCAGCTAACGACGAGCCTCTCCTCCTCCCTGCGCCCACAGATCGTGTACGAGGGGCCTGAGCTGAATCACGCCTTCGGGCTGTGCCACTACAGCAACTTTCTCTTCTGGACCGAGTACCGCAGCGGCAGCATCTACCGCCTGGACCAGGCCTCCAAGGTGGTGAGCCTGCTGCGCAACGAGCGCCCGCCCATCTTTGAGATCCGGATGTACGACGCGCAGCAGCAGCAAGGTGCTGGGGCCACCCCACAGGGGAACCTGCCGTGCCTGAGGGAACAGGGGACTGGATGAGGGGTGGGACAGGGTGCTGGGGGCTGAGGAAGCGCCCTGCCTAAGCAGCCCCCCCACCTCTTTTTGCTTTGTTTTGGCCATATCCCTGCCTGTCTCTCCGTCCCCATGCACCCTACCTTTCTCTTCGTAAACCCTGCTGTCACTCACCCCCTGCCCTTCCAAACTTTCCTCCCTTTCCCTCCCTCCCTGCCTGCCAGGCTTTATGCCTCCTGAGGGGTCTCTACTGCCTTCTATAGCCTGATGAGCTGGGATCTGTAGCTGGGTTCCAGCTGTGGAGCCTGCTGAGGGAGCCCAGGGAGCTGGGGGCAATGGCCCCCTCGTGGATCAGCTGCGTTCCCTGAGTGCTGAAGTCCCCTTCTCACCCCTGCCCTGCCTCCGCAGTGGGTTCCAACAAGTGCCGTGTAAACAACGGCGGCTGCAGCAGCTTGTGCCTGGCCACCCCCCGGGGCCGTCAGTGTGCCTGTGCTGAGGACCAGATCCTGGGATCGGACTCCGTCACCTGCCAGGGTAGGCTGCCCTGTGGCTCGGCCCCAGTGGGACCCCCCTTTTCCCAAGGGATGGGTGGGGACATGGCATGAGCAGCTCCACTCTGGCACAGTAGCAGTGATGCCTCACGTGGTGGGGGGCTGCTCCGAGGAGGTGGGTGCTCCCTGCACCTGTGGGACCCTGCAGTCAGGTGATGTTACTGGCTTTGGTTCCTCCTCTTGCATGATGGCAGCAGGACAGCTGCTGGCCCGAGGAAGCGGGTGGGAATCCCTGGTGGGCATCACTGCACTGAAGCTCTGCAGCCGTGTCTGATGCTGCCCACGCAGCCAGGGCAGATTCGTGCTGCTGCCAGGTGGGGAGAGCCCTATTTGTGGTGGGGACCTGGCCAACACCATGCTTAGCCAGTTAAAATGAGAGAGGTGAAGCTCTGCTGGCACAGCCCGTGCGTGCAGGCTGAGCCAGGGTCTTTCCCCCCTCGATCGTGGGCTGCACCTTCTTGTTTTGTGCTCAGGACCTGGTGCACGTGGGCACAAGTGTCTGTGAACACTCTCAGGGCTACTGGGCAGCCACATAGGCATCCTGCCAGCCTGGGGACACAGGACTGTCCTTATGGCTGCCCTGCACTTGGTCACTTGGTTAAAATCATCCCTTCCCTTTGCTTTTCCCTTGCCAGCCAACCCGTCCTACATCCCCCCTCCGCAGTGCCAGCCCGGGGAGTTCGCCTGCAAGAACAACCGCTGCATCCAGGAGCGCTGGAAATGCGATGGGGACAACGACTGCCTGGACAACAGTGACGAAGCCCCTGAGCTCTGCCGTGCGTAGCTGCCTCCTGTGTGGTGGGATAGGGGTTTATGTGTTCCTGGGGCAGGATTTGGGCTTCCCCAAGATGTGGGGCCAGTGGCAGGGCTGGGGCCAGGCAGCCAGGAGCCCTGCGTGCCCTCCCCAGCTCTAGGAGGGGAACAGGCTCGAGCAGTTGAGGAGGGAAACGGGGATTAGGATCCTGGATCCCCAGTTTGTCCGAGGCTCCCTGCCCTTTTCTGTCTCAGTTTTTCTCTCCACCAGTCGGTGAGGAAGAATGGGGGTGGGATGGAGAGGGGCAGGTCCTGAGCGTGTGTCTCCCCTCCAGACCAGCACACCTGCCCCTCAGACCGTTTCAAGTGCAAGAACAACCGCTGCATCCCCAACCGCTGGCTCTGCGATGGGGACAACGACTGCGGGAACAATGAGGACGAGTCCAACTCCACCTGCTCGGGTGAGGAGCCTGCCTTGTCCCTGCGGGAGCAGAGGGAGAGCTCGCACTGCTGTGCTGAGCTGCAGCCTTTGCTCTTCCCTGAACGCTGCGGTGCTGAGGCCAAGGTTTCGGGGCTTCGCGCATCCCTGCTGCCCACCTTGCAGCCAGTTCTGTGCCTGTGCCTCGCAGGAGCCCTGGGGGTTTGTTCCTTGCCCTCCCCCCAGCAAAGTGAGGGACTGCCCGCTACTAATGCTCTGTCTATCTCTCCTGGGTCAGCTCGGACCTGTTCCCCCAACCAGTTCTCCTGTGCCAGTGGGCGCTGCATCCCCATCTCCTGGACGTGTGACCTGGACGATGACTGCGGGGACCGCTCCGACGAGTCTGCCTCATGCGGTGAGCTGTGGCGGGGAGCGTTGGGAGCACAGGGCTCTGTGAGGAGCACCGCTTCTCACCACACCGTGGGGCAGGGGCATCAGTTGGGCCAGCCATGAGGATTGGGGCACAGGGTGTCTCCCCTACACTGATTGTGCCTCTGCCTCCTCTGCAGCCTACCCAACATGCTTCCCCTTGACGCAGTTCACCTGCAACAACGGGCGCTGCATCAACATCAACTGGCGGTGTGACAACGGTAAGGACCACGGACCACGGCCCCGCAGCTGCCAAGTGGGGTGCAGCCGGGGACAGCGAGATCAGATGCAGGGGTGCCAGCCTGGCAGGGGCCCCTGTTCCTGCAAGTGCCACTTCTCCACCTTGTGCTACACAGCAGAGCCCAGGCGCTGGAGAGGGGAGGCACTGGCTGAAGCTGTAAGCGCATCCTGCAACACCAAGACCCACATTTTTCTTGGCTGCCCTTGGGGGAGCGTGTTGTGGGAGCAGCCTGGCAGGGATCATTTCAGCAGACCTTGGCATTGTTTGCAAGGTGACCAAAGCTCTGCCCCAGGTCTGGAGATGGAGTGGCCTGTGCTGCTGGCTGGTGGAGCCGAGCCAGGTCCCGTAGCCCCAGGGAAGGCTGGAGAGGTCTCCCATCGAGCTTACATCTGGCCTCAGATCTGTTTCCAGGGCCAGGCCTGGGAGAGAGGGTTTGCCCTAGGGCTGCTTTCCTTCCCCACAGGTTTATTTCAGTCTTCCTAGCAGCTCTGCATCGTTAGGCTTAATTAGTGGCTTCAGAGCAGGCGAGACTCTCAGAGCTGCAGAGCACACATGCCGGTGTAGGGGTCAGTGGGGGGCTGCGGGTGCAGGTCTGGCCCTGGGGTCATCCCGAGCAAACGGCCTTTTCCCCCCAGGGCAGCCCCATCTCTGAGCTGTCCCCACCAAGGGACAGTCTCTTTTCCCAGGGATCCACCAGCGCTGGCAGCCAGGCGCTTGCAAAAGCCACGGCCTTGGCGTGGGGCACCTCTGCGGAGCCAAGAGCCTCCAGGCAGGGCAGGGGCTGCAGTGAGGAGGGGCTCCCACCCGGCTGCCTCGGGCTCCCCCAGCACCCGCCGCTGCTTCTGGTCTTGCCTCCCAGGCCGCTCGGTGTGCCTGCGCAGCCTCTCTGTGTCCCTCTCCGTGTCAGTGTTCACGTCCTGGCGTCAGCGTGTTTTTGTGCCACCCTCTGTGTGTGTGCTGTGTTGTGTTGTTTTGTTTGTCATTGTGCCCACTCTCCTGTCTGGTTGGTTCTGTGTTTCAGAAAAAGATTGTGGGGATGGCTCTGACGAAAAGAACTGTCCAAAGCCTACCGGTTAGTGCATAGATCAACATGCACCAGACCCCAAACCTGGCCCCACGCAACCCCCAAACCTGCCCCCTCCAGAGCACTGCAAGCTCCATGGGCTGCTTCTCCAGACACTGGCAATGCCCCCCGTGCTCTGCAGCAATGCTCCGCTCTCTGGCAGTGCCCCCGGTGCAGGCAATGCCCCCTGCGCCCCAGCAGCGGGAGGGATGTGCTGGGGAGCGAAGCAGCCGTCCCTCCTGGCTCACCGAGCGGAGTCGCTCGGGAAGTTGGTGGGAGCCCAGAGAGATCAGGGTCTGCAGCTGCAGCAGCTGGGCTGCTGGTGAAGTTACGTGGCAGCCATCAGTGCCATCATCCCTGTGCCTGTCATGAGCTCCCCTACACAGCGGGGGACAGAGGCACCGGGAGGCTAAGGCCCTGTCCCCAGCTCGGGGGGGGGGCATCTGCAGCAGAGCAGAGCCCTGTGGTGGTTCCAGCCGGTGCCCTGCGCCAGCGGGCAGAGGGGCTGCATTGCCAGTGTCCTGGTACCATCAGACTAAAGCTCCCTCTGCCCATCAGTGGGCAATGGGGTTTCCTCCAGGCAAGCTGACACCCCCCAATTGGCCGTACCAGCCCACTTCCCCAAGGATGCGCCCCATTAAGGAGTGCACCGCCCCCCCAGCTCCGCTCCCGCTGCAGAGTGGAGCGGCCC
>JAVJGJ010000039.1:3357239-3368886 GCA_035590215.1 Microhierax caerulescens | reverse complement strand
CAGCAAAGGAGTGGGAGTCCCAGCCCCGGCTGGGCTGCGCCTCAGCTCTTGTCCCCAGCACCCCAAGACAAAGGGCTTGGGGAGTAGGCACACGGTCTGGCGAGGGGCTGACAGCGATGCCTCATTGCAGTGTACAACAACACATGCGACGAGCGGGAGTTCATGTGTGGAAACCGCCAGTGCATTCCCAAGCACTTTGTCTGCGACCACGATGATGACTGCGGCGATGGCTCAGATGAGTCCCCCGAGTGTGGTGGGTGTCTGCAGGGCCGGGGGGGCAGCAGGGGCTTTATCTCCTGTAGCACAGGCCCTGGCAGCCACGCTGGGTCCTCTGGGCTTGGAGACAAGACCCTGGAAGGGTCTCCATCGTTCAGGAGTGGTCTGGCCTGAGAGCAGGGTGAGGGGGAGCCAGGAGAGGGAGTAGGAGGGTTCGGTGCTGGAGAGCCACAGGAGAGCTCTCCCCGCAGCCCCGCTGCAGGGCATCTGCCCTGGCACAGAGCAGTTTTGGAGAGATCCAAACCCACCCATGTGTGCCACCTCCTTGGCCGCTGCAGCGCAGCCCCATTCGAGGCGAGCTGCAGAGAGGTTTGGGCACCCGTGCCATGGCTCCATGCAGCCCGGCCACCGCGGTGCCCCCGTTATGTGGGCTGCACCGCCTGAGCCTGCCACCCTCCCACAGAGTACCCCACCTGTGGCCCCCACGAGTTCCGCTGCGCCAACGGCCGCTGCCTCAGCAACAGGCAATGGGAATGCGACGGCGAGTTTGACTGCCATGACCACTCGGACGAGGCACCCAAGAACCCACGCTGCAGCAGCCCAGGTACCGGCGGGGGCCGCGGCCGGGAGCGGGGCTGCCCGGCTGCCTCACGCTGATCACTGCCGCCTCCCTCTCCGCCCTGCTGCAGAGAACAAGTGCAACGACTCCTTCTTCCTCTGCAAGAATGGGAAGTGCATCCCGGAGGCACTGCTTTGCGACAACAACAACGACTGCGCCGACGGCTCAGATGAACTCAACTGCTTCATCAACGAGTGTCTCAACAAGAAGCTGAGCGGCTGTTCCCAGGAGTGTGAGGACCTCAAGATTGGATACAAGGTAGGGGGCCCACAGGCTTGGAGACTCGGCCGGAGGGATGCTCTCGCGCTCCCTTCCTCCTCCACAGACACTCTTCTGTCCTGCACCAGCTGGGCAGGGGATGCACACACAGGCATTTTAGGCCATGCTTGTGTGTGCTGCTCTTGTGTCTGCAAGGTGTCTGTGCCTGAGCCCACTTGTGCCATGGTGATGCCTGTCACGTCCCAGCGTGCAGGCCCTGTATATGTCTAACAGCTCCGGGTTGCCTCCTGCAGTGCAGATGCCATCCCGGGTTCCGGCTGAAGGACGATGGGAAGACATGCATTGACATCGACGAGTGCTCCACCACCTACCCCTGCAGCCAGAAGTGCATCAACACTCTGGGGAGCTACAAGTGCCTGTGCATAGAGGGCTACAAGCTCAAACCTGACAACCCCACCAGCTGTAAAGCTGTCACAGGTGAGAGCCAGGAGCGGACTCCGGGTCAGGGATGCTCTTCTGGTGACCATGTGATGCTGCTGGCATTGGAGTCGGTCGCAGTGCTCCACAAGGCGAAGTAGCTGCACCAAACTCATGAAGGAGGGCTGGGAAGCAGTGGGGCAGGGAGGGCGGCACGTCCTCAGGGGATCTGCCCACGTCCCAGCGGTGCTTCCCTGACATGTCTCGTGGTTTCCCCGTGCAGATGAAGAGCCCTTCCTCATCTTTGCCAACCGGTACTACCTGAGGAAGCTCAACCTGGATGGCTCCAACTACATGCTGCTCAAGCAGGTGTGGGGGGAGCTGGGAGCAGGAGGGGGCACGGGCCCCCCATGGCCAGGGGTTTGGGGTGGGAGAGGGGCCCTGCAGGGCACGAGACCTGCCAGCCTCAGGGTCTGGGCTCTTGGCTTCCCAGGCAGGGCGTAGATCATGTATAAACAACAGCTTTCACTATGAGCATACAGGAGGTCCCATGTAAACAGTAGCTCTTTGGTAGCAGATCTTTATAAGGCTGGGGCTGCACGACAGTTGTCTGTAGGTGCTTGTAACTCCTCTGCTGCAGGGACCAGGAGCTGAGGCTGGGGACTCACTGGTATTTGTAAAGCCCCCATGACCCAATGCTGGGAGGCAAGGCTCTTTCAACACTTCTCCCTTTCTCCCAGGGGCTGAACAACGCAGTGGCTCTGGATTTTGACTATCGGGAACAGATGATCTACTGGACAGATGTCACCACACAGGGCAGCATGATCCGCCGCATGCACATCAACGGGAGCAACGTTCAGGTGGGGGACTGAGGCAGCCCCTTGGGCACCCGTGGTCCTCACCCACCTCCTGCCCGGGTGCCTCAAGAGGCCCAGACTGGCACCAGGGACACGGGGGAAGCGGGCACGAGTCCTGCTGTAGGGTCATCACTGGGCTCGGGGCATCAGCCCAGTTGCTGCAGGGATGTTTTGCAGCAGCATCCTCATCAGAGGTTGGCTCCAGGCTGCCCCAAAGCAGTGGGCGGGGAGGGCTGAGGGGAGAGAGGAGTGAGGAAGGGGAGCTGGGCAGGACTGGGGGCAATGTGCTGGGGAAGGGGGGGGACGTTGTCATCCCTGAGGGACCAGGGAAGGACCCGGCTCTCCCTGTCCAGCGCCACCGTCTGTTTTCTCCTGACAGGTTCTTCACCGCACTGGCCTCAGCAACCCCGATGGGCTGGCTGTGGACTGGGTAGGAGGCAACCTCTACTGGTGCGACAAAGGTCGGGACACCATCGAAGTGTCGAAGCTCAACGGCGCCTACCGCACCGTGCTGGTGAACTCGGGCCTGCGTGAGCCCCGGGCGCTGGTGGTGGATGTGCAGAACGGGTGAGAGCCTGGGGGACCTGGACCCTTCCCTGTGCAGGGAGAGGGCTGCTTCTTGCCGTAGTCCTGGAGGCTGGGAGATGGGATGGGACCTTCCCTCCTTGCCACCGGGACACCTGGCTGCTTCTCCCTGCCCTGCAGCCACAGCCCCAGGCACCTCAGTTTAGCCGCATGACGGGCAGAGTGCAGCTGCTGCTGTGGCTTGGGCTGAAGACTCCCTCTGCAATTCTTTCACCCCCAGTTACCTATACTGGACAGACTGGGGGGACCACTCCCTGATCGGGAAGATTGGCATGGATGGCACCAACCGCAGCGTCATCGTCGACACCAAGATAACTTGGCCCAACGGCCTCACCCTTGACTACATCAACAGCCGCATCTATTGGGCTGATGCACGGGAGGACTACATTGAGTTTGCCAGCCTGGATGGCTCCAACCGGCACACGGGTGAGAGCGCCGCCGGGGCTCCTGGGGTGCCAGCAGGCTTTTGTGGGGCGTGGGCTTTGGACTGGGCTCAGGAGCTGAAGCCAGGGCTGCTGAGTATGGTCCCCAGCTCTGGCAGCTCCTCTGTGCCTCTGACTGGGGGACGAGGTGTATTTCCTGGCTGAGCTGTCCCTGCAGAAAGGCTGTGCTGAGGGAGGGGTGGCGTGGGGCAGCCCCTTGCTGAGCCGCCCGCTCCCCCTCGCAGTCCTGAGCCAGGACATCCCGCACATCTTTGCGCTCACCCTCTTCGAGGATTTCATTTACTGGACTGACTGGGAGACCAAGTCCATCAACCGGGCCCACAAGACTACGGGAGCCAACAAGACCCTGCTGATCAGCACGCTGCACCGCCCCATGGACATCCACATCTACCACCCCTACCGCCAGCCCGATGGTGAGCCACGGGGCCGGGGCCGCCAGGCTGGGGTGGCCCTGGCACCGCAGAGCAGCCCTGGGCAGGAGGCTGGGGCTGGGTGTGCAAAGGTCGGGCAGGGCATGCAGCAGGGGCGTGCATGGCGAGGAGGGTCTCACAGCTGGGGGTTCACATGCCACCCTGAGGATCCCCTGCCTTGGGCTGACTCACGGTTGTCTCCCTGCTCTCCCCAGTTCCCAACCATCCCTGCAAGACCAACAACGCTGGCTGCAGCAACCTCTGCCTCCTCTCGCCAGGCGGGGGGCACAAGTGTGCTTGTCCCACCAACTTCTACTTGGGCAGTGATGGCAAAACCTGCGTCTCCAACTGCACGGCCAGCCAGGTAACAGCCTGCCTGCCCCTGCCCGCCCCTGCCTGCATGGGCATGCACCCTGTGGCAAACGTGCCTGTGCTGGTGCACATCCCTCGTGCACTGGTTTCACCAGGTCCCAGCTCCTCGGGCAGTGCCGCTGGGCGCTGGTGAGCTCAAGCCTTTTCCAGGCACGGGCAACACCTCCCTCCTGTGGCACTTCCCAACACGTATAGACTGCAGTGGTTTTGGGGGTGCCCTGGGGAGCCAGAGACCCTCCGGCTCTGGAATGACCTTCTGCCTGCTCCTCTCCATCCCTCAAGCTCCAGAGGCTGCGGGGGGTGGGCTCAGGGTTAAGGCCTTGCTCCAGGTCAGGGCAGAGTGTCCTGGGGGTGCCTGGGAAGGGACAGCACAGAGATCAGTGCCCTCAGCAGCGTTCCCTGGGGACAAAGCCTTCAGGGGTCCTCCCTCCCCATTCCCAGCCACCCTCACAAGCTCGTCTCTTATTGCAGTTTGTCTGCAAGAATGACAAGTGCATCCCTTTCTGGTGGAAATGCGACACCGAGGACGACTGCGGGGACCGTTCAGATGAGCCGGAGGACTGCCGTGAGTGCTGAGTGGGGCTGACCGCAGCCCACGGTGTCCCAGCACCCCCACCCCGCTGCCCGGCTCTTGCCAGCCCTACAGCATCTGTGTGCTGTCAGCCTGGCGCTGGTCCCCCAAAGCCCTGCTGCTGCTCCCCGCTCAGCTCTGGTGGGAACGGGGGTTACCCCATTAAAGGGCTTAGAGGACAGCGGGGGTAGACGCTGTCCCTGCGTGGGGTATTGCCCCGTGGAGGGCAACTGCTGCTCTCGGAGCAGAGCTGCCCCTTCGCTGCACCAGAGCCCAGGCTTGGGTGCTGGTTGCTCAGTCCTTGCTGAGGACCCCCGAGGGGAAGGTGGGAGGTTAAGGTTTGCTCTGAAAATGTTCCCCAGAGCAAACCTTTCACCCTGTCTTACCCACCCCACAGCTGAGTTCAAATGCAGGCCGGGGCAGTTCCAGTGCTCCACTGGGATCTGCACCAACCCAGCCTTCATCTGTGATGGTGACAACGACTGCCAGGACAACTCAGATGAAGCCAACTGTGGTAGGTTCTCCACGTCCCCTCGCAACCCTCAAACCCCAGCTCAAACCGAGCTGCAGCATCCCAGTAGAGCAGAGATGCAGCGTGTCAGCTTTTGACCATGCTGCCTCCTTCCCCAGATATCCACGTCTGTCTGCCCAGCCAGTTCAAATGCACCAACACCAACCGCTGCATCCCCGGCATTTTCCGCTGCAATGGTCAGGACAACTGTGGTGACGGCGAGGATGAGAAGGACTGCCGTAAGTGGGGAGCTGTTAAGTGTGTTAAGGATGGGGAGCATGTACGATTAGGGGTGAGGAGTTCAGTGCTGCATCAGATCTGTGTATTTGGGTATCAGCTTCTCTGCCAGCTGGCTTCTGGGTGGTCCTGCTCCTGGGCATGGAGCTTTCTCCTTAGCTCTGCTCTGCATAGAGCCTCTATCCACTGTCACGCTTCTGTTTCCTAGTGGAAACAAAATCCTTAAATCCCTCAGAGTGGCAAGTTCGATATTTGCCGTGGATTTGCACTGAGCCCACTGCACACCTGAGGGATTTTGTGCCTCCTACCCTGTGTCCCTGCAGCTGGTCAAGTCCTCTGGGGCCACCACAGGGCTCCGCTCCCCTCCCTTCTCGTGCACGTGGTCACCAAGCATGGCCAGACATTTGTGATGCCCAGAGTGGCTGCGTGCCTCTGTGCTCTGTGGGATGGTGGCTGGCAGACCCCTGCCTGCCCTGCTGCCTCTCCTGACTCTGCTTCTCCCTCCTGCAGCGGAGGTGACTTGTGCTCCCAACCAGTTCCAGTGCGCGATCACCAAGCGCTGCATCCCCCGCGTCTGGGTGTGCGACCGGGACAACGACTGTGTGGACGGCTCAGATGAACCTGCCAACTGCAGTAAGACACCTGCATGGGGGGGGGGGGGTGTGTCTGGCCCCACCAAAACCTGGAGCTCACCCACAGCCGGTCACATCTCTGTGTGTCTCTGTCTGCGGGATGGCAGGTCCCTGCTCAGTCCCTGCGGGTGCTGCGGGCAGTGGGTGATGGAGGGGTGGCTCTGCCTGGGTTTGTCCCGCTGAGATACTCCTCTCTCTGACTTCTCCCCGGAGAACTGCTGGAAGGGCGAGTCTTGCCTGCCCTGTTCCAGGCAGGGGTGCTGCAGTCAGTTCCAGGCTGCTGGCACAGGGTGTTCATCAGCCCTGCAGAGAAAGAAATGCGCCTGGCAGTGCTCCCACATTTTAACCCCCCCCTCCCCTCCCCATCTCCACATCACCCTGTTTCTCCCCGCCAGCACAAATGACGTGTGGTGTGGATGAGTTCCGGTGCAAGGACTCGGGCCGGTGCATCCCAGCACGCTGGAAGTGTGACGGGGAGGACGACTGCGGAGACGGGTCTGATGAGCCCAAGGAGGAATGCGGTGAGTGGGAGCTGGGGCTGGGGAGACGAGCCCAGAGGGCATCTGGTGCCCCTTCCCCAAGGGCCGGGCTGCCCTGGCACTCTGTCCCCTCCACCTCCCCGGTGTGCCTGGGGCTGGGTGAACTTTTAGCTGCTCCTTTTCCAAACCACGGGGGCAAGGCTGGGTCAGAGGGTGGCACTGCCCGCTCTGCTAACTGGTGTGGCCATCCCTCCCCTTGTGGGGGCAATGCTGATGCCTGTCCCTGTCTCATCCCTCCCAGACGAACGCACCTGTGAGCCCTACCAGTTCCGCTGCAAGAACAACCGCTGCGTGCCAGGTCGCTGGCAGTGCGACTATGACAATGACTGCGGGGACAACTCAGATGAGGAGAGCTGCAGTACGTGCCACCTTCAAGCCTTTGCTATCCTGGGCGCTGGCTGTGCAGTGGGGAGGGGAGTGGTTCAGGTCCCCCAGCCCCTTTGTCTGCCGGTGCCCCCAGCTATGGGGGGAGCATCAGGCCGACTGGGGCTGATGGCAGGGAGCAGCCTTCTCCCCCTGGGCCTGGGTCTGGCTGGGCTGGTCCCACAGCCAGGGCTCGGCTGCTGGCTGTTCTGAGGAGAAGCTCCAGGTGGGACAGGTGAAGGGCAGGAGGTTAACCCAGTGCCCTCCCCGGCTGGCAGCGCGCAGGTCCTGCATGGCCGTGCTCACCCGTGGGGCTTGCAGGAGCCTGGTTCCACAAATGGTGAAGCAGCTTTGCTTTAGAGCATCGCCCCATGCTTCGGCCCCAGCCTGGCAGGCAGCACCCCGTGAAATGGTTTGGCCCGGGAGGGCAGTGGGGACACACTGAGCCTTTGCAGGGACAGCTGTGAAACCACCTGAGCCCAGGTCACAAACCTGGACCTGGACCAGTGTGCGGGAAGGCAGCTGGTCACCAGAAGCCGTGGCAGCCAGTCAAATTGCTGCCCCTTAATGAGTTACCGCTTGTTAGTGGAGCTGTGCCAGCACCCGCCCCACTGAGCAGCAGAGGACCGTGATGGTCTGTGTGGATGAGGCAGTTCTTGGGGCTGTGCTGAGGGTAGGAGGCTGGTCCTGCCCCTCCAGAGGGGCTCAAGCTGCCCACGGGATGGCACCGGGGTCTGCTGCCAGCTGTAGGGTCCGGGGCAGAGCCAGACGCTCATCCCACCGTGCAGTGCCTGCCTTGGGTCCCTCTGTCTCCCTGCAGCTCTCTAGGGTGCAACTTCTTTTTCTTTTCTGTTGATTCCATGTCGTGTTTTTGAGTTGGTGCCATTTCACTTCATCTTATGTTTTTCTCCATTTTCACACTGTCGTTATGGGGCGCTCAGAGGTAGGTTCCTGCCAAAATCTTTTAATTCTGTGTGCAGTCTCACTAAAATCAATGGAGACAATAAATTCTAGGTGAGGGCAGAGGGGTCAGGACTGGACAACCCAGGCAGATTTACTGAGCATCAGCACCAGCATCTCCCTCCACTGGAGCTGCAGCTGGGGAGGGTACAACCCTGCTGCCTCCACTACGGGGGCCGTGCATGGCTCGTAGTTGGCTCCAAAATCTGCCCCCACCTTGACCCTCCCTGATCCAGCTGTATGCCCCCTGCACAGCCCCCTCTTCCTCTACAGTCCTGCCGCCTGCCCCGGGGCAGTGGGGAGGGGAAGGGTCCCAAGAGCTGTCCTGGGTGGGAGGGTGTGCCATGTGCCCTCCTCCTGCAGATGGATTTGGTACCAGGTGCATTGAGCTCTGTGGGGGAGTCTGTCCCCGTGCCCTGCAAGGCGGGGCCGGGGGGGCAGCTCTGGCAGACCTGGCCAGGGTCCCGCTGCCTCTCCTCCTGCCTGCAGCTGCTGGTGGGGCAGCGCCAGCGGCAACAGGGACCTTTGGGGCTGGTGCTGCCTTCGGTGGAGAATAACATGGGGGACACACGCAGCCGGGAAGCTGCCAGAAGCGAGTCTGTATGGCCGTAGTACCTCCACCCCCAAAAAAAAACTAACAACATTTCCCCACAGGGAGCTGGGAGCCCTAGAGTGGGATGGGGAGTGGGATGGGAAGGGGGCTGGGAGGTGGTATCAGCCATGCCCCTCTCTGGCAGTTCCCCTGGCTCTGCTTGCACCCCACCCTGTCCCCAGTGCCACTGGACATGTGTCTGTGCCAGCCTGTTCCCCCCAAGCTGTTGGCCAGGGAGACCTTCTGCCCTCGCAGCGCTGCCTGCAGCCCACGCTCAGGGGGATGCTCTGTGTTTGTCCCCAGCGCCCCGGCCCTGCTCGGAGAGTGAGTTCTCATGTGCCAACGGTCGCTGCATCGCCGGCAGGTGGAAGTGCGATGGGGACCACGACTGTGCGGATGGCTCTGATGAGGTACGGCACCGAGGGCAGGGGCTCCCTGCCAGCACCTTCGCCCTGCCCACGTGTGGGAGTGAGGACACGTGCCACCCGGTTTGTCTGTGCTGGTGGTGCCCTGCCACCAAGTAGGGGCTGAGAGCCTGGTTCTGGCTGAAGTCGTGGGACAGGAGGCTGCCACAGCCAGTGCTGTCCCTGCTGACCGCTGTCCTTCGCCCTTCCCCTGCAGAAAGACTGCACGCCGCGCTGCGAGTTCGACCAGTTCCAGTGCAAGAACGGGCACTGCATCCCCATGCGCTGGCGCTGCGATGCCGACGCAGACTGCATGGACGGCACTGACGAGGAGAACTGCGGCACTGGGGGTAATGGCAGCGTTGGTGGCTCCCTCGGGGCTGGTCGTCTTCCCACCCCGTGCCCTTGCGTGTCCCATGTCGTCCCCGCCGTGGGTGGGAGTGCTCCACAGTGTGTGTGTCAGCACCGCTCTGCCCAGCCCCAGGGCATGCACAGACACCTCTCTGAGCCCTGGAGAGCTCCCAGCTACGCTGGAAATTGGAGTTGCAGCCCCAGACCGGCGTTTTGGCGGCCCAGCAGCAGTGGCTGACATGTCTTCTCCTGCCCTGTGCTGTCACAGTTCGCACATGCCCCTTGGATGAGTTCCAGTGCAACAACACGCTGTGCAAGCCCCTGGCCTGGAAGTGCGATGGGGAGGACGACTGCGGGGATAACTCAGATGAAAACCCCGAGGAGTGCTGTGAGTGACACCGTGTTGCCTCTCCCCTCTCCTGGCAAAGCCCCTGCCCGGCATGCATCAGCCCACAGGGGTGGCAGCCTGCCCTGAGCACCCGCTGGGGAGGGGTGATGGTCCCAGAGCTTGGGCACCGCTGCAGGTACCAGGGGGGCTGTGGGTACCCCTGGCAGCTCCGCACATACCCTCTAGATGCGTCCCCTTGGGGCGGCTGGTGGGGCGAGGGGGCAGCAGGTGGCTCCGGTGGAGAGCGGAGTTGCAGAGGTGCTGAGCCAGGCTGGGGGCTGGCAGTGGGGAGAGGGGGCTGAGGGCAGGGGGCTGGGTGAGAAGAGGGCTGACCCCCCTGCAGCTGGGCCAGCAACCGGGCGATTGTCTCTGCTTCAGTCTCTTTGCTTCAGCCTCCGGAGCCCACTTGCCCTCGTGGGACCGGCCTCCCCGGAGAGCGGGCGGAGGCTGAGCAGCAGCTCGTGACAAGTGTGACAGCCTGGCTATGGCGTCTCCTTTCACCGTCACCGTTTGTTTCTGTTTGCTGGTGCAGTGAAATTCCAGTGTCCCCCCAACAGACCGTTCCGCTGCAAGAACGACCGGGTATGTCTGTGGATCGGTCGACAGTGTGACGGCATTGACAACTGTGGAGACAACACGGATGAGAAGGACTGCGGTGAGTGGGGCTGCCCGTGGGCGCTGCTCTGCGCCTGGCGTGGACGGGGCCGTGGGTCACTGCTGCCCCCGGGCTGGTCCTCGCAGAGCCCTGGATTTGTCCCACGTGTTGGGGTTGGCTTTGACCGCTCCTTCCCAAAACCGGGATGCGGGTGCAGGCATCCTGGGTCCCTGCCTGGTCCCCTCCTGTGCCATTCGCACCCTGAGGCTCCCCCAGGGCTGGGTGCCCCGGGCCACAGCGTGTCACAGCCGCCACCTGTGCTCCCACAGAGTCACCCACAGCCAAGCCCAAGAGCTGCAGCCAGGACAAGAATGAGTTTCTGTGCGAGAACAAGAAGTGCATCAGTGCCAACCTCCGCTGCAACTTCTTCGATGACTGTGGAGATGGCTCCGATGAGGAATCCTGCTCCCACGGTGAGTAGGGAGCTGGAGTGTTGGCAGGGGGTGTCACTGAGGGTGGGCACCGGGGATGCTGTGAGGGCACTGGGGGCTGACGGCACGTCCCACCACAGATCACAAGTCATACGACTGCATGACCAACACCACCATGTGTGGAGACGAGGCCCAGTGCATTCAGTCACAGTCCACCTCGTACTGTACTTGCCGCAGAGGCTTCCAGAAGGTGCCAGACAAGAATTCCTGCCAAGGTACTTCCCGCCACTGCCCGAGAGAGATCGGGGTTGGGCCATCAGGTTTACGGTTGTTTTTTGCCAGTAAGATGTGTCTTCACACCTGGGGAGTGGCTGCAGCACCAGAAATGGTGTCCCTGGGGCGCAAACATGGGGGGTGGAGAGGGCTGGGGTCTCCGAGCCCTGGCTAGCGAGGGGCTGGCCCCAGCCATGTGCACGAGGGCACCTTCCTGGTCTGCCCCCCAACTCCTGTCTCCCACTGCCCAGATGTCAACGAGTGCCTGCGCTTTGGGACGTGCTCCCAGCTCTGCAACAACACCAAGGGCTCCCACGTCTGCAGCTGCGCCAAGAACTTCATGAAGACGGACAACATGTGCAAGGCAGAAGGTCAGGAGGGAACGGGGCCCTGAACAGAGCCTGTGTGTGCCCGTGCCACCCTGCAGGACCCAGCCACGCTGCCTTCCCTGCTGCTTCTCCCCTTGCACCTCTGCCCCACGCTTCCTTCTGGCACTGCTGGGGCCATCACCTGTCCTTGCCCGGCAGAGCAAGCCCCAGGGGGTGCCAAGCTCACAGCAACCCCGTCCCATGCCCCGCTGTGGAGCTGCGCTGACCCCCCCAGCCCAGCCCAGCCCGCACCAACAGCTCCTCCTCTGCAGGCTCCGAGCACCAGATCCTCTA
>JAVJGJ010000039.1:3236366-3295622 GCA_035590215.1 Microhierax caerulescens | reverse complement strand
AGCAGGCAGTGTTTAGTGGGGTCCTGAGCAACCCCTGTCCCCCAACCTCATGATGGGTGCAGCTCACTGGGACTGTCTCTGCTGCACGCCCCCGCCCCCTCCCCCCGCCCCCAGCCAGGCCTCGTGGGCTGGGGGTGTGTGCTGTGCATGTGGGGGATGCAGTGGGAGGCAGGGACTGCTCTCCACAGCCACCCCCAGCAATGGGTTTTGTGGGATGCTCCTGCGGGCAGAGATGGCACCTGGAGTCTCTGCTAATGCCAGCTGCCCCCAAGCAGTGGGGACTAGTCAGAGGGCAAAGGGGGAACTGCTTGAGGAGGGTCACTTGCCTACATCACTCGTCCCAAGGTCAGTGGATGCAGACTTGAGGGCCTGTCTCTTGCTCCGGTTTCCATGTTTCACTCCAGTCTGCCCCTTAAAGAATAGAAATGGTAGTGTGTCACCTGAGGAGACCCTGCGGCCTCACTGTGCCCACAGAGCACCCTGGGGCCATGGCTGCAAAGGGGAACGAAGACACCTGGATGAACCTTGCACCCACTGGCACCTTTGAGGTGACACCATGCTTGGGTGACTTCGATGAGATCAAGGCACAGCCATGGTTCCAGGACACCCAGAGAACTCGGGGCTGACACTACTTCTGGGTAAAGCTGGGAGCAGGATGAAATCTGAGCCCATTGCTGGGCTCCAGGGAAATCCATTTACAATAGCAGCTCTGCTGTGTGGATGGCAAGAGCGTGGGTAGGCAGCCTGCTGCCCAACCAAGGGACGTCCACAGGGCAGTGTGTGAGACCTGCTTCTTCCAGGGGCAGGGGGGTGGTCTTGCTCTGCTCTGAGGACAGTGAAAGGGTGGGCAGAGAGGGGTTTGGGCCCATTTTACCTGGTGTGCATTGTAGTTGGGCTGGTTGTGGAGCAGTGGTGGGGGACAGATAGACAGATTATACTGCAGCGGCTGGCCCAGCAATGAGTAGCGCCCATCACCTGCAAAAAGGAAGCAAGGGTTTGTAGGGGTCTGAAGAAATGTCCAGGAAGACCCACCCCTGTGCTGTCCCCACTCCCTTCCCTTACCTTGTGCTGGGCCCAGGGGCCGGGGGAACTGTGTGAGGACAGGGAGAGGGCTCAGCCCTGTGCAGACACTGTTGAGGCTGGTGACAGGAGACGGCGTTGGGGACTGGGTGGGGGACGTGATGGGGCTGTTCAGCTGGGTGCTGGCCTGGGGGAGGGAGAGTGTTAGACAGTCCCAGTGTTTGTGACTGGTCCCACACTTGACTCGCCACCATCGGTGACCCACCCCCATCTCCCAGCCCATTCAGACAGTTTGGACGCTGGCGTCCTCTCTCTCCTGTCTGGCTGCTCCCAAAAGATGAGCTGCCACCTTCCCAGTCCTCTCAATACCTGAGCACTGGTGTCGGGGTTGTACAGGTCTCCTGGCTTCTGCCCCCGCTGGTCCAGGCTGTAGTACTTACAGTGGCTCCACTGCACCACGGAGGGGTTCTGGGGGGCCTGGGGGCCATTGGGTACATTCAGCTGCATCACAACCACGCCAGGGCCTGGTGGAGACACCCCTGGAGAGAGATGACAGCAGCAATATTACCCAGGCTGCGTGCAACTTTGCACTCTTCCCTACGACACCCCTTCCGTACTCTCTCCTCTGCCACTCCTGCCTGCCCAGCTGGGCTGAAAAAAGGCCCCACCAAGACCTGGCTGGGATTCCTGTCTGCTAACAATCACAGCTTGTATCAGAGAGCGATGACTTAATCCAGAAGAAATGTGAGCAGAGGGAACAAGTTGAAGGCAACTCAGGTGACCTCTCTGAACATCGCAGCAAAACTTCAGGCCAAGGATCTAATCAGAGAGCTGGGCGCAGAGTTCGAGTACCCTGGTTCCAGCTCTTGCACCAATTCACCAGGCCCCAGCTCACTTCCCTGCAGCTGGGACAGGATGCAGGAATCCTGATGCTCCTCTCATCCGCAGCACTCCCTGGTCCCATGAGCAGCCCTGGTGACACCAAGCCGCGATGCCAGCAGAGGGAGTCTGCAGCCCACGGCAGCTCCCTCTCCCTGCTCCTAACCCTGCCTGCCCACCTTGGCCAGGAGATGCCAGGCGCAGGCCAGCATCAGCCCAGAGCGAAGTCCCTGTGCCATGTCCTGGTAATTCCCAGTAGGCTGTGGGACGGGTAAGACTAAGGAAACCCACTGCACAGGAGCTGCCAGACTTGGGTCTGAATTGGCAGTTCTGTTCACTGCAGTCCCTACAAAACCTGATCCAATCTGTGCAGAATCAGTGCCAACCCTGACCGGTGAACCCTCTTACCTGAATACTGCTGCTGCATCTGTGGTGGGCTGCAGGGTGATGGGGACTGTGGCATCTGATACTGTTCAGAGCCAGGTGGCTGAAGGAACCCCACGGAAGGGCTGTGAAGCAGAGAGTGCTCTGGTGAGGTTCTGGGGATGGGGAGGAACAGCCTGCCTGCCCATCTGTACAAGCAATCACCAGCTCCCTCAGTACTTGAGATGGCTGGAAACACAGCTGCCTCTGGAGGGGCAGAGGAAGCACTGCGTGCTGCAGGACAGCTGTGTCCAGAAAGCATTGACTGCAGGAGCTAGGACTGGGCAAGCTCAAGAGATGACCAGCATCTGCGGTGCTTGGCCACCTCCTCTAGCTGCAGAAATAGGATGCTATGCCCTGTCAGTAGGGCAGCAGGACCCCCTTCTCCCCAAGGCAGGCCAAAGATACAGAAGCTTCACCTGGTGCCGTTCTGCTGGGCAGTTGGGATGACGCTGTAGTAGATGGGTACACCTCCAGCCTGAAGCCCCCCCTGGACAGACTGGCTAGCTGGCACAAGCACTGGCTGCTGGAAAGGTTGCTGGACCACACTCTGGGACTCATTGGCGACCGGAACCTGTGCAGGGAGGAAACCAGCAGCCCTATGGAATGACAGGTAAGATACAGCAGGAGCAGGGAGAACTGGCCCCAAAGAGACACCAGCAAGGTCTGTACAAGGTAGAAGAGATGCCAGACGATTGTCTACTGCAGCCCAGAGCAACTCTGCCCAGACAAGGGCTGCCTCTCCCAGCTTCTCTGTGAATGTAGTAGCAAAGGGACCAGCTGCACTCAGTCCTCCTTCTCAAGACATGTCCCACACAGATTCAAATGTGGATGTGCCCTCCCCAAGCTGGCAAGCATGCACTATCTTCTCAAAGCAAGCAAGTCTCCATCTCTGGCTCCAGCACTCAGGCATGGGAACAGGGCACCTCCTGCAAGGTTTGTGCAGCTGAGGCCCCCTCCCCAGCAGCCCCTCATCAGAGAACAACTGATGCCTACCTGGTACGAAGGCAGTGGAGTGTACTGGACCATCAGGCCTTGCATCTGGCTCCCCATACTGCTCCTCTGGCTGCTGAGAAGGCCAGGGGGCTGCGCCTGCTGCACTCCCATCATACTCTGCATCTGGCCCCCCATGCTGTTCCTCTGGCTGTTGAGGAGCCCGGGGGGCTGTGCCTGCTGTACTCCCATTACACCTTGGTATGTTTGCTGCTGGTTGGACATCATTGGCTGTAAACCTGTCAGAACAGGGTTTAAATGGAGTGGCTTCCCAGCTGGCCACAGAAGACAGCCTGAGACTTGGCATATGAGGGCTCAAATCCTGCTTTGCCCCCGTCTCTTGCTAAAGGGTGGGAAAATGGCTTCCTTCACAGCAGATGTAAAAAGATGTGAAGGAAACTCCTGGCTTTAAATCCACCTTGCAGCACCTCGGTGCATGCTATATGCTGAGAGGGAGGGAAAAGACTAAACCAGCCTTTGCAGCCAGGCCAAGTTTCAACTTTCCTTTGCACAGTCAAGAGGCACTCTACAGTCAGCAAGTCCAGCAAAGAGTGGGAGACAGGGAAGAGCAGCCTGGCCCCACATGGTGCATGGGAGATCCTTCAGAGCCAACAAGAGTGGCAGAAAAGGGAAACATGCCCCCTCCCCCCTTCTACACCCCCTTACCAGGCTGCTGGGACTGCTGGGGGAGCTGCTGAGTGCGCTGGGAGCTGTAGGCCACTGGGTGACTGAGAGATCGGTATTGCTGGCTGGAGTTCGGGTATTGCCCAGGAGGGTAGTAAGAAACCTGAATCTATCAGAATCAAGAAAACATGGTGATGAGAACACAGGAGGGAGTAGGACCAAGAAAGCTGATCCCCCAGGACCAGTTTTCTCTCTCACCTGGCCTGGCTTCTGCAGAAGGAAACCAACCAGGGCTTTGGCTCTGGCCAGATGATAGCTCGTCAGGGAATCGCAGCCCCTTCCCGCTCCTCCCAGCCTCCACATCCAAGCCTTTCCCAGCACAGTAGTGCAAGAGCACAGTAGGCATAATTCTCATCACAGCTCAGGGGAACAATCCTAAAGGTCATAATGCCCTGCAGGACCCCAAAGAGAGCTTAGAGGTGTCAGCCCTGAATCTGGTCACTGCCCCTCCCCCAATACTATGAGCCAGGAATAGCCAGAGGGGTCCCTGA
This sequence comes from Microhierax caerulescens, assembly GCA_035590215.1. Lineage (NCBI taxonomy): Eukaryota > Metazoa > Chordata > Aves > Falconiformes > Falconidae > Microhierax > Microhierax caerulescens. Next base: position 3,291,132 of record JAVJGJ010000039.1, on the reverse strand, counting down.
GTAAGTGCCTTGTGAGCTCAGAGGGGCATAGGGACAGAGATCATCCTGGGCCTAGCAAGGGCGCGTGCCAACCCAGAGCTTGGACCCCTGTGTATTGATCCATCACAACAGCAGAAAAAGAGGGGTCCCACTCCCAAGGAACTGCTCTCTGGACTGCTCCCCAGCAGCCCCTGGCCTGACGGCTTTGGGCAGAGGTGCACATCCCCTCCAGGCTTGAGCACGTCCTTACTTGTTGGGGAGGCTGAATGTAGCCCTGGGGCTGCAGCACCTGCTGTGTGGGGGCCGTGTGCCCTGAGGCGGAGTAGTTGGAGGTGGGGATGGGCTGCCCAGGGGTTGCCATGATGAATCCTGTCTGCTGAGGATGCTGGGAGATGAGGGATGACTGGAACATAGCAGAGGAAGGATCCGGTGCTTCCGTAGAGCCCTGTCGGCTGAGGCTGATCTGCCCAAAGGGGCTACTGAGTTCCTCGGCCTGCATCAGGGATAAGTGGGAATGATGGAGGAGGACAGCATGTAGGACATAGCTCTGCTGAGTAGATTGCAGACCCCTTCTCCCTACTCTGTGGAGGAGCTCACCCAAGAAGGGTCCCCAGAAACAAGCCACAGACAAAGAGCATTCTGCAGGACAGGGGCAGGGGCATGCGAGCTGCTGGGGAGGCCTAAATGCTCAGCAGACTCTGGTGACACAGGGCCCCACACAGGCAGAGGCAGCCCCAGCCCAGAGGCCATGTCCTATGGGGTGAGCTGTTCCCAAAAGACCCAGCAGAGACAACACAGGGGCTGACTGAGACCACCGGGCAGCTGTAGCCCGTGGACCCCAGTGCTGGGCACAAGCGTTGCTTCCTGGGGGAGCTCTGGGCTCACCACTTGCTCTCCCAGGCTCTTTCCAAGATCAGTCACTCCAGCAGTGCCCAGCCCTGGCAGGTCCCACAGCCTCAGGCATCCCACTACCTTGACCCCACTGCACCACAGAGCCTCCATGAATCCCAAACCCACTGGGGTGCAGTGTCTGCGACATACCTGATTAGCAAAAGCTCATACAACACAAAACACAGCACATGAGTACAACAGAGTCAGTGCAGAAGAGGAAATGGGGTTTATACCAAGTTGTACTGCTGGGGTGGAGAGACTGGCAAGAGGACTTGGGGGCAGGAGCTTGGAGAATACTGAGCAGGCTGCAGCGCTGGGACCGGCTAAGACCAGCAGAGAAGGGAGTGGAGGAGAGAGATTTGGGTGGGAAAAGGGCAGGGGGAGGGGGAAGGAAGGATAGGAGGAAGGAGAGAAAGAAGGAACAACAAGGTTAGTCAACTGAGCCAACTGCAAACACACAGAGGGGGGCATTGCAGAGGGTTGGAAAGCATGGAGACCAGAAGTGGGGAGCATTCATCTCTCTGTGAAGACACGCAGCCCAGCCAGTTGCTTTGTGGAAGCTGGGGAGGCTGACCATGTCTGCAAAGCAGCTCTTGCCTGGCACGAACAGTGACACAAATTCACAAAGGCCAGCTATGGCCAACAGCAGCAGGAGAGCTACTTCCCTCCCAGGACAACCTTTGAGTCTCTCCCACTCCACTGCCTGCTTGTGTGTGGCACTGACTCCCAAGCTCTCTCTGCAGTCCTTCTTGGCCTTTCCCACAGATAATGTCTTTTTCTTCACTCTTGCCTTCTGCAGGGGCCCTTCTCACTTTGTCACTGGGAGGACCTGCTGACCCCTAACTCAAGCACCACGTACTGTGCTTTGGGCACCAAACCAAAGCCAGCACCAGGCTGTTTTTTTGATCATTTGATTTGACTTTTGGTGAAACAGAAGGTGCACTCACATGGGGGACAGTGCATTTTCAGACCTTTCACCAACAGTCAAAACACATGAAAAAAGTTTTTCCAGGACCTAAACCATTAGAACAGGCAAAGAGTATAAGACTGAGTATAAAACCCCAGCAAGACAGAGTGATCCCAGACAAGCTCCAGAAGCCTGCTGTGTGTTCAAACCTCCCGCCCAGGGCACTGCGTTCTGTCCCACACTGTGCTACAGCTCCAGACAGATGCTCCTGCTAGCCTTAGTGCTGGACCCTGGCTACCATAGGGAGACACCTCATCTCAGGATCCTCTGCAAACGGATCCACAATCCCGAAGCCAGTCCAGGGCCCAAGAACTTACAGGCTCTCCCCCATCCTCAGAAAGATGGCAACACACAGCAAGGAGCTGTTCGAGAAGGCTTGTTTCCTCCTCCCATCCCAGCTCACTGAAAACATTTAGAATCATAGAACAGTCTGGGTTGGAAGGGACCTCACAAGATCACCTGGTCCAACCTTTCATGGGAAAGGGAGCCTAGATAAGATTATCTAGCACCCTCCCTGTCTAGTTGCACCTTGAAAACCTCTAGCGTAACCTGCAGTTCTTTGCTGTAGGAGATGATGCACCAGAAAGGATCGCTACAAAACTCATAGGCAGGTTAAGGTTGAGCACTGACATGTTGCTCTGAACAGGGCAGGATGGGAAGGTTCTGCAGACACTTCCCATGCACACCACCCAGCTCTGCACCTGCTGAACATGAGGCAGATTTGCTCTCCAAATGCACTCACCAGGCCTGGCTTGCACCCCTTCCCCAGTCTTACAGTGATACAGCAGCAGCTCTTGGGCTGTGACAGCCTTAGGAGCACAACAAAGTACGTAGGAAGGAGAGCCACGAGTGCTTTTTGGAGGGCTCTGTCCTCAGAAACAGACCTGCAGGTTATGGACTGGTCCTTGGGTTCAACTCTGGGAGGATCTGGAGAATACACCCAGGCACAGTTCCAGGTCTGCCTCTCTCCAAGGACATCAGGTGGCCAGCCACAGCATTTCAGCACTGGGAAGCTCAAACTCAACTACTGGTTGTGATGGTCCCTCACCAGGAGGGCAACTGGTTCCAGAACATAACCCTGCCACCCAGCAAAGGGCTACAGAGCCCTGGCCAGGAGGGCTTGCTGGCCCGAGCGGCTACAGCAAAGGTTGACAAGTTGAGATGTCACACAGCATCATAATCAGGCACAGCAAGGCTCCAACCTCCTCCTGCTCTCAATAGCACGAAGCGACTATCACTTCATGACAGGCAGCAAGTGCGAGGACACCCAAAGCCCACTGGGCAAGCGTGAGTCCAGGGCACCCTGGGTGTATGTTGTCTGCTTCTACCTCTCACCACATGTCCAAGGAACGTACCGAACCCTGGATAGTGTGCAGCAACTCACCTGGGATATCATGTGGTTACTCATGGCTGGCTGCTGCTGGGCTGCAGGTGGAAGTCCTTGGGGCTGTGGTGGTGGCTGTTGGGGTGGCTGTGGTTGAGGCTGCTGGGCTGTGCAGGGTAGGAGGCCACGGCTGGGCTGTGAAGAAGGGGACTGGCTGCATGCTTCAGGGGCACCTAGTACCAAACCTTGAACAGAGAAAGGCATGGTAGGGTTGGTACCTGGGAGAGAACAACATTGATTCATAGATGGGGAGGACGGGGGGTAGATCCTGTCACTATCTCCTGTACTGCAGCCAGACTGCGTTCTCTGCTGTCCACATGGGAGCTTCCACGGGGGACAGGGTGAGCAGGCTGCAGGCTAAGCCACTAGTTAGTCTCTGCTTCACAGCAAACCAAGGTGTTGACACCCTTGGGACTCCAGGTGATTGCACCTCTCTCCTTTCTGTGTCCAAGTACACATGCCGACCCTCCGCAGCTGCTCACACCACCTTCTCCTCCTGACCTGTGACGCTCTGCCCCACACAGGGAAGGCCAGGGTACAATTCTTGTCCCAGACTATGGCCACCAGGTGCACAGCTGTTATTCCCAAGAGCATGCTCTCTTCCCTGACCCCAGCCTAGCACTCTCACTCCAAGTGGACAGCTTACACAGCAGTCCCTATGTACAGCTCTCAGATAGCTGCTGTTCATGTAAACCTTCAATGCTACTCAGAACTGCAGGACAGTAAAAGGCCAGCGCCAGGCTTATATGATGAGCGTGGCCGGCCTCTGCCCACAGGACAGTGCACGCTTGGTGCAGGTTTTGGCAGAACGGGCACAGGGGAGTAAAATTTATCTGTGTTGCTATTGATTCTTTGGAGGGACGCTCCCTCCGTCTTGTCTGGAAAGCACCAGGCACAAAGTCAGGGCCTTCTAGAAATGTCATGGGCCTTCTGCTGGGAAAAGGAATCTGGCTGTTAACAGCAGCACCTGCCTGGTGGAGGGCTCTCCACCCCAGCATGAGGCAGAGATTACAAAAAGAGGGAGCTGCCAGATACACTCACGTCAGCTCAGTACCATAAACCAGTCTGCGGAAAGAAGCTGGAGAGCTGTTCCCAGTCACTGCTCAGTTCTGCAGTTAGGCAAGGGCCCTGCTCGGACACCGATACACCACCATGATTGCTTTGAGTGCTCGTACAGAATGGAGAAGGGAGTGAGGGGAATCCCATTTCATGGCTACATAGAGCCAGCACACACACATCTTTTGAGCAAAGGGCTATTGGGTGGCAGGTTGAAAGCAATTCCTTCCCCTGGTAGGAAAAACCGTTAGGAAGGAGTGCAATGCATGCTGCAGGACACCCAGCTGGGAAGGGCTCTCCTCAGTATTTCAGTCTTACATGCAGAAATAAAAGGGTTGTGAAACTATTTCTTGATGTCCAGTAGCTTTTATTTAACTAATTCTGACTCTGATCTACTGCATTTCAACAGCTAACCTTCAGGCATTCTGCTAAGACATGGTGCAAAGAAGGAAATATTTTGCTGACAGTTGCCCAGGGGATGAATGCTGAGATGGGAAAAGAGCCCCAGAGTCCTAAGCACTTCCTCCCCCACAGAATAAATATGAGTATATGGAGGGTGGTGTTTTGGGTTCCACCCCCCAAGTGAAAATTCCTTTGCTCATCCCACCCCCCGCTGACATCTCTAATCGATTGCCATTATATAAAGCCTGGAGAGCAATAGGTTTCTGTTCCCAGGGGAGACCTGGAGGAAAAATACAGAAAGAGCAAAAAAAAGCAGAATCCGATCTTGCTCTGCTTTGCACATGGCTAGGACAGATTTTCAAATAATTTCTCCCATCAGCTGATGAATCAGTCCTGGAGGTGGTTTCAATAATCAGCGTAAGTGTAGCCCTGAGCACAATGGAAATAGGGTCCCAAGAGATGATGTAGGCACCTTTGAACTGCAAGATGAATGTGTGGTTTCCAAAGTCAGCCTGGGTGCTAGAACAGCAGCCTGGCTGCCTTTTTAGGCCATCCCTTTTATTTGAAAGGATTCTTGGGCAGCAGTCTAATCACCGTAAAGCACTAACCTGCCTCCCCTCCCCAGTGAAACGACAGCTCTCAAGCATTTGGGGACCTGCTGCCTTCCAGTGAGAATGGAGGAAGCAAGACAGTGAGACAACACTGGATTTTGCTCATTTGATACTGTGCAGCAATTGTAACCATCTACCATATGGCTCCTCAGTTATCACCGGACCATTAAAATGAGAGCAAAGACCTGTGCTGCCTCTTTCACAAATGCCTTTCACAAGCAGTCGGTTGAAAACAAAGGACTGCTCCCCACTGATAGAAGAGCCGGTGCCCTGCCAAGTGCAGCACACATCCCCTCAGGAAGCTGCTGTCAGTAACAGATTACTAGTGATGCCCCACAACAACAGTCTCCATGCCTGGGCTACCCTTTGTATAGCCTCGATGGAAAAGGAAGAACTCATCTCAAGTGGGCAAAGAGACTTGTGATCCTAATTCCCTTTGGTGCTCCTGAAACCTTGAGCTGTATTCAACAGCTCTTGAGGAGCTGCAGGCCCAGCTCCCTGTTACGTTTGCTCTCAGGAGTACAGTGAATCATTTTGAGAGAACATCGTAGGCAGATACCAATTAATGTGGTCTTTGTCTGAAGAGGTAGACTGTGTCTGATGAGACAGACTAATTGCTGACACCCTTCCCTGGACCTCCTTTATTGGAAAGCAAGGAAAAGTGCCAGATGGTTCACCCTGACTAAGCCTCCTTAGGCTGTGAGTGATTCTGGGGAGCAGAAAGGAACAGCAACATAACTTGGAGCACAGCAGGGGAAAGAAAACAACAGAAAACTAGTAGCTTGAATTCCAGGGTATGGGACTAAACTACATCCTTTAACTTGGGTAACCGCTAAAAGGAAGAAAACCATGATGGTGACTATTGAAAAAGCAGACGACGAACCAACTGGCATATCCCTGCCCAGGTACCAAACACATTCAGATGATGCCAACCGTGTCCCATGTTAACCAGAATCACTGACCAGAGTGCCATGAGCCTGTTCCCCAGTGCAAAGGCTACATCTGCTAGGTGTCCTTTGGCAGAAGGTGTTGCAGGGGAAACAGTACAGTACCTGCCCGGGACGTTCTGCTGGCAGTGCTGCCTTTGCTACTCCCGATGCTGTCCCCCCGTGTCAGGATGGAGATGCCACTGAAGCTGCTGGCTTTGGTAACAGGTGGTCGCAGGTTGCGGATGGAGCCATCTGAATCTGTGCTGCTCCACGGCCGAGGCTCCAGCGACTTTATCTCGCTCTCTGTGCTGCTCTGGCGGCTGCCTGAGGCCCGGTTCAAACTGTCCCGGTTGCCCCTGCAGAGACCGGAGGAGTTAGAGCCACCTCCAGTGGGAAGGGGCAGCAGCAGGACCTGCCTCAGGACTGCCTCGCTGGGGTGGTGAGCCCAGCATGTTGGCACTCAACACACACCCTGGGCCACAGCTTCCCCGGGCATGCACCGTGAAGGCTCAGACACTGCTGATCTTTCTTGGCATGTGTTGAGCACTGGCTCCTGGCCCTTTTCCCTAGCCAGATCCCAGTCTGCAAGAGATGCCAGCAAGGCCAGAGCACGACCCCTTGCTAAAACCCTTGTCTCACAACAGGAAGCTTTTAACAGAGGCCTTGAGACAAGGCTGACTGAGATCTTGTGAGACCACTTTCCACACCAGCCCTGGTAAGGCTTTCTGCCCAGCTGGAACAGCTACGTGCTGGGATATTGCTGCGCTCAGAGCCGTGCTCCCACCGACCACCCTCCCTCAGCCTCAGGCCAGGTCTGGCCACAGCAGGACTTTACTGAGTATCAGTAAAACATCCCAAGCAATGAGCCTGGTTTATCAGGCCAGCTAAGGATCATAAGCACAGTAATGGGTTCCTGGGCCTTCACTGGAGAGGAAAGGTGAGGAAGGCAACACTGGAAGGGATGGATGCTCACATAATGCAGCAGGCTGAGCCTGGCAGCAGCTCCACGCAGTTGTGGAGGGAAAAGACAGGCTTGGAAGGAACTTCTGAGGTGATAACCTGGGCTGCTGGGAGCATGTGAGAGCCAAAGAAAATACATCTCTTGGAAAAACAGTACGATGGTTATATCCCTACAGAGGTGAAGGAATTGGACTATGCAGCCTCAAATGCCAAATTACAGTTGCCCTAACAAGCACTACTGTCAAGCTCTTGGGCTCCCTCCAACCTAAACTCTGAAGACTGCTCCTGAGGATGTTCAGAGAGGTAGGGGCAGTGTTTGTGAGCTTGTGGAGAAGGGGCATGTCACGGCCTCCGTTCTGACTCAGCAGCAAACCCGGGTTCCCTGAGAACCCAGACCCCCCTACCAAGCTGACTACTGCTAACCCAGCAGCATAATGGCTCTGCTTTTTTTTCTACAAATGCTCTCCAAACTCTAGGCATGCTACCACACCCTTGCTCTCAGAGAGCACTGCCCTAGCAACTTCAGTCATGCCCTTCTCTCCATCAGCCTTACTATGGACTGTCTCCAAGTGCATCCACCAGTAGAGAGCTCTCTGCAATCAGATCTGTGCTTCAGCAGTGTTAATACAGGACTTTCAAGCGAGTGAAACAGGCAGCTGTACTGCTCTGAACGTCGGTCTTTGAGGGTGCCAAGTCTCTGGAGTTCATACAGACATCGCCTCCAGCACCACCGAGGGAGCCCCAATCTCCTCAAGCACTTGTCTATCTCCATCCAGAGCTCAAAGTGGTCCTGAAACCCACATATCCTCCTTCTCCCCACTATGGGAACCACAAAACAAAACCAGCAGGTTAACAGAGCTCTTTAGGGACTGGGCACAACAGTCAGAAAAGCTCCTAGTGCAGCCCTGGCTGCAACTTGGCTCCTGAAGTTGCAATCGCATCAGCAATGGTTTTTAGGCCACTTGCTGGGTGAGTTTTACTACAGCTCCATGGCTGATCTGAAAATTATAACCCCTGCCTTGAACACCACTGCCACATGCAGACACCAGGACACAGTCCCTGTAAGTGCACTAAGGACACGCAATTTTCCGTGACTGTGTCCCTCCAAGGACAGCCTGAGCCATGTGATGGAATGAGGAGAGGGGCAAAGCTGTTCCTACACTTGCTTAGATCCTGCTGTCCTGTTCATACACATCTAGAGATGCTTTATCTCTAGAGCTTTAGCTATTAAACAAGATGGCAGCAGGCACGAGGGTCTCTCCATTTTCATCCTGTTCTTTATCCTTAAACTTTCAGCCTCCTCCTGCAGCAGGGGTCTGTGCAAAGCAACTCGTCAGGCTAACTCCATCCTTCCAGCCCTTTCATCCACAGGAAAACTACTTAATAAGAACATTCTGCTCAAACATGTTCCCAGTGCCCTCTATAGCATACTCTAGTTGAAATGGAAGCCTGAGAAGCTTCATTGCCACCATTAAGTAATGCAGCCTTTATAATCAGGCATTAGGGACAACTCCACCTTATCTGGATGCTGATCCTGTCACTGTAAGAGCGGGGCCTTTCCTATCCTTGGGAAACAAGAGACAGAGTAGCTTGAAAACTGCTGGAATCCTCTGGCTTCCCCACTCCTCCCTGCCATTCCCACCTTCCACCCCTCCTTTTTAGTTGATGAATCAGCAAAAAAGGACTCAGAAATTGATGTTGCAAAAAATACAACTTGAATAACTTCACAAGCAGCCATGCATGGGGCAAACTTACTCAGCAGGACAATGTACAATATAAGTCACACAGAGATACCTAAAAATCTGCCTCCGTTTGTGAGAACTAGAAGAAAAGCCTTCTTTGGAGATTCTGTCGGTTAACATCAGAAAAAAGCATCATTATAGAGTCATGCAGTCCTCTGTAGAGAAAGCCAGAGATACAAACAGTGTCTGCTTGACAGTACTAACCTGCTGTCAGTGAGATATCCATTCTGGCCAGTCTGGAAGCACGGAAAGGACATGAAGATGGGAAGGAAAGAAAAGGGAGACTTAATAACTTTGAAAGCAACAAATCCAGGCAATTTTAAAGCAAAGAGGAGAAAAGCACTAAGAGTATGGGACTCAGACAGAGTCTGTGTTGCGCATCAGTTACATGGTCACTCAGGAGTCTTGCTGAGCCTTCTGCACAGCAGTCCCATTTGGTTCTCCATCCAGGCCCATTAGGAACTGCTCCTGACACCTGCAAACATGCTCTTTTTCAAGAGTTTGCAAATCTGAGTCCTCAGCTCCCTGCTTCATTGCTCTAAGGCAGGCTTGACAGTACTTTGTCAATGGAACAATCAAGGCCAGACATACAAGGGTCCTTATTTGCTAAATGCAGGCACAATTATCAGAGCCATGAAAAAAAGGTAGAGGGCTCAAAGCCAGCCCAGCCCACCCTGTGACAGTCACCCCTGCCTCTGGAAGTCAGACGCAGAGCACTGGCTCAGCCCATGAACACAGTGCAAGGGTAAGTACGTGCCCACTCAGTGTTGTGCTAACATGGGGCAGCACCTGCTCTAGTCCAGGTCTACAGGCAGAACTGCTTACTAACATGTCTGGATGGCTTTGGGCCTGTGCATGTAAGACAAGTCCATGATCACAACTGGCTGGAGAGTCATCAGCTGAAGCTTGGTGTCTTGACTAGGGACTCAGGTCAGTGGCTGCCTTAACATCCTCCTTGGGCAGGCACATGGCAATTCCCATTAGGACAAATGAAAGGTGTTGTCCCCAAGACGCTCAAAAGCAGCAGGCAAGGAGCTGGACTTTGAACATGATCCACGGCAGATGGGCACTTGGAATTGTCCCTGATTCCATCGTTTGCCACCTGGCACAGCATGGAGAGCTGCCTCCAGCTGGCAGACAGTACTCAACACAGCAGAGCACAGCAGCCTCTCTGAGCCAGACGTGAGCAAGGAACACAGCTCCAGCTTAGAGGAGTTCCACGTAGGGAGCAGAGATCTCAAGGAAGCAATAACCAAGCTGGACACTTTGTAAGAAAGACAAACATACTGCCCAGATTCATCTTGTAAAGGCACAGAGCCCTGCCCGACACTCCAAGGCTAGTACTGCTTGGTCAGGAGGTTGAAGCTGCAGCACTGGAGAGAAGCTGGGGGAGACAGCTGCTGCTCCTTTCAGGTTCATCGACTGATTTGCTAGTCATCCCAGAAATGCCACTGCACAAGCTTATAATCTTGCTGGGCAGCAAGGAGCAAAACTGCCTCCTGTCAGTCCCCATGTCTATTGCCCCCTGAAACAAGCAATTTAGGGAAGGAGCAGACTGGTGAGTGGAGGTGTGGTCTCTCTTATTTCAGTGTCTTAGAGATCTTTGTTAGGAGCTGGAATTCAGTGGTAGATACCAAGAATACCGGGAAATTTGCAGAAAAGGCAATGACAAGATCTGACCTCTGAGTATACTCAAGGACACCTTCTGCTACAAAGTTCCAGGAGGGTACCTGGCAAGTGAGTCATCCAAGCTTACCTCTCGTGCAAATATCCGCTCCCTGACCCGCTGATACTCTTCCTCTCGCTCTTCTATAGATTTGCTCCTTCTCCCATCCTGCAAGGGGAGTCTCATCTGAAGGGACAAACACATCTCAGCGGGTCAGCAGTTGCCAATGGGAGCAGGGGGCGCAGTCAGCTGCTGCTATTTTTAAGTAGCAGTGTAAGTGGATGTGGATTACAGAGTGTGCGCATGATGCCTGGATGCAATGACACAGCCTCTGCCTTTGAACCTACCTTCGGGACACCTATGTCTAGGGATGAACATCCTGGAGGTCTTAGTGCACTCCACCTCCTGGATCAAGCACAACCACTCTGCCTGAACAATGTCTGATTCGGAAAGGACAGATCAGGAATATCACCATGAGCTTCTGAAAGACAATCTGTTCCCAGGGGTCAAAAGCTAAAGGCCACTCTTTGGAGCACATGCCAACACAGCAAACTCCTGCTCAGTCATGGATTCTGTGCTTCATGGGTAGCTGCATCACCTACAGAGTGCCACCATGGGGAAACCAGAAATTGATACTGATTGCAATGACCAGCTCCCCATCCTGATGACTTAAGTTCAGAAACATGACCCAAAGCGAGGGATAGTGGTATGTAAAGATGGGAGCTACAAGAGCAAAGAGCATGAGATCCCTGGTGAAGAGGTCTCCTGTCTCTTGCCCTGTTTTTGATGTTCAAGATTCTGTCTGACACAGGCTGGGAAAACAGCCACAGATGAACAAGCTAGCTCTGTGTTACGGGTGTGGTGCCACCTGTGACAGCCCAAAGGCAGCCAGAGATTCAGGAGGGATTTTAGCTCCGATGACTGGCAATGCTGCTGAGCTCAAAGCGTTTCATTTTGCCGATGGTTTCCTTCCAGCAGCACTGCGAGGTCCTGATGACTTCACAGCTTGACTCGCTGCAAGCCCCGGGGAGGGGTGGGAGAGATGCTTGGCAACACTCAGCTCTGGGGCATTTCCAAGGAAACCTTAGCAAAAGGCTTCACCTTAAAGCCTGGCCCAGCCACCAGTTGATATTCAGGGTACAGAAAAGTACCCCCCATAGAATCCACACAAATTCTTCATGCATTTCCACAGTATTTTGTGAAGTTTTCATGGTATATCTAGATGCTGCTGCTTGGGTGGGGTGGAAGCTTCTATCAAAGGTTACTGAAGGAAACCCAAGAGAAATTTAGAGTTGTTCTCATCTTAGAAAAGTCGCACTTGACTTTCAAAGTATGCATATAGCCCACTGCCACTTACCTGATTATCATCTCGGTCCATGCTGGTATCATCTCGTTTTAGAATAAATCTCTGCGGGAAGTCTGCATTCTTCTCATCTTTGATGTGCTCAGAGAACCTCTGCTCAGGGCTGCAGGAAGAACCAGCCCTTGTTAGAAGGGCAAAAACAGGCACAGAACTGTCTTTCTAAAATCTCTGCTGTTGCTTTGCAGAGAGTGAGGGTGTGCAAAGATGTTTGTTCTGTTCAGTCTCTCCTCTGTCTGATGGCAACAAGAGCTCCTGCCCCTTCCCTGAGAACTAAAGAGAGCTAGGAAGGGTTGCAAGTACATACGCTTAGGACTGGAAGTAAGAAATTCTTCTCTTCTAGAAAGGGGACCTGCCCTTCTTATGCAGGCAAAAAAAATGTGGTGTCGAATCCACCCTGCTCTGGACCACACCAGGGCTCTGTGTCTGTGGGTGTCTGGGAGTCACATAGCACCATGCAGGAATGGGAAGGGGATGCCAGCCCAATTGTTCTCCCTCCCTCCCCCTTACATTCGTGTGTTACTGGTCTTGTTGATAATGACTGCCTTCCCGGTTTGGTCAACGTTATGGTCCATGCCAAAGTAGGCAGCTACCCGGTGCAGCAGCATCCTATGGTATGAGGTCATCTGAGGGAACTTCTTAAACTGATTGCTGAGAAGGAAGGAAAAAGCATTAGAATTTGGAAGGCCTTGAAACAGACAATGATAATCTGACACCAAAAGAGAGATCAAGGTCAGAGATGCCTTAACCAGATTAGATCATGCCACCTATTCCAAGCAGTCAGTCCTGACTCAAGTGCTGCTTTTTACACTGAGTGTGAGCACGGGCTTATGCTGCTTTGCCAGACAGAGCTGGGCCGATTCAAGGGCTCAAGCTGAATAGGCCTTTCCTGAAACAAAACCAGCTTGTGCAGAAATCCGTGTTTGTTTTAAAGCAGGAACAGGAACACAGGAGCCAGAATTAGTACTTACACTGCAACTTCCCTGATCCTATTAGGTAAAGCAGTTTGTAAGCTCTGCCTATTCCATCTCACATTCTGGGATGTGAATCCTGCTCCTGTTTTTTCCACCCCAGTTTATGCTAGGAAGAGCAGCACAATGGCACCGATTGCCTTCAGAGGAGGATATGGTGTTAAAGCAATTGATACTCAACCAACATGACAGTCAGGTACCTTGTGTATGGACAAAAGGGGGTGGAGGATGTACGAGAGAACAGGTTTCCTAACCAGTGTGTCCGAAAACACTCCCTTCTCCCTTGGGTACCCAAGCTCCTAAACTATACGTTACAAACCTCTTTTGCTTGACACAAACTTGATGATCACTTACTTGTTATCAGTAATAAATTCCAGAATCTCCTGTTCTAACTTTAGTAGCATCATTCTGTCCCTGTAAAGGAAAGAAAAAAGAAAAGGCCACTTTTAGAGACAGTGAAACACAGCTTTCTCTGCTCAGTACCAACCCCCCTGCAACAGAGAAAAGTCACAAATACCTGGGGAGCAAGCAACACTATTAACCAGGTTTCACACATCCTCCACAGGAATGAACTGAAAACTTCCACATTTTTACATATATAGTAAATTAATTGCCAGATTTTTTTCAGTTTAAAGCTGTTGTTTTGCTAACAGTGCTTGGTTTTTGGTAATATTGAATCTCTGCTCTGCTGGAAGCTTCACTGGTAGAGACTCCAGCTTTGCTATTCCTATGCCAGGATTTGGCTTGATTACATTTGTTACTGACACAGCAGCAGTTCCTTTAGAGGCTGGTATTTGACAATCATTTATAGAAAGGGTTTTAAAGCAATCAAGATTCCTTCCTGCTTGCATTCAAACAAATTATTTTCCCTCTTTTTCTCTGTATAACACACAATTACATGTTTTGATTGACTGCAGTATATAAAATTACAGTTGTGCTTTTTGTTTCGACACTGCCCCAGCCCTAGTAGTGCACTCTGAATTTCAAAGAGTAAAACACATTTTCAGGTACTTTCTGTAGCTGCTGTAGTCCCCCCTCCTCCCAAGGCACATGAACACATACGTACACACATGCACACAAACACCACAAGTTTAAGAGTCAATCAAAGAAGCATCAGTCACCAGGTACTCCCTCCCTTAACTCCGTCAGCAAGTAGTTTTACTGCCTAGGGACCTACCGTGGGTTTTTTTTCAGTGTATTTACTAAAAATTCATGCAAATCTATTCCAGTGGAGTCTGTATATTCCTGGCTGGAATCTGAAACAACAACAGCAGCAGAGCAAATTAACAAAACACTGCAACAGACCAGACTAAGGAAAGAGGTGTGTGTCTTGCTATGTGCATGAGGATGACGTCCCCACACTGCTGCCAGAGGAAAGCCAGCCTCATTCTCAGCATCAACTATTCACGACAGGAAGAGAGGAAGAAAAGCCCACCTTGTCACAGAACTGCACAGCCTGGCACCCGTGTGACCTGGGCTCAAGCCTGGGTTCTAGCACAGGCTCTGAATACAACCTCTAGGTCAAATTTCTCAATCTGTAAAATAGGGACTGTATCCCCTGTACACCCTTTTCCCCGTGGGCAGCAAGAGGGTCAGTACACTACATACATGGTACTAGGAGCACAAGGGCCCGTCAGGAGGATGCCAGAGAGGGAGACCTGATCAGTTCACGGAAGGAAACCTTGCCCCTAAAACCGACTCTGAGCACACTCTGGATATTCCACGCTGGTACAGGAGGCCCTTGCAAGTGTAGTATACCGTACTTTTGTACAAGCAACTTCTGCACCTTTGATCCTGCAAGCTATTTAACTGGAAAGCCCCACTGGCCCCATTCTTCCCCTCTCCCCACATCCTTTTTAATTTAAAAGTAATCACAGAAAAAACAGTAACTGAATCTGCACTGCTGCAGAGTTCCTGTCTGTACGAGGATTCCAGGTGCAATTTGCTCAGAAGATTAAATGTGTATCTTTTAGCCATTTCTATGCCCCAAAATCATAAACAGAGGATCATACAACAGCAACTCAACACATCTCCTTGCAACCTCACATCTTGCCACCTATGGCAGGTTTTTTAAAATCAAATCTAAACTGAAAGTAAAAGTCTATACTGTGGGTCTTCTTGGGTTTGCATCTGGACATTTAAAAAGCCACCAAATCACTATAAAGCATGCAGGAAGCCTGCAAGTCTTTTGGGGCACATGCCAATCTAGAGGCCATCCCCACCTCCACCCACCCCCATGCTCTGCTCCAGAAGGGATGGTATAAAAATGACACACTCCCGAACAGTCATCAGCAGAGATAATCTCTCTGCTTCCAACTGTACCACTGGCTAGCAGCACCCTCAAAGGCGGCAAGACAGGACCTGCCCTGTTCAAACGAGCACCTGACCTCGAGACAGCATTTTCCTTGGTGCCTTTTCTTTACTCTTGTCTTTTTCTTCTTTCTCAGCCCCATCTTTCGTGGACTTTTCCTCTTCCTTGTCAGAGGGGCAGCTAATATGCAACTGAATGATGTCCTGGAACAAAACAAACCAGGCTGGTCTGAGTCACTTGGACACTCTCTGGAATTGCTGCTGTGGCTGGAGAAATTGCTGCTGTGGCTTACCCGTGGAAAGGCAGGGGATTCAGGTCACAGATCTGAGACATTTCATACGAGACCCCGTTCTGAGGGCAGACAAAGCAGTTTCTCTCCCCACCCTCCTCCCAGCCAGAAGCCTTCAGCAGGCTCTGAGGAGACTCAACATTTGTCACTGCTGGAAACCTGCCTCGCCTGAATCACCTCAGAATCTAACTCACATGCTTCCCTATTTCAAGCTGATAAAATGTTGTTACATTTTGGACTCAGGAGTGCCTAAGGTGAGGTAGGTCCTGCACTGTTTCAGCAAGACTCTACTGTCTAACCTGGGAAGATAAAGGACATGACGAGAAAACAATATACAGCAAAAACCCTGTGTCGTGTGATGAGTGGTCCCTGTGCTACACAGGGCTTTCTGATGTGTCTTTTCATCTCCTCTCTTGAGTTGCAACTGCCCAGCATGGCCTGAGGATTCACTCTGCTTCATGGGAAGAAACATTAAAACACCTGTAGGATTGTCAAACATCAGATAACGTGCTGCTGAAATTCAAGTTAAAACTGACTATGAGACCAGTCCTTTCCCCAACCTTCTGCCTTTATGCTAGTACAGTTCCGTGGCACCACAGTACGTGCTTACGGTTTAAAAGTCCTCCTAGTAACCCTACTGTACTAAGTGACACCCAAACAAAAGACAGAAGAGCAGCCTCTGGAGCTGGGAGCCTCAGCAGAAGAAAGGTTCAGAGGCCAGGTACCCCATTCACAAGAACACGGAGGTGTGGGCAGCACTCAGCCCTGGCACAGGCCAGGTTTGTCCTCGTCAATGGGAAGTAGCATTGAGGTCTCTCATCTAGCACCCCAGACCTAAGCTGGTGACTCTGCATGGTGCAGTACTACATCAGCTCAACAAAGATGGGCTGTAGCTAGCATACACAGCACCATTCTGTTTCTGAAGCTTGTGTGGGCAGAGAAATCTCAACCCATCTGCTCTTGCTGGGGCAGACAGGTTCTCAGTGCCTCCCTGACTGCTGCCCACCTTCAAGCTTCAGCTCCTCTGTCACTGCCCAAAGATAGGGGATTATCCCTGCATAGCACTACGTATCACTTCTCTGTGAGCTGGCTGTTTGCATAAAAACTTGCCCAAAACATGGCCAAAACCCCAGGGGCTTTGTGAAGGCAAAGTGCCATTACATTTTTGGGGGCATAAGCCTGCACAGCTTGAGTAGTTGTGGGTGCCCAGTGAGTTGATGCAGATGATTCCTCATAAAAGAAGGGTTGTGACTACACATGTAAGAGCAGCACTCACAAGCATGACCATTTCCTTCAAAAGCAGCCTCTTGCGGGTATTCTTGGGCACAATCCCAGGACAGATCATTACTTTTAGCAAGACGTGGATTTTCTGGGCTTCCACGTGCCACAGCTTGTCTCATTCTAGGCCTACCTGGGTCTCCAGCAGCCCGTCTACAAAAGGATTAGATGATTCTTCACATACAGCCAAACTCCTAACCAGTTTAAGCTTTGAATTAGACTGGAGAAGGAAAAGAAAGAGTATAGTTAAGACACCTCAGTCAAACTGCACATACTTAAGTACACGCTGCTGCATTGCCAAGCCATTCATGCAGTCATTGTTAAACTGCTGAAAAGGAGGACTACCAAGCCAGCTTCTTGCAGAAAACAGTAATATACAAAGGCCTAGAGTCCTAGAGCAAATCAGTTATTTTCTTCCTTCAGTCTTTGATTAAGATTTGAACTAAACACATTTTAGGTGAGAAAGTTCATTGCCTTAATTCATGCACTTTTTGACCTCTTCAGCCAGAGCAATTCCACCCTCTTCCCTCCTGGCTACAATTAAACCATTAACAAAGGATATAGCTGAAACCAATAATTTTATTGTTTTGTTAGGATGTGAAGATTGTTACTGTTCTTAACTAAAAGGGTGTCATCCCATTTACACCTCATCTCTCTGACCTGATACCTTTGGTTATTTTGGGTGAGGTAGAAGTGCTTAGGGAAAATGCTTAAAATAAAACCTACAATTTTAGGACTCTTGGCAAGTTGACTCACTAGGGTGACACAGGAAAAAAAAAAAAATATCAACCAGTCATATGAGATGCCAGGCAGGATCAACAATATGGAGAAAGACCTGAGGTGCACAAACACATTCTGCCCTAGGTATGGACAGGGCAGGAACTGGAATCACAGCCTGTTCGGGTACTGCACAGAGTCCTGGCCTTTAAGACCAAACCCAAACCCAGGTGGAACCCCTGTTGCAAATTTAACTGGTCTCCCCCATCTTCCATGCCTCAGGGCTGAACCTGCCTTCTTCATCTGGGTTTGAACTTCTGTGAAAGAGAAAAAAAAACAACCAAGGGGGACAGGGAATGATGGACCTTCACCCTCCCAATCACAGTTTTAAAATCAAACCCTGAGCAACCTAGTCAGACGTCACAGCTGACCCTGTTTTGAGTCAAAAAGTTTCATTCAAACCAAATGGATCCTTGCAGGACTAGATGGACTCCTGAATTACGCTATGTTTCTATAACGGCCATGAATTTCCTAGGTTTGGCAAATTTTGGTCGTTATTATCAAATTTTGCAAAGAAAACCTGGGGCTAAGACTAAGAAAGGTAAAAATAGAAATCACATAATGGCTGCATTTTTACCTCAAGATTTTGCCTACAAACAACATTCTAGAACAGTGGTGTCCTGGTGCTTATTACTAGCAAAAGTTTTGGATTCACTAACATGCACATGCCATTGTTATGGCAGAAAATGTGGTATCCCCTGAAAAAAAGGGGCCTTATGTGAAACCAGGCAGTTATACTTGACTCTGGTTTTTAACAGGAGGGTGTAACAGGCCAGTACGCTGCGCTGTCCCTCCAGCAACACCTCCAAATTTCATTTCTGGTGTTTTGTGTGCTGGGGGAAGGACAGGTATGGCAGTTAGCAGCAGCAAACTGTTCCCTCATGGGTAAGTGTGTGTTAAAAAGGAGCACTCCTACTCCAGTGCATGGGAAGTTACTGTCCTTGAACCATCACGCACTGCATGTTGCTTCTGGAGACAGGAAAGACTTCTCAACCGTCCTAAGGCTGGGATAACAACTCAGCTCGGAATGGCCAAAAGAAGAATGGGATGTCAGAAGAGGTCATACCTTGGCTCTTTTTCTGGCATGTCCATGACTTGAGGTTCGTCTCTGTGGAGAAAGCAAAGAGCAGGCAGGAAGCTTAATCGGAATGTGCACACTGTAAATGGTATTTGCCATGCAAGGCAGCACAGCACCGAGTGTGCAGAATAACTCTGAAGAAAATCTCTACCTGACAGCAATGGAAGCACATGCAAATAGGAAGACCTGGCAAGCTGTCCTGTCAGGCCCCAGGTGGGCAAAAACTGCTTAAGAAACACCACGTGGATTAGACCCAGTTCCTCTGTTTCTGACAGAAGCAGCACAACTGTGGAATCACAGGGCTTACAGGTGGAGGGAGGTGCATGACACACTTCTAAATGGGAAAACTAGAAGTCTACCATTCCTGGGACAGGAGGAAGGTTCTAACACAGTGGATTGTAACAGACGCAGTGCTGCTCTGATTTAAGACACCAAGTCATCTCTTAACCCTACCTTCTAGGAAACCTTTCCCCATCCCACGTTACAGAGCGACTAAAGTCAGGCTCTGAGCAACACTAATGCCTGCCCATGCAGTGGTTGAACAAATCTGGCACCAGCCACCAGCTTTAAATGGAGAAGCACTCAGCAGGTTGTTGTTGAGGGTGGGCACTTCTAGCTCACCACTAAGCCAAGAGCACACGTGACAGGAGAGCAGAGCAGCAGGAATGAGTCCCAGCACTGTCCAAATGATGCTTGCCCAGATTTTTTTTCCTTGCTGAAATGAAATCCCAAAACATTCACTTCCTATTTGGGCACTTTTAACAGCAGCAGAGCAACAGCCAGGCTCCATTCTTGAAATTAAGCTCTCCCTAGGATGCCTTCACTTAACATTACTTCACTAACTGATCCTTGGGTCAAAGGAAGGAGTAAGAGCAAGGCAACAGCCATGGCACTAGAACCTAGGGACTGAGCACAAGTGCCCCCAGGAGCACATCAGCTTAATTTTCTCCCAGGCTCAAAGAATATCTAAATTACTCCACTCTGAGCAGAACAGATTTAGCTAAAGAGAGCACCCTGTGAACAACGCAGTCTGTATGGCATGGTTATCCCCTTGGGAGGTGGGAGCACAGGCTTAGACCCCTTTCAGAAGGGTTAGCAACTAGCTTGTGTTTGCAAGTATGAGAGGGTCCAGCTCTGCAAGCTGGCAGGAGGGACTACCCACTTATCTGCACACGTACCTGAGATTCCTGGCGCACACTGACATCCTCCCCCCCGTCCTTCTCCACCTCCTCCTTGCTTGGTGACCTGGATACATATTTGGTTTTGTTCACAGATTCCTCAACCACCTTTTTTTCAGACTCCTTCATTATTTCCAGAGACTCCTGTGCTGTGTTGCTGTTTGACATCTTCAGAGCCCTGCAATGTAGCAGTGGGCACCTGCCAAACGAGGTGACAGAATGGGTAGAAAGAAGTCAGGGGGTGGAGAAAAGTTTATATCTGGAACATAAATTCTTGCACATATAGGTTGTAACTTTCTTGTAACTCATCTTGTGTACAAAGACCCCAAACTAAGCACTCCAATAACAGCCGACCCACTCATCCCCTTGGATGCAGCCCACTGCAGTACTTGGCTCAAGGGGACCCTGCAGAAGATTAGTGATTCTCACCAGGACTCTGGAGACACTAGCAGGGCTGAACAAAGCCTCGAGTTATACAGAGATCTCCAGTGCAGGCACTCTGGCCTCTAACTTCTTCAATGCAAGGGAGAGACTGAGGGTAGTCCTAACACTAGTGAACATCCAGCAGGTGAAATAAGCTACTGAAGGATGTGTGCTCTGTCCCAGGACAAAAAACAAAACCAAAACAAAACCAAAAAAACACAACCAACCCCACAAACCAAAACCCAACCCCCCTGCATTTTTTTCCCCAAATCCCAGCCCAGTCCTCCTTGCAAGGAGTCAACATTTCAATGAGATAACAGCCTCGGATCCAAGACATTGCTGTGGTTCTTCCTGTGAAATAAGGTAACCCCCGATACCTTCTTTCTAGCTGCCTATGGTTAGATACCTCAGGAAAAGTGGCAGTCAAACAACAACAATCAAATTACAGATCAAAACAAAAACATGCTTCCCGACAAAGTTGCGCTTAATTGCTTCCTTTTGACTAGCAAGAACACAGGCAGCCCACAAAGCCCCTGAAACCACCTCCGAATTAGAGCAGAATCTAGACAGGGCAGCAACATGTGCCTCAGTCTGCTGACAGTCTTAAACGCGAGCAATGAACATGTCACACAACCCATTCATCAAATTAAGTGTTAATTCCAAACTGGTTGTCTAGAATTGAAATGTTGTCCCTCTCAGCTAACTCAAAGCAGGCTTCTTTGAGCTTAAGTGAGGGCTAAACCAGCTTACGTAGGACTGCAGAGGTATTCTTGTACCGAGCAACATGCTTGCAGAGACACTGCCTGCACAGAACCCAGCGTTTGTCCTGGTGACAGATGAGGAGGCTGGATAAAGGCTGGATAAAAGGCAGGCCCATTGAGACAAGTTACCAAAAAAGAAAAGAGGAAGCCTAAATTTCAGAGAGGCTCAAACAAAAGGTCTGGGCACTGGAAAACACAGAGGATGCTGAACTTGTTTTATTAATTACTTTGGCAAAACATGGCCCAAAAAAGTCAGATCTCACAGAGATTTATCAACTCTTGGCTCTGCATGGGAACTACTAATATTCATTAACTAATTCAACTTCATTCCCCTTTAATTTGTGGGGCTGCTGAACATAAAGCATGTATTTGACTCTTACTGCAATTACTGGAATCAGTTCCAGATACAGAAAGCAAGAGAACACAATCAACTGCTTCTAGTACATGGATTCTTACAGGGACTTATAACAAACTTTTAAAGGCATCCAGGGCAGATGCCCCGCTGTGAATGGGAAATGCTGTGCATTACAGGCAAACCCCTGTGGCAGGGCTGCGGCCAGAAACCACGGAATCATGCAGCAAGTGTGCCTGGAGATGTCAGTACTGCACTGGATCCAAGAGAGAGGATGGGACGCTTGCCGACCAAAGGAGGAAGCTACTGTCACCTTACCTTTCCTTCGCACCTACCATCACCTGTTCTAGACTTGCGATGAGCTTTCCCTTAGCAGTAAGGCACGATGCTGTCAGTTCAGAGTCACAGATGGGAGAACCAGGAAAGGAAAGAGTTACTTAATCCAAGGTCTTGATGAATAAGCGGCACTTTGAGGTTGTGTGGGAAATAGTCCTGTTGACCCCAGATAATTCACAGAAAAAGGGTGCAGGAAAAGCAAAAAAACATGGCACAAATGAAGCTGACAGGGCTGCACTGTCCACTTTAGGCACAGGAACCAGTACATTTCAAGACAGACACATGTATCCATAGCAGAATGACTGTGGATGCAACGGGTTGAGATAAGCTAGCAGATACAGCCCAGCACTGTATGAAAACAAGTGTTTTCTCACTAAAAGGGACCATTGGAAGATCCCAGCCACTGCTCATGCACATTCATTCTGGAGTAGGAAGGTTACAAGAAACCCAACTGTTAATTCCATAAGTAACTTCTATGTAGCACACCTGAGGCGTTAAGGTGAGTACACGAGGGGCCAGCAGGCTCTTGTCACCCGAGGGGCAATACTGAACACACACCACCGGGCAAGAGCCCCGCACCTGCTGCAGTGCTGAGCCAGGCTCCTTCAGCCCAGCACCGTCATGCTGTACCAAGCGGGCTGTGCCCAGCCAGACTAGTGGCTCCTGGCAGAAAACAGCTGCTGCCAATGGCTGGTTACAGAAGAGGCACCAGAGAGCAGCCTGCCGCTGACTTTAGCCTGGCAAGAAGATTCTGCAAAAACCTCTCCCTTCAAGCTGCTAACGATTTCCAGGCATGCATGTGGCCGAAAATGCCAGGTGGAGGAGAGGGCGAGAGCACCTCAGTCCGCTGTTCTGAATGTTGATCACTGCGCGCATCACTCGCTGCTCCCTACCCCTTCCTGGCACAGTCCCACAGGACAGTGTGAACACCGCCGTGATGCCTGGAGCACCCCTCCAGGAAGCAGCTTAAATTGGGAACCACTGAGGCATCTGTCCTCCAGCTGCAAAGGACTGCCGTCCCGCCAGGCTGGCCATCCAGCAGGCAACAGGAACCACGACCCAGCTCCCAGGTTTAGAGCCAGCGCGTGGTATGGGGCAGTGAGGCCCACAGGAGGGAGTCGCACTCTGCTGCAATGCCTCCGCCAGGAACTAGGTCAGAAAAGGAAAAGGGAGCACTTGCTTGACTTGCACACCAGCCTCCTTAGTGGAAGTCTGCATTATGCATGGGGTGAAGCTGGTAAACTCTGCCTCCCCCCTCCCCAAAATATTCCATGCTGCAGAAAACTGCTCCAGCCTTGCAGCCAGCTTGTGAACATGTCAGGAGGACCTGTAGCAGGGTGGCACCTGAAACACATGCACGACACATCTAAAGGGGGAATTTTCTGCACTAAAACAAAGAGCAGGTTTTGTACAGCTCATTTGCTTTGCAGCGGCCGCCCTATAACAACTTTTTACCCCACAAGCCAAGCACCTCAGTCAGATTTAAGAAGGGTAATAGGATCTTTTCTCATCATACTGCAATGTAACTTCGGCATCACAACAAGGGGAATATGATAATTTTTCCCTCTCCTTCTTCCAGAAAAGACAACTCTGAGCCCATGAATTGACATTTGTAGGCTGCCCTTCCTGATAAAGCCTCCATCCCTGATAGCAGTCCTCCAGGATATTTCCCTGCACCTAAAATTCAAAGCAGATATGTGCACTGCTAGTGCTTCTCAATAGCAATGCTTTCAAGAGGAGGTTTCCTTTCCGTATGAATGAATCAGCCTTGCTCCCCCCAGGACAGACGTGGGATGCAGCGAGGGGGTGGCAGACATGATCTGCTGTGACAGACAGTGGCTTGCAGAGAAAGTGGAAGTTCAGAGGACTTGGTGGGGTGGGTGGGATTGAGCTGTGCCTTGCCAGGGAGATGAAAAGATTACATAGATGCAACATTAGGGAAGCCACAAAATCTGTGTCAGAAAAGAAAACAACTGAGCAACAGGTGTGTGAGCTGCCATTGACTTTTTGGTTCAGGTCTGGAGGCTGGCAAAGTAAACAGGCCAGTCAAAGCAGTGGCAGTGTGAAGGCGTTGTGTATGCTGGCCAAGGGCCAGGTGAAGGGGTGGCCAGGATGGACTCACATCCTCCTCTTCACCTGAAAGGGGAGCATCAAATTCCACTCCTGCTGCCTTCTTGGTACATACAATTTGCAGCTGCCAAGCCATGACAACGCAGGCAGCAGCTGCTTCTGCTTAGGCAGGGAATAAAAGCAAGAAACTTCTGCACTTACAGTTAGGATGGATCTAGCAGCAAACCTGGGAAAGGCAGGAAGCCTACCTAAATACACTCTCCTCCTGGTCTTGTTTCTCAGAGTACAGACACACTCCTGTGAGCTAAATGAGGGTGCAAAGGAGACATATGGCTGCTTGGCTGTGGCTGCCTACATGCACGCTCCTCTGTTGCCGTAGGATAGAGGTATCTGAGGTAGCTCATCCCACCACGCAAGAGAGTTAAGCTACCTCTCGGTTTTCAGGCAGAAAGGCAACAAGTGTGAGTGGGCTGCAGTTTCTCCATTCCTGTCCAAGCCCTGACCAAAGGAGCAAGTTTGCATACATACAGCCTTCTTGACCAGGCTTCACAATTTTCTTCAAAGACAAGAAACTTGACTCACTTCCCTATCATCTCCTCCCTTGGTTATTAACCAATTATTTTTTTGCTTTCCAAGACGCATGCCAAAAGGCACTTAGCAGGGCAGAGTAAAAATCTTATCAGACTTGGCCCAGGTCATCAATGTTAATGGAACAGAGTTTTCACCACAGAGAAGCTGCAGAGCCTCACTGCCAAGGAGAAACCCTGACACAGCCATAACAGCAGCAGCTCTCTCCATCCTCAGGCTGGTTATAAAATACAAAGAGACCATACTTAGAAACAAAATACATCCAATCACATGACGAGCAGAGTTAAAGTGCTCCGAGGGCTCAGAAATAAACACTCCAAGGCTGGTGATTCACTGGCAGGCAGGATAGTCCCCACCACATCGCTCTGATGGACAACCAAAGTCAGTTCTGAGCACTGGGAGGAGAACTGGGTGGGAAGTGCTAGCCCAGCCCAAGGAGGTTTGCTGGTGCAACTGATAATTAAAACCAACAAAACAGCCTCTAAGAGGAAAAGGGGAAAGCAGTGGCCTTTTCCCAGCATTTGCGTGTTTCACTTCACCCCTCTGTGTAAGGCTTTAGTATTAGCATCATATATCACCGAGTAAGTACCTCCTGCAAGGTTAAAAATGATGATGCTCTCACGAACCATTTGCTCATTGGCTTCCAGGTCAACCAATAGGAATCACAGCTCCATGGCAACAGGGTCTATCACTAGGAGCAACCAGACAAGTTTGGGGGGTGATTTAGATTCCCCCTCCTCACTCCCCTTCCAGAGCACAGCGTCTGCTGTGGAAAAAGGTTTTCACAGGAAAAAGTGGAGGCGGCGAGGTGGAGAGGGTGCTGCAAATTCAAGGCATTAAAGCTTCCTCGGTTCTACTAAGTCAGGCAGCTCAGTGTTCTCTCCCTATACTGAGGGATCTTCAGAGAGGCTTTTGTCTTCTTTTCTGCCAGGGCATAGCAGCTGGTAAAATTTTTGCTATGCTAAAGGACATCTACCAGATGCAACGAGAGGCTGTAATGAAAGGCTTTGCTAGTAGGACCAACAAAGGCCATGTAGCTCCTGAAACATCTTCCTCTCAGGCTCCATTCCGGCTCCCAATCTGCTCTGCAAAATGTAAGCAGCCTGCAGCCACACTGCTGACTGGAGCATCCCCAGCATCTCAAAAAGCCTGCAGCTTCATCTTGAGAATAAACAGGTAAAAAGCCTTTCAAGCATGCTCCCCTTCCCTTCCTGTTGGAAAAAACAGCTCCCTATCAGAAGCAACAGCTCTAGCCAGAACAAGCACCCGGTTCAGTGACAAAGTCCTGATACCTTACTCAGAAATACTCATAAACTGCAACTGTCTCAGCCAACGAAGCAACCTCTCCTGAATTCTCTCCATTGCTTTTTTTCTTATTAGCAGTTGAAGAGAGGGATTGAATTCCTCACTACCATACAGTTCCTACAAAAACTAGCAAACCCACCCTCTCCAACAGAAGGCCAGATGTATTTGCACAGTGCATAGGCTCCCAGTGCTTAGTCATTGCTTCAAATCTTAATCTCCACCCCCACATTACATCAAAGAGGTGAAATTATGATGTTGATGGAAGGGCTTGACTTCAGGTGGAAAGAGGGGAAATTACCATACATGAACAAGGAGACAGGAAATGCAGGCGAGATAAAAAGCCCTCTAAGTTAATTCTGCACAGTATCAGGAGGCCTCTAACATGTTCCTCCCAAATAATTCCAAGGAGGGTAAGACAACACCAGTTAAACTGCCTTCATCCACCACTAAGGAAAGCTGCCATATCAAGCTCTACTTCACATTTGTTGGGCAAATGCCTGCAGCAGCTGAAGGTGCTAGTGGCATTCCTGGCTGTTCACCAACACCTGTGCTGTATGGCAGGGCTGCTACAAGAACCCCTTCGGAGGGACCCATCTCCGCACCTCTCAGCCACTGCCCACTTGGGGTCTGAGGGGCTTTAAGCTCAGGGGCTACCAGGCCCGTTCCACCAACCACAACCCCTAGGAAGAGGCCAGTGTCTGCAACAGCCTAGCTGTGGTGGCCATGGTGTGCATCTCTGGCTCAGTGTAGGAACTGGAGCCTGAATAACAAATGCAATCCTAGAGCTCTTCTTCATTTCAAATACCTTTAAAAAGGCTGTTCACTAGTACAGGTGCAGTCAGCCCTGTTAAATAGCACAACAATCAGTAGGTTGTTACAGCAAACATTTGAATTGCCACCACAGCAGCAGTACTCATTTATGTGGTACATGTGTGGACTTCATTATGTAGAACATGTCAAACCACAAGACAGTTTTTTTGGGGGGGAGGGGGGGGAATATCAGTTAATTTGTTACCTCCCTCAATCAACACAAGCACTGAAATCAGGATAGGCATCAATGCTATCACCGTACTCCAAGAGTGTGACACAAGTAGTGCCATGACTGCCAAAGTCATCCTCATGTGCTAGACAGGAGTCAAACATGCCTAATAAAGGTGTGCTGGCATCTGAGGGAAGAGAGAATAAAAAAGATACAGCATGGTTTTCCCATGGGCTTCAAAACCAACAACTTAAACAGCCTGCCATTTCCTCCTGAATGCAGCTCAGGGTTTTCATCCAGACCTCTGCTGTCACAGCAAGTCCAGCTCCTTGGAAGGCAGTGGGCAGGACACACGCTGTAGTACTGCTGTAGTATCTAGTACTGGGGCCTTTCCAGCACTGCCTCGGGAAGGATGGGTCAACTCATTTGACAAACCAAACAGCAGGAATTCTCACAAGCAGGCTGCCACCTCCTTGGGGCAGGTTCTCTTCCCTCACCTTTGTGAACTACCCGCTCTATCTAGGGATCTTGGTTCATCAAAGTAACAGGCAGCAACGAAGCCCCAAGGCAGGCATGGTAGCAACAGGAATGCAGCAGGGCCTCCCTTGTCAAAGCCTTTGGGACCACAGCACGCTGGGGATGGGTAAATATCTACATTAGTGCAGTCTGAGAATTGCTATTAACACATCTTGCCTAGACACGATGGAATAGTTTTCACTGAAAATGAGTATTTCAGCAGAAGATAAAACAAAAAGCCACTTGAATGAAAACACATGAGGCAGAGCAGCTGTCGCAAAGGGAGCGCAAAGCAGAGGTAATTGCCTGCCACACAGCCAGGCTCCAGTCAGGAGGAGGGTTCCACCATGTGAGTTCCACTGCACCAGACAATTGGGAAAATGCTACTTCAACTCAAGTCATGATTGCTTTTCATTTCATCATCAACACAAGAACAAGGCCCTCCTCATACAGGATGGGAAGAACGACATCTGGGCCTAAGACAGAAACTTCATCAGATCTTATAAGGTAAACAACACAGTGCCCTGGGCAGCACATGCAAGGCAGAATTCCTTTTAGGAGCGGAAGAGGTGTTTGTTCTTCCTTGCAAGGGAAGGAAACAGAAGATGGTGTTGAACCAATGTCTGATACAAATGTGCCCAGCTACGAACTCAATGATTCCACGTGCTCTGCAGGGGATTCTGCAGTTTTTAAGCTGGTACCTCTGTGTTGAGATCCAGCCTCATGCAGAAGGAAAGAAAAGCTCACAGTAGAACCCTATGCACTTGTCTCTGCATATAAAAAAAAAAAAAAAAATCAAAGCAGACCAATTAATTTCCTTCCCCCTCCAGATTGCAGATATTCCCACTCAAGACAGGTCTTTGCTTCTTGCCCCAAAGGCCATGCTGTTCTTTTTGTGGAACATAAATTGGTAGCTTTCACATCAGAGGTGGCTGAATTTCAGTAGCAAATGAGGTAACTTCCATTCCTAACAGAGCCCTGATCCTTCAGAATGGGAGCAAGTATCAAACCAAGGAAGGATCCCCTACTACAGTTAAGAGGGTATCCCAGCATACCCAGCATGTCCTGCCACCCCCAGGTGTCACACATTGAAACATCCTTGCCACATGAACCAACATGGAGGGGTTAAATGACACATCAGTGAAGTAACAGATTCTGTTCATTTGCCAGGAACATAAAGGTGGCAACATCCACTGCACCATCCAGTCAGCTGCCATCACTGAGTCAGCTGAGGGATTTGGGGGCTCACAACCAAAGGAAACCAGCAACATGACAAAGGAAGACTGTGTTGCTTTTTCTCCCCTATACATGAAAACTGCTGATTGGGTGTAGAAGCAGCAGGAAGAGTTGCCATCTGCCTGACAGGAAACTTCCACGTAGAGTTGACCGATGTGTTCAGAGAATCCAGCTTGACTGCCTGCATATTCAGGTCCTTCTGTTTTGCTCCCAAAGCATCCTACACACTATGCATGATCAGAGCTCCCATCTCATTTCTGCTGCGAAAAGCTGACAACAGAAAGAAAGCAATCATTGGATTCAGGCATGCTGGAGATCTCCTGGGGAAGATAATGCAGTTCAGCACCAAAGCCAGAGGCTGTAAAGATCCCAGATCCCACTGAAAGCCTCCTCCCCACCCTGACTAGGCTTACTACTTGATTTTTTGATGCATGTTTCCTTTTTATATGTATCCCGAGGAGGAAATGGTGTGTGGAGGGAGGTATCACAAGAAGATGCAAGTGAGCAACCAAGACAAATCATTAGAAACCAATTTAAAATAATGCATCTCTTATTGACTGTTATGGCACCATGCACTGAAATAGCTTTTATGCTCAAGAAACCTGACAAGCAAAGGAGAATGGAGTTCTGTTTGCAGTGCCTGCTCAGCATCAACAGCAGTGCCTTTATCTGTCTCATCACTAAGGCACCTCGATATCAGCTCTCTGCAAGTCAGTTCACTTGCACTTCAAGCCCCTTGGCGCCCTTGCTGGAAACACCAGGCTCGACCAGCAACGCAGTACATTCTTTGCCGCTTTACAGCACTTCTGGGTACAAAAGTCTCTTTAAGCACTTTGAACTGGATAGATAAACTTTGCTTACACCTATTTTGCAGGCATGGAAAAGGAGATGCAGAGAATTCTTGCTACAGTTTGGATGCCCACAGCTCTACAGGCCTCCCAGAAGCTGACAGGTTGGGCAGATAGGACAACACTGGGAGAAAGGAACCTATTGCACAAAAACCACTGGAGGGCTTGCAAAGAAGGGGAGTTCAAATGATACTAAAGAAAATGGGTTTAAACAGCTCAGGCTTAAAAGTTCTCTTAGCCTGAAGTTCACAGCAAGAGCAGCCATCTTCAGTCCTCCTGCTCTCCCCTCTGTTAGTCTAAAAGGTTATTATTTGTTTGACTTTAAAACCAAACCAAACAGCAACGCTGTTCTCTTTCCCTTTTATTTTAGGGGCTGCAGAAGCCAAGTGAGAACCTCTCAGTCCTTGCTTACAAAATCTAGGGGAGAAAAAACACCAAACCAGCCAGTAGGTAAGAAGCAAAAGGATCACAGAAGCCATCAATGTAAATGGTTCTTGAGAAAGAAGGGCTTAAGATCGCTCCAAACACAGCACTGAAAATTTTTGTGGACAGTTCCTCTGAGGGTTCCTAGGCAGAATGGTGGGAGAAAGAAGAGATAAACCTGAGATGAGAACCTCTCTGTCAGAGAGTTCCCTTCTCCATTTCACATCAGTTTTCCCTTCCCCATCACGAGCTATTCCTGTATTCATCCAAAGACCAGGGAACTGCTCTGTGACGTCAAAGCAGTTTCCCAGCAACAATTAATGAGGGCTGTCCACCACAGGGGTTTCCTGAAAAGCTAGCAAGGAATTATCCACCTACTTTCTACAGTGTCAAGATGCAATAGGACAGCATTGAACGGGAACTTCTGTTAACCCTTCCAAGGCTCAGAGGAAAACCCTGGCACAGTTCCCACTGACACACATCTTAATTCTTTCAGAGCCCCCAAGCAGAATTCCTTCCACCTCAACCCATCCATAATGAAATACGACATCAGGGAGGAGACACTGGCAGATAGAGAAGTAGCAACCAGGCTCAGGAAAAAAGCACATTAGGAACAGCTTTCACCCTCTTGCTGGCACACTGCGCTTGTGCTGTGCTGGTGCCAGTCGAAGCATGAGCACAAACGTTAAGAAGCTGGCTGAGAGTGCAAGGTATTCCCCAGTCCAGCTTACCGTTCCTGAGCTGACCTGAGCTGGCAAAGCAATTCCTCAAACTTTACTAATCAGACCCAAAGCATTCCAGCTCCTGGCAAACCTCCCTGAAAGGAAGGCAAAAAGTAGGGCTGCTATCTATATCCCTCTTTCTGTTTTAGAGGCTCGTGTTCCTGCTTCTCACCATGCTGGCAGAAGATACCAAGCCACTTGACACACTAAGTAGCTAAAGGGGCACACAGCAAATACAAGACACTGTGGCTGTTTTCCAGGTGGGATCCAGAAACTGATTCATCATTGAACAAAGCAGGGAATGATGATTAAAAGAAAAAAAATCCACCAACTTAAATCTTTTGGCTGCCAGCTGCAAAAGTTGGACTTGGACAGTGAAGGGGCAGTCTGAAGTGGGTACGGTATTCCCCTCCCCACTTTCCCACAGCTCTCAGCAAGACGAACTCAGCCTTCACCTGCTGAAGTGCCCACCATTCTTTGCAGCAGCTGTGGCTGCTGTTTACAGAGCCTCAAGCCACAGGTGATGCTTCCAGTTTAAATAAGCATTTTAAAGACATGAAGGGGAAAGGAACCAGGTCCAATGCACCTGAATGAAGATCCTGCAGTAACCAGCTAACATCTCAAACCCAAAATTAACAGCTCCTAGCACTAAACCTCAAATGAAGGGAGTTTCAGTACCTTGTTTTTCAGACAAGACTAGATGATGAATGTGTGTGAGAAGGAGGTAAAGGCAATCCAAAGTCCCAATTCCATTAAAACCAAACCAAATAAGTTTAGAATAATTAAAAAATGGGGTTAATATAGCTCTATGGAACACCAAACTGCACAAGCTAACCTGAAAACATCACATGGCACATAGCCAATTAGTTAGTCAACATTTCTCATCAACTAGCCAGCTTCAAACAAGTAAACCCTCTAATGCATAACCCAATGGAAAAGCAGGGAGTATTTTGTATTTGCAAAATAAACAGAAACTACCCAGGACCAAGCTGCATAAACGCCAAGCTAAGACACAAGGAGGACCCATGAGACTGTCACGGGGAACTCCTTAATGACATGGAAGAGTACAGTATGCTTATTGGGGATTCCCGTCTCCCTTAGGTGCATCCCCGGCATCACAAAAAGAGGAAGGAGAAAGCTCATCTCACACTTTCACATCTTGAATGGGATCACAGAGCAACATATTCATTTTAGTAGAGCACCATTTTAAATTAACCCCATCAAGCAGCAGAAATCCTGTCACTTACCAGAGAGGAAAGATGTCAGGTCCTCATCCCTGAAACACTCACTTGCATTTATACCTATACTGCATTTTGCATAGTGGGGGTACAGGGAAAGGAAGAGTCTCTGGTCAATCTTTCTCAAGCCCAAAATAATTGAAGACTTATTCTAAAAATAAACTCACCGTGGTGGTTTTGCACTCTCAGCAGGTCATCTGTTTCCCGATTTCAATGGAGACTTCATTGCCACAACCAGTTCAAGAGGAATTTTGCCAAGATAATATTGCTTCTTAAAAGCCACCGCCAGCTCTCAACCCTGAATAAAATGCTAGAGATCTTTGCTGCTGCTACAGCAAGCTAATTGCTCTGACAAGCAGCTCTGAAGCAAAGCAGAGCCCAGCTGTTCAGAGGGATGTCATAGAAAGCTCTGCCAATAGCCACATGCACACCCCCCCTCCTGCTCTCATTCAAATACTTCAATGGAACTGCCTCTGCACAGCCTTGAGAAGGCTTTAAAGACACAGCATCCTTCCCCTGCCAGGCACTGGAGCAACACAAAGTAAATGTAGGAGCAAAGATGAGATACCACAGTAAACATCAGCATCTTCCAGAAGAATTCAAATGCATGGACTACACTCTGCAGAATGCCCTACAAATGCCAAGGTAGGTTACAGGCAGCCTTGTTTCACTCCCGTCATTGTTGCTGTCATGTTTCCAAGGGGTCTGTTTGTTTATGATTTCAATTCTGTTATTTTTTTCTTGCTCATTTATTAGTGATTAAATACTCATGGAGCCAGGAAACAAGAAATGCAAATGGCCCCAGAGAAGTTTTAAACCTCTCAATTGCTTAAATTTTCCCCAGAAGGGCATTTTCCATCCCAGACCTGGCAACTCTACAGGCACACAGCCTGTGACCAAGTCTCCTCTCCATATCCTAAAGCTTTCTCTGAAGCGCCCAAGGCAGCCTGGCCGAGCATCGTGCACAGGCAGACTCCGTGATGGATCACAAGCACATCCCATCCCTCCCCAGGCTCAGAAGTTGCTTCTTGTTGGATTACAGAGATCTTCCAACTACAGCTCTAAATGCTAGTCAACAGCAGGAAAGCTTCATTCTCCTTCAGCGCCCATGGTTCCTGCTGGGCAGGAGCCCATCCCAAACAAGGTGCAGCCAGAACTGAAGAAAATACACTCTTGCGGGGTCAGTGCTGACTTCAAACGTAATCAGCTCAGTCAGCAGCTGCTCTTGAGGAGGCTCCTTGCTCAGGCTGAGCTCTGGCAGTGCTGGGGCTGGCAGCAGAGCAAGGGGCAGCAGGGCTTACAGAGCAGCTGTCTGCAGACAAAAGCTTTGAAGAGAAAGGAGGTGAAGATGAGAAAGCAGGGTAAGCGTTGGCCTCAATGAGATGGAGCAGCTGAAGTGAGACAGTTGCAAAAAGGTTGAGATGCACAGCTTTGCATCCATTGCAAATAGTGTAGTGCTGTGCTTGTAAAGCCTCTTCAGGACATGGCTTTATCACTTTTGCTAAGTTAATGCAGTTTCTTCTAAATGATCCATTGCTACAGCAAAAGAAGCAGTCCAATAAAGGTTTAAAGCAAGGAGACAGACAACAGAAACCGGATACATTTCAGCTCCATGAGAAACTGAGGTTCAAGTTTGTAAAGCAGCCCTGCTCTGCAAAGGACTTAAATGTATGCATGGGCTTCTGTCTTAACCTGCTTCAAAGCCTTCTGAATCAAGGATGTCTGGCCCATGCAGAAAGCAGGTGAATGCTCCTGGCCAGCTGTCCTTCTCTCCCTGCTGAGGCTGCTGTGATCCTGGCAGCAATAAACATCTCCTTGCTTCTGGCCGCACCAGTACTGACATTTGAGGAGGGGGTCCCACGGCTAGAGAACTGGAGAGAAAAGAATGACAGGTAGGGAGTAACAAGACAAATGACACTTGCAGTGCTATGCCAGTGTTTTCAAGTGGAGGGCCACAATTAATTGACCCCCACATTGGCTAAATGCAAAGGCTTCATGGATGTTACATGAAACTTCCCGGTCAGAAGGTACAAGGAAGGCAGATCCAATTCCAAGTTCCTTTTATGCCCCCTATTTCTGGCCACTTCAAGTTCTCCCCTCCCAATTCTGCATATAACTTTTAAAATTAAGGCCTGCCCAAGGAAACTGCAGCATGACCTCCAAGCTTTCCGAGAAACAGTCACTACCATCAGAGCAGTGCAAACTTGTAGGATGAGGGCCTTGAGCTGAGCTCGTGGGCTCTGCTATGACAGTTTCTCAGTCCACTGCACAGAGAGACCCGAGAGGTGGTAAGTGACTGTGTTCGCAACAGCTCTATGGATTGCTCAGCAGGAAGTCAGCCTGGGCATTCATGTCCCCCTGGCAGAAAGCACGTGCTCAGAGTGAGTCCCTGCAGCAGCTGAGCCCAGCAAAGCTGCAAGATTATCTCATAGAGATTAGGTTAACAACTCAGCATAAGGGTTTTCCATCTATTTTGGGTTTGTTTATTCCTGGCACCCAGGCAGGCCCCTGGAGTTTCAAACCTGGAGTTTTGCACCCTGAAGAAGCTCCGGCAGCTACTTTGCAAATGAAGAAGCAACAGAAAGAGACAAGAGGAGTTCAGGTCCAGGAGCAGTGCTCCAGCATGCCTTGCCCAGGTCAAGGATCTTTGATCCACACAGAGAGCACCTTAAAATCTCCACAAAACCTAGTGAAACACGCAGAGCTTTATTTTGCTAAGAAGCCTCTGTAGTCTGCTGCATTTCAACTCAGGATCCTTAAGGACAGTTGCTGGTGCCCTCTACTCCAGAGCCCTGCAGTGGCAAGATCAGTACTATAAAAGAAGGGAAGTTTAGCTGCTCTTCTTCCTTTTTACCAGATCTTCCCATTTTCAGATGCCTGGCTGGCAGAGCACGTTAAGCAAGCAAGAACATACAATCAGTTTAGGACCCTCTGTTGAAACATCACCGTCAGTTCTTAACACTAATATTATAGCAGAAGGAAAAGATACTCCATAACCTGAGCCTGCAAACCTGATCTCTAGCACTTAGATGCCTGGCAGGTGGCTCAGCAAGGACAGATTTCTAGTGAGAAAACCTTCCAGCCCTAGGACACAAGCACCTGTCCTAAGCAGCATAGATGCCGCCTCCTGCAGGCTTGTCCAGCTCTTTCAAAAACCACTGCCCATTATCACTATGAGTCGGCAGCATTTCATCTTCGTGAGAGGATTTCCTAAGCTGCATCTTTCTCCTTAGATGGGTAGCCAGTAAATCCTGGGCAGGGGGGTGGAGGAGGAAAAGGAGGAGTGAGTCAGCCCCACCAGCATCCTGGACAAAGCTCTACAGAGAGGGCTTCTGCCTTTCACACCTGAGAGCCATTTGCTTAGGTATCACGCACGTGTGCATGCACACAATGAAACTAGGTCAGTGAAAGCTGGGCACAGGAAAGATGCAGCAGCTCTAGGTATTGTCTGTGCTCCCAGCTTGCAAGGAAGCTGCCTATGCCTAACAGAGTGGTATCGCAGAGCAAACAAAGAAAAAAGCAACAAGACACATTTCCTCCTTCCCTGGCAGACATATCAAATGAGCCTAGGCTCTAATTTGCCCAGCCCAGCTTCTGTTGAGAGAAGACGTCAATTTGGTAGTGGATATAATCCCATCAGAACGGGAGAAAAAAGAAGTCAACACTTGTGACTTCAAACTGGTGGGATGGCACTGGTGCAAAAAAACACCCATCACTGGCCCTGGACTGGGCTCCCCCATGTGACAGGCACGTACCAGGCAGCCTGCAGCAGACATCTACAGTGGCTGGAAAGATGGAAGAACATTACCAATGGACTTACATGCATTAATTCATTCACCCGAACCAGAGAACTCCCCTCTCCCCTTAGAAAAGGGGGAGAAATGCAAACAAGAATCTGGGACAGACTTCTTGTTGCAGGCACGTCAAACACCACACTCCCACTTCTGCCAGCCTCAGCTACCATAGCATCCCTGGGGATGAGGGAGAGAAAGCAATCCTCAAGCAGCTAGAGAGCTCCATCATGGCCTGTTCTTTGGGCTGGAACTGACCTTGCTCACTGCATCCTGCAGCAGGCTGCAAACTATTGTTAATTTCTAAAGTGCATAGGTAGAAACACACTCTCCAGAGAGCATACACTTCCGAGGACATCACGAGCATGCAGACTGGAGGGGAGATTTGGCTGCCTAACGTTACTCAACTTCAGGGTGCTGCCAGGTATACACCAAGTATCTGAGCTAAGGAACACTCTTAATAATAACCACCATATGTGACAAGCCAAAAATCTCTCTTAAGTTCTCCAGGCCACAGGCTTGTTTTGTTTTGCAGGAGTGCACATGCAGCAGAAAGACTTCTTTGTGCTTGGCATCAGGAAGTAGGAAGGATGAGAACTGCAGCACATTGCTGCTGGGAGCTACCTACCCTAACGTGTCCCCTGAGAACACCCCCATGAACATCCAGAACCAGAGCAGGCACCCATGGAAAAACTGAAAGCAGGAGACCAACAGAATCCCCACAGCTGGGGCTGAAGGGAGGATATTCTGGTCTTACTCATCCTTTCCCACTGGGAACACAAATAGAAAAGAGGGAGAACAGCCAGGATTCCTCATCAAGACCATGACCACCTGAAAGATCTCTCCACGCAAGTCCTACAATTAGCATGTTTTTCTTACCAGGCCCAAGGTTTCCTCAGAAGAGGCCACAGCAAAGGGACAAAGGGCAGACTGAAAGGAAAAAAAAAAAAGTACCAGCACCGTGAAGACTCCACTCTCAAAAGTCAAGAATTGTGAGGTGGATGAAATGCTGAGGAGGGCAGAGAAACCCAGGCCACCAGGAACTCTGAATGGCTTCTGCTACCAGAAAAGAGACAAATTTGGCTTATACCCAAAGAAGCAAGACCCAAGAGTCAAGCCCTGTCCCACCCCGTCCTCAGCTCACCCTGCTGCTGGGCATCAGTGTCACTCCAAGTGTTGTGTGACACAAAGTAAAGGCACCTGCTACTCTTACCACACCCGGGACCTGAAACCAATGTGAGGACAGGGGTGGAGCTCCTGAAATGAAATGATACAAGAACTCTTTAAGAAGCTTACTTGGCCTAAAAGAGAAGAATTTGGAAATTAGATTGTAAGGAGAATTAGCACTTCACTTTGGAGCCTAGCAGCAAAAAAGCACGCTGCCCTAGATTTGTGTTTCGTTGGACTAAAGCATTTAGCTTAGCAGTAATCACAGCTGCATTTTCACCATGCGTTCAAAGCCACAGTGCTCACAGCAGCTGCATCTGCTGCACTTCATCATTTAAACACATTCACTGCCCAGTCCCTTGCTCAACTTCCTGGGACCACCTCACCCCCTAAATTCTATCCCCCTTCAGCTCTCCCCCCACTCTGTGCCTATGACATAAATACACAGTAACCTTCATGTCCCTAATGAGTCAGCATACAGGAAAGCACACACTTGCTCCATGCCAGCAAGACATCCCAGCGTGAGCTGAGCATGGCACCAGGTGAATTTTCGAGTTGCAGACATTTCTGGACCAAGTCTGCAAGGGGAGGCAGGCAGAGCTGCTGCCTCTGCTCTCCCTGGCACCTCCCCAAGCAGGAAAGCGAGGTGGCAGCTCTTCCCTCCAGCCAGATCGTTTCCTTCCTCCTGTCTGCTGGAGGGACAGCAGTCTCCCCAGCTCCATCAGGAAGAAAGTCCAGAAACAGCAGGGATGCAGAGCAGCTAAAGCAGCTAAATCCATCATCTCAGAGGGACAAATAAAAGGCAAAGGAATACAGGAGAGCCAGAAAGGGGGGTGGGGGTGGGTGGGGGATGGAAGACAGGGATGGCAGGAGAAAATATAAATGCTGAGAAACTTTCAAGGAAGAAAGGGGAAGGGGCAAATTAAGTTCAGTGAATAGCTGGAAAAACCCTTCTGAGATGAAACATCTTGCCCACCCATTCTTTTTAAAGGCTGTGCTGCCATCTCTGATGGATAATGGTGCCTGCACTGGATGTGGCAGGGAGGAACAGAGAAGGGGTTTAAATTTAAAAGAAATTACAATTTTCTACTAACTAGAAATTAAACACACACACACCTGAAGGAGCTTTGAGTCAACCTCAGCCATGCCCACAGCCTCTGATGTTGTCTTCTCCTCTGCACGTGCATGCACACACACATGCATGGAGGTTTCTTCCTCCCAGGCTGAAGTCAGTCTCCAGGCAGTAAAAAAGAAATTTTCTTTTCTTTTTTAAAAAGGGACCTTCCATTCAAACGTGGCTCAGCTGAGGATGTGTTATCATGGCAACCATCCACTCCCTGTCTGCCCCAGCAAGGAGAGCATTAAACACAGACCGATTTGAATGATCCTGCACTGGCACAGGCTGTGACCAAGCCCCATCGTCCCCTCCATCCCCTCTCCAAGCCCAGGCTGGCATGATTTGTCATGAACCAAAACTGTCAATGGCTCAAGACAGACACGTGGGCAGTAATGAGCAGTGGAAAAAACGTAGCACACTCCATTCAGTTCCAAACACTGATAAATAATTCAGGAAGAGAAATGCCGCAATACAGAGCACAGCGCAGTTTAAAAATAGAACATGCGTCGATGCCAGAGAAATGGAGGGGAAGCAGAGAAAAACAGAGAGAGGTGGCATGAACTGAAGCATGTGTGTCAACAAAGCAGCTTGTGGATGCTGCAGCAGCCTAGCTCTAAATATTAAGCCCAGCAGATGTTTATTTGCTTACCCTTTAAACTGGAAATCCAAAACAATTATCATTATTAATATGGCAACAGCAACCAGGGCTACCCCTTCTGGATCAGAGCCCTGCAGCAAGGCATATACCCAAAAGAAGAGAAACAGCCTCCACACTGAAGTGCTCGCAGGAAGTACGTGGGTGGGAGTATGTACAGCGAGCGTGTCCTGACCACCCTCCTGGCAAATGCGGCAGCGACTGCAGCAGCACGTGCAGCGGCAGCCTGGTGCCCAGGGTCAGGTATAGTCCGTTACCTGCCTGTCCTGCTCAGGTGGGGAGCACACGTGAAGCCCAGATAATGGAAGCTGAGCTTCAAGAACCTCCTTGGTACAATCAGTTTTCTATTGCGGGGTTGAAGGTGAAGCAAGCACGGACTGTATCTAATGGGAAAGTTAAAGCCTTTTTCTCTATTCAGCTGTTCTCTTCTAAATCCAGCTACCTTACATCCAAACACTTCCACTCATCATTCATAACATCAGTTGCTGGCCAACTGTCCTGATATTTACATTCCACAAACTATGTAATATACAAAAATATATAAATACACTATATAAACATCGCCCCATTAGGCAACAAGCATAAAGAGCTCCAAAACCTGTTATTGCCCTTCCTGCATTAATAACTGCATGTTAAAAAAAACCAAGACAAACAAACTTTGTGCTAACGTAAAATATTCAATTGTCTGAACAAGTCTGCAACACAGGCGTCACCTGTATTTTCATGGTGGGAGTTAGGACACAGCAAAGTGATAGAAGTAAGGTTATAAACGTCATTATCAGTTCCAAGAGTTCCTCCTTGTGTAGGCTGCAGAGCACAACGCATTTCACATGGTCATGGATACAGGCCCTTTTTCCCAGCTTGCCATTGGACTGCTGTAACAAAAAAGATGGTCTCTCCAGGTTTTGCAGAACCTGTGAAAAATACTTTGACAGATGGCTGCCTTTTTCCCTCCTCACAGCTTCAAAAAATAACACCAGAAAGACACCAATCCCTCCCTGCTTCCTTGAGAAGAACAATATCAGTTTCCCAAGTACTTGTAAGACAGGAAACTGCTGCTAATAAGAAAATACAAAGTATATTTTTAATAAGAAAAAAAATACTATCATGTACAGTTATTTCAAAACCCAATACATCTTTACACAGAAGAAGCTTTCCATAAATATTTTGGGGCCTCCCCCCAAATATAAAAAAACTATTGAAGATGTGAGGGAATAAAAGTAAAAAAAAAAAAAAAAAAAAAAAAAAAAGTAAAAGGCTGCTGAAAGGAAGCTCAATAGACAGACCTGCTGCCTGTTTGTAAGGAACCTCAGTCTTAAAGAGGAAATCAGACAAGCGGCTCCTTTGGTTTCAGCAAAGATCTCCCAAAATGTATTCTGCCCTAAATTTCAGCAAAGGTGAACAAAACTGTGTTAGTCTTAATCACTGGAGCACTGTAAGGCAACATCAGTTTGTTTCTCTGAAGGGCAATTTTAATGGAAATCTTGCCTAAAACCAAGTACATTGCTTTCCTGTGTTTTCACGTGGTCCTGTTACCTTACTTGGCTACTAACATACTTTTAACTACATGATCACATATAACCTGCAGTGTGAACTGCTGCTCAGAAGATGCTGACAAGAGGCTTTAAAGGGAGAAAACAAGAAACACAAACTTGTGCTACAGCTGAAAAGCCCATGCTTCCATCGACCAGCTTCTCCATCAGCAAGCCCCCACCCAAGGGAGCCAAGCAGAGGAATGAACACTGGGCATCCTGTAAAGCCTCCTGCCTACCCCAGCTGCAGGCAGCCAGCAAGAGCCAGCATCGCTACAACACGCACCTGCATTTACAAAGCAAACCCTGAACTACCACATTAGGTCCCATTTTAGGATTTTTCCCTGCCTTGCCTCAAAGTTGAGGCTGTCACAGTCCTATTTACATGTTCCACAGGTTGGGGTCATACACTGGCTGGTGTCAGCCTGCTACCGGACACCGTGGATTAAACAGAACTTGCTCGCCTGGCACCGAGTGGCCATGAGTTATCCGCAGAGTGGGTGATGCTGTCTTACAGCCAGCTGCTATTTCTGGAAAGCATGTAATGTTACAGTACTAAAAGAAAATGTAAATTAAAGTAGTCCAACCATCATCTTGGGACCTAGTAATTTCATATACATTACCAGAATTGCAGTTAAGAAAAGAAAAATCTCCCAACGCCCTCAGAAATTTTTGATTTCAAAGTTTTGTTCATTGAACATATTGAAAAGCTCATAATGGGCACCTGAAGCCAATCCCATGTACAATGGACTTTCAATGTTAAAAAGCCATTTATGTCTCAGTCCCTGATTAAAGTATTGCTTGCTTGAGGTCACAGCAGGTAGCAACTTCTCCTCTCACCTCCACTCCTGCACCCTCAATGGAAAATTTTCCTGGATTACTTTTAGCTACTGATACTGCTCAAGAGTTTCTCTCTGCAATAGCTACCCACACTATTCCTGAACAAGTTGTTACAAAGATGCTTCCTCTCTCTCTCAAAAAAAAAAAGAAAAAAAAGAAAAAAAAATATCACTCTGTATTTTACTAGTCCATTGGATACAAACTAAAATTATCACAGAGAACAAGCTTAAGAAAGAGCCTGTGGCTTAGGGAGGCAGAGGGCATGGCAGTGCTATAGGTTTCAGTTCCAGGAAGTTTTTAACTCCAGGCACATGCCATGCCTGTATCAAAGGTTCCTTACCAAGGCTGACTTGATCAGCTTGATCAGGACACATCGTTAGCAGGATACTTGGGTGGTGGGGTGGGTATATAATAAATAAATCAAGGCTTATACAATCATGCTGACTTAATTTGTCTGCATCTCTTGTCTAACTAACATTTCCACTCAGCAGCCACTGTGGGGGTACTCTCACAGAACATCTGAAACCTCAAAAAAAAGCCTTCTGGTAAGTGACCAGATAAAAGAGAACCTGTTAACTGCTAGTGGCAGGAGAGAATCCTAAGATCGATCCTTAGCAAAGAACCCATCCAAAACATTGATCGTTAAAAAGCCAGGCTCACCAGTTCTGCTGCTCACTGAAGAGTTCATTTATTCATATAATTATGTTGATACAACCCTCAGTTGTTACAGGCCAGAGGTTTCATTATGGGAACAAGCCCCATAAGCAGCAGCTCTATCAGATGAAGCACAGTTGTACCAATACTGACAGCATCAGGCAGGAGGGCAGAGCTGCTTT
Source organism: Microhierax caerulescens (assembly GCA_035590215.1). NCBI lineage: Eukaryota > Metazoa > Chordata > Aves > Falconiformes > Falconidae > Microhierax > Microhierax caerulescens. The sequence goes on along the minus strand of JAVJGJ010000039.1, from coordinate 3,249,568 downwards.
CGCTGTACCAGCACAGCTAAGCCACACTGCTTCAGCTGCTGAAGCCCCACAGATACATCACATGTGTAAAAGCTGACACTTTTGCCAGTAGCACTTTCCCAGTTTCAGAGAGCTATGCACTGGCAAGTCCACATCCGAAATGCACACAGCATGGAGGGTTTTACGTACATCCAGCCAGTGCCAACGAGGCAGGCTGCTTCTGTAAACCCCAGGTCCCTGTTTAAACGAAGCCAAAGAATAGCAGTCCCAGCCCTGGTTTGAAACTGATGTGGGGGAGACATGGGGATGGGCAGCCCCCTGGCTTTTGGGCTACTGTAATTTTAAAGTGAGAAAGCAGTTTTGAGGTTGGACTAAATGTACCCAGTTATGGAAGCAGAACACAAGCACCTCCTCCCTGCATTCCCCCCGTGTTCTGGATCTTCTTTTTTTTTTTTCTGTCCATGCTCTCCCCTTTCCCTCCCAAGGTCAAGTCACAGTAGTAAGACTGGGCTAAAAGCAGCTGTTCATTTTGCTTTGGACATGGGGAAACAGGCAGGACAGGATCCTATTTCCCAATAGACAGTAAAGCCTCCCAAAGAGGTCAGTCTCTGAAATACAGCAAACACCACCTGTAATGAAGTGGTTCTTGTGTCTAAACTCAGCTCAGCAGAAATTAACTTCTCAAAGAAAAAAATGTCAAAGCAATATAAAAATTTTAAAACTTCCATTAAAAAAAATACAAGCGAGCTGCTATAAAGAGTAGGCTGTATCTGCCCACACTCAATAATCATCACCGAAATTCACTGGGAGGCAGCAGTGACTCAGCCTGCAGTACAGAAAGACAGCCTGTGTTCCCAATACATAATGAAACTGGGCTTATACAAAATCATAAATCCGCATGCGCCCTGTTGACAACACACATGCAGGGGAATCCCAGCACTGACAGACAGGCAGGGAATCATCAGCCTGTCCTCCTGCTGCTGCCCACACTCAGACACAAAAACGTCTGCAGAAGTACACCTCACCTTTGCTTCAATCCAGGAACTAGGTCATGTTGTCTTCCAGCTGGACTTACTAGGACTCAAATCAAGAGAAGGTTCAAAAAAAGATGGAGGAGAGTGAGATCTATTTGAAGGGGGGGGGGAAACTAAACTATGGTCCTCAACTACATCCCACTATCCTTTCAAATGTCACCTCCAGCTCTTAAAAAAAAGGATGGGGGGAGAGAAAGAGAGAAATCTATGCACAGTTTTATTAAATTGCTCCGTTGTGTGCATGGATTAATCACACTTCCAGTAAAAACCTTAAAGTATACAATTACTGCAGATCACCTCCTGCCCAACAGCCACAAGAAACATAGGGCTTTCTTACAGACTACACTATTTTCTCCCATACTCATGCTGTCTATCACTCAAACGTTTCTCAGAGGCACCTTCTGTGCTGGCCTCCAGAACAACTCCTTCGTTCAGGTATCCGAGGCCTTTTTCCCAGAACAACCACTAGCTCCTATCAAAACTAACTGATACATATGGCCACTCAGCAAGCTAAAAAACCTGTCCCATGGAATGAGGACTTCAGCAGCACAACACATCTGAGTGACAAACCCTTTTGTCTGTTCACAGCAGTGCACTGGCCTGTAAGCCAGGGAAGTGCAGGCCTCCTGGGTCCTCACCCTAGCTCAGCTCTGCCGTCTGATGCTATCTCAGCCAAACAACTTCTTCTCCCTGTTTTTCAGATCCACCACCTGTAAAACAGGGATTACATGCACCTACTCCCAGTGGGGTAGAATGGATTAACATATTGGTGTTGCAAACTCCCCTTCTAAATCCCTCAACGTACAGTCATGAGTGGGGACGGGAAGGGACAGGGGTAAGACCAAAGCTATTATTAGCCCCTACTGTGGCGCTGACAGGGAGGGCTGCCCAGAACTTTGCCGTGTTCCTTGTTCTATGTCCCAGCACTTCTCCAAGCGGCTCTGGCCATCAAAGTTCTTCGGATCTCTACAGGATCCCTGCAGCACGCACTTGCCTTGTGCTCCACGACAGAGAGCACACAGGTCAGAGAAGCTGCTGAGAAACAACAGGCTTCTCTCTGGACTGCCCACACGTTAAATTTAACTTCATATAACGCAGTGGGCATATGCCCTCTACTTGCATTTCCCTCCCGCCCTCATACATGCACATTCCATATAAAGTCACTTAACTAAGTGCTGACACTGCGTGAGACAGAAGATCTAAGTCTTCATTAAAAGCCTCTCGTTGCCCTTGATTCCCTTGTGGGAGGCACCTTTCTGTCCTAAGCCCAGCTAGTGCCTCAGTTTCCTGAGCACCTTGAGCTTCCAGTCCCTCATGCGCTACAAAGCCTGGCAGACCTGGCTTAACTCACTGCCATGCAGCTGCCTCGCAAACGCTAACAGTCTTTTTGTCCTCATTTCTCTTTTCCCCACCAGAAGCCACCTGGTACCACCATTCCAGTTCCAGGGATAGCTGTTATTTTAAAAGATACATCTAAAGCAGCAGCTAAAAGAGTTGAGGAAGAGTTGAGGAAGAGTTTTAAAGCCAAGTAGGTGATTTAGAAAGGATCTCCCTCCTCTGGGCAGCTTCTGGCCTCACCACATCATCATCACCACATCCTGTTTATTTTGTCCACTGCTGTTACACATTCTGCCTGCACTGCCTGACACTGTATTTCTCCAAATGGATATATGTGAGAAGATGTATGAAGTGATGGGTAAAATTCTGTAGCATCCACAGCAGCAATAAGGTCTGTGCAAGTGCTCACTGTCAGTAGTCACTTTGGTTATAATTTTCCAGAGGCATTTGCATTTAGGTCAAACTAACAAGAGCCTTCCAGTACTTAGTGATTGATACGGGCAGCCAGTGGGATTCCCAAAAAGTTTCCAAGATTCAGAGTTTGGCACCTGTTACCTGCAGGAGCATCTCTGACATCTTTGTTTCCAAAAGAGGCCAAGGTGCCAGATTCAAATTCAGCATCAACTGGAAGTGGGTTTGGGGTGCTTTTGAAGATGTTACCCATTAACAGTAAATTTTGGGTTCCATTATCAGACATACACACAGTCTGACTCACAACAAAGCATCCTCTGCTTACACAGGCCCTTTCCTTGCATGATTTTAAGCTTCCCTTCCCCTCCTCCAAAGCAATTTCTCCTGGAGGAGAAATAGTTTGTTGCACCCATGGTTCAGACTACCAAGATGTCCTGGCCACACAATGAACAAAACCCAGGATAAAGACTCCCATTCCCTTTCTCAACACCAGCAGTATTCTTCCATTTTATAAAGACACAATAATAATCAAATCAACAGTAATAATCAAATCAATAAGATGACAAAAAAGGGCAGAAAGTTAAACTGCTAAAATCAAGACATACACTGATGGCGTATTTCACGTGTTCAGCAGACCACCAGGATCACCCAGAGCTAACAGCAGCGCAGCTCCACATGTACTTCTCACTGACAAGGAAGGGAAGGCAGGAAGGTCCCAGCTGTAAAGTTCTTGTGACATGATTCAGAAGGAAGACATTACGCTGATTCATCAATTCAACCTGTCACCCAAAACCAAGCTGTTGGGAAGCTTCTACTGGGAGCAGACATGTACGTTGTTCTGCTTTTGTATTGAACTTGGATTTAATGAAGCCAGTCAGGCAGCAGATGCAAGAGCTTATTGGAGGCCACCTCCCCCTAGTGCTTGGGGAGACTGGATGGTACCTGCCTTGACTCTCACCAAAGCCTCCAGAGATCGGTGTTGCCACAGCTCTACCTGCGCTATGTTTATGGAACCAGTTGAACAGCACCAGATTCATTTAGGTATCTGCACTTTCATGTTGTCAGCTAATTTCTGAGTGATCCTAAAGCAGTTATCCAGAAAGAAAAAATAAATAGGCTATATACTAGGTCATCAATGGATCTAGGTATTAATGAACCAAATTATAAGACCCTTCAGGAAGTTGCCCAGGTCTCTGCAATGGTGGATGGGGAAAGCAGCATTGTTGGGGACATTGTAAGTGGTATTGTCCTGTAACACTGGCTGAGTAGCAGCATCTCTTTTGCCAGCGCTTTTGCACATTAAACAAGTGAAATGTATTTTGAGTGTCTGATGACTGCTGAATATAGGGGTGATAGTAAAGTCTCTTAGCTGGTTTTCCATAGTCACCATGCTTGGACTTCAGAGCTGGGCTCTTAAGGGACAGATACACAAAGCAAAACTTCCCGCTAGAGGAAGTTAAAAGGTGGCACTAATTACCTCAATTCACAGCCAAATCATCCCACAGATAAGCCAAAGAACAAGCCTTTAGGCATTAAAAAAGAAACAAAAAAACCCCAAAACCAAATGCCCAAAATATTGCAAATACCCTTTTTCACCTTATCTAAAGTGCTGAGAAGGATCAGCTAGAATTAAAGACAAATGCAGTGACATAAACCCAGCTGCTTGCTGGAAACAGAGTCTACCTGGTCATTAACTCTCTCTTTGTATTCCTTTGCCATGAGAAAGGTACCCCACAAATTATATCAGCTCTAAACTTCTTTCCACCACCACACCTTCTCCCCAGAGCCATGTTCTCTAGCAGGAGTGAGGTGACCATGCCACCACCAGCTGGAGGTGCTGAGATGTTGCATCCATCTCTGAAGTCCTTGTTTGGACACTCTTTGTTTTGGTGAAGCACCTAGATATCCAGGGCTTTTGACATCTCTGCAATAAGCCACAAACATACAGCAACAAAATAATCACTCTAAATAGAGCAGTTTTTTGACTATTTTGCTAGCATTAACTTCCAGAAATTTATACTGTAAAAAGCAGCAACGGTCCTGGGAAAAAAGGCACTAGAGAGGCAAAGTCAGCCTCTAGTCGTATCTGGCACCAGAAAGAGGAAGCCTTGATAACAGTTCATTCAGGTAGAGGTGGTGACCGAAAGTCAGGACTCTGGGCTCTTGTCAAGCCCAGTTGCTTCCATGCCATGGTACAAGCTACTTAATGGTATGGAAGTGTAACGCATCATGGATTCCCAGGGCAACTGCTGGTCCTAAGGAACCAAGATCCTTACATGAAAGGAACTGGGAGAAGGACAACGGGTCATTATTAGTAACTAGTACCGACATAAGCTGGAAAAGCTTCTAAACCCAACTATTTTACCTAGTCATGATTTAGTGATCACTAAAGGGTGATGCTTTAGTCTCAGTTAGTGACATGCAATCACAGTATCAGCTGAAGGGCCACATCCCCTTGCCACAGACCCAGCAGCATTAGTCAGCATTGCCACTTGTTTCTCTGACCTCTCCCACTCTTTAAGATACACTACCACCTACGGCTGCAGCTCTAGGCACTTCCAAAATACAGCATTAAAAAACAGATTCGGACCAAGGTGGAAGCTAAATTCATTTGGCCCATACAGTCTGTTTCCTCCCAGCATTACACTTCCCTGCCAGGGCTATATCAGCAAGCAGAGACACACAAACGTCTTCTGCCTTTTGATCACTCTAGGGGCTGACAAACAAGTTGTAAGTTTTCTAACCCTGCAGTCATGGTCCATCACAATTTCAACAGGCATCAGATCATGTAGATGTGGGTTTCAGTCTCTGCTGGGGGCTCTGGATCAGGCCACAGAAGTATGTTTATGAAGAATTTAAGGCAAGAAACACAACTCTGCATAGGCACACCAAGGAAGTACCAGGGGCACAGAACACTGGCAAGATCATTTTATTAAAAATGTATCTTCAGCCAAATAACAGCCCCTTGAAAAGCCTTCAGAACTCAGGTGCCAAGCTGCATTTCCTGCCGTTACACTGGACTTCCTGCTCCGAATTACTCTGAAAACAGCAGCTTACTAAGCAACACCAAAACCTGCTGTACTTGAACAGTAACTAAGGCAGGGGTAAAGGCAGCTCCAAAATCTGTCCTGGATGTTTCGATAACATATTCTGCTGTACAGCCTCTTTGGCAGCCACCTCCTCCTTAAAAAAAATATTAAAAAATAATCAAGTTCTTCAAATGAGTACTCATCTAGTTGAAGTTTACTACTGAACAATATAATGAGATGAAGTACCCTGCATATGTGCATATATACACTTGCAATCATTGATGCTGGGACTACCTGCATGCATTCTTCACACTTCTCAGACAGCTCTGCCCATTTTGGCATGAAAGCACTCTCCATTCCTCCACCTGATTCTAGGTAGTAATTATGCAGTGACAAAATTACTTATAGTTAACATTTCTCCAGTACACCAATTATTTTCTTCATCCATCAGCATCTACCATACAAAGGAAGACAAGAAAGAAAAGTTAAAACAGATAGATTGGAACTCTAGAATATAGTGGGGGAAATCCAGGCTCCACTGCAATCAAAAAAAGCTTTGTTCACACACCTCATTTACAAATAATTGGAGGGTAGAGATTAAGACAACACCTGAAGACAGGCTGAGAGAGCTGGGGTTCGTCCTGGAGAGGAGAAAGCTCTGGGAAGACCATATTGCGGCCTTTTGCTAATTAATAGCAGGCTTATAAGAAAGATAAAGACTTTTTACTGTGGCCAGCAGTGACAGGACAAGGATTTAAACTGAAAGAGAGCAGATTTAGATTGGCTATAAATTTTTTTACAATGAAGGTGGCGAGAATCTGGAACAGGTAGGCCAGAGAAACTGCGGATGCCCCATCCCTGCAAATGTTTGAAGTCAGATTGGACAGGGAGGCCATTGTCCGAGCAACCTGATCTAGTGAAAGATGGCTGGGGGAACTGGGGTAGTTTAGTCTGGAGAGGAGGAGACTCCGGGGGATCTTATCACTCTCCACAACTGCCTGAAATGAGGCTGTAGGCAGGTGGGAGGTCGGTCTCTTCTCCCAGATACTAGTGACAGGACAAGAGCAAATGGTCTCAAGCTGCACCAGGGGAGGTTTAGAGTGGATGTTAGGAAAAATTTCCTCACTGAAAGGGTGCTCAAGCATTGGAACAGGCTGCCCCTGGAGGGGGTGGAATCACTGCCCCTGGAAGCATTAAAAAAAAACCCCACATAGATGCAGTGCTTAGCAACACGGTGTAGCGATGGACTTGGCAGTCCTGGAGTAATGGTTGGATGCGATGATCTCAAAGGTCTTTCCAACCTAAATGATTCTATGGTTCTATGTCCCTGCCCGTGGCAGGGGCATGGATGAGATGATAAAGGTCCCTTCCAATCCAAACCATTCCGCAATTCTAAAAGAATTTAATCACTGAAATGAAGCTAAGCCCCAGACCACTCCACTCCTACAGATTTTTTTAAAAATATTATTATTATTTTCTTAAATGGGTGATTTACACACCTTCCCCTGGAAAATGGGGTTTTAGAATAGCAGCACTGACACAATCTTAAATTTAGCAACACAAATGGCATCACCACTATAAGGGGAACTGGATGCATCTGCACTCTGATGAGAGGATGGGATACCACAGGCAGAAGAAGAGGTGCTGCAGAACAGCTGGATGAACGGATCTGACATGGACATTCTCCACTGCTCTGATCCGTAGGCCTGTACTAAACAAGAAGGTCTGCTTCTCCAAGAGCCCATTCCTTGGCATCAGTATAGCAATTTCCTTCCCCTTCAATTCAGTTGACTGGGCATCTTTATTCCTTCCAACCCCTTCTAAAGCCTGCCACAGACAACCTGTGACAACTACAACAGGGACAAAGCAAGAACAACAAACATTTCCTCAGTTTCTGTGAAATTAAGCCATGCTGCCCCACCCCTCCTCCCAACACTGACTACTTCAAGCAATAGCAGAGTCCCAGGTCCTTAAGCAACAGTTTCCCAGCCACAGCGAGGGTGGCTGCACATAGTTTGTTAAGTTCTCCAGGACTTGCTTCCTTATACATCCATCTTACTCGAGAAGGTGCTAGCTTATTCCCAGGCCTCAGCTTTTACTTAACTAGAACAAGACACGCAAAGTTGCAACGGTTTACTCAAGGGATAACATAACACCTGATAGTAGTCGAGTCAGCACAGCTTTGGACATACATAGTACACTACTCTAAACCTTGTTTGCTGGGTTTAGCTCATACTGATCACACAAGCCAAAAAGCCACATGCAGCACCACACTGTTTAAAGCAGCTACACCATGTTTCTAGTTAGATGTGATTCAGAGAACTGCACTCAGAACATCCTGGTGCTGCTCTCAGCCACAAGAAAAATTCAAGAAGTTAAGCCTGGCATTACCAATTCTAAAATATTCCCCTAGTAGAGACTGTCAGGAGTTGGAGCGACCACTTAGAGAAAGAAATACTGTATTTGCCCCAATAAGGGATTAATTTCAACTGTCAGCATTGCACATAGTTCTGCACTCCACACAGCACGCTGCTGAGAAAGGCCCTAAACACTGGAACCTGAAAAACAGCTAGTTTTATGCAAGCACGATGCTTGGTTATATCTGATTGTGTCTGGAACCCCAAGAAGCACCACCACATGAGTGGTACGCAAACCTGAAGACCAGCTTCCTCCAGCATCCCAGCAAGAGACAATCCACAGGTATCTAACAAATTCCAGTGTTGCAACTCACAGGATGCAAGAGGTCTTGTCTCAGCAGCTTTTTCAGCTTCTCCTTCTCTTCCTTCTCCCTCTGCTGTTAAGATGCATTACATTCCGGGAAGCTGGACAGCCAGATTTAGAAGCATCTGCTTCTTCCAGCCCAAAGACTAGTACCCCGGGAGACTGCAGATCTTGCCCCAAAACAGCAACAAACAACTAAGATAGAGAGAAGAAATACGAGACGACTAGTTCCTTTAATTCCACTCTGCTGAACAGACTACCAACCTGGAGACGTGACCCTCACAAGTCAGATGGCTGCAGCTCAAAGCAGCACTTGACTAACTAGCATTATATACCTCTGAATGGAGAGAAATACAGCTACACCACAGAATATAACTTCTCAGTTATGATCCTAGGAAGGTCTAAGCAAGCAAAGCTAAGAGCCAAAGAGGAGGACAATGCTACGAACTACCATCCAATATTGTTAAATTATTCCAGGTTTCATTGACCTTGAGAAGGTAGCTCAAGCTGTCCCTTAGGAATCACTCAGTGAATCTCAGTGAATGCCTGCTAACTAAAGGGTCAGCGGGCTCCATATCCTACTCACCTCTAGGGCACCAGTCCCCAGTCAGTCCCCACTCATCAGCAGAGGGAGAGATAAGAGAAGGACCATATCCAAGTGCTGCTTCTCCTTCAGGACTGGCAGGAGTTGATTTGGGAGTCTTAATCCAGCTCCTCAAAAGCAAGGTGGCTGTCTCCAGCAAAGCATCATCATTGCAAGCAACCTGTTGAGATCCATCCTCACTTGTGCAATCCCTGGAGTCTGGAGCAATGGCTTACTATCCAGTGAAGCTGCCATCAAACATCACACTGTCATCTTGGTGGACAGAGAAGAAGAAAATCAGTCCAATGTCTTTCCTCACCATCCAGTTTGTTCCATTAAAAAAAAACAAAACAAACCCTCATATTCGTAAATATACACACACAGACTGGAATAAGTTTCCAAAGTTTTCTATGCAGACACAACCTACCCTTCCATTCCAAAGAAACAGGAACAAGCAGGGGGAAATCTTTACCAAGTTTAACAGCTCATCGAAAATACAGAGCTGTGGAGGGAGAAGGGAGACCTTAAGAGAACATTATTAAAAAAAAAAAAAAGTTCAGCAAATCATCTGTGAACTGCTGAACTATTGAATTGCCACTTAATCAGAAAGGAAGGTTACGGCAAGCATACCTAGTATGATTTAATCGAGAATTTCCAGCACAAATTGAAGGACACAGAGGTTAGGTCAGTCAGCCTTAATAGGCTACAGGTAACAAACAAGAAAGAAATAAAAAAGAATGAAAAGACTGGAGCACAAGGAATCGGACCTATTTGAAGTATCCATGGGGAATCAGGTCCCAGTTCTGAAAGGGAGGTGGAGAACAGGTAATGGCAAGAGATAATACAAGATTCTCAACAAGTACCAGTGAAGAAAAACAAACTGAGACTAGCCACATATGGAACTTCTCTGCACGCTGCTAGCAAAAAAGGAGCACCGAAACAGATACTCTGAATTAGCAAGGGCACCGTTTTCATTCATAAACAGGCACGCGTTCATCTGCTTTCTGACAAGCAAACCAGGTCCCGCAACATAGTCCCACTGCTCCCCAAGCAGACAGGAGAAAACAATTCTTGTGCACATCAATGATTTGGGATACCTGTGGCCTACAGCACACTCTCCTCTACAGTATCTGTTCTTTGTAACACCAGACAGCCTTCTTGGCACAGCTGGCAGGTAAGGACAGCTCTGCTGTTCCGCAAGTCTTGAGCAAGCAGCCACAACACCATACCAAAGAGCTTCTCCCCTCACACCACACTTCCCTACTGTTAGGGCATAACTCTTCAGCCTATCCTTTGTTTGGTGATAAAACAGGCACCAAAACTTGGCAGTATTTCCAGCTCCCCAAGTGGGCTATCTCCCTTTATCAAGTCCTCTTTCCAGCACTTCTCTTCCCCATCCCTTTGCGTTCCTTACACTTTTTAAGTTTTGACTTTGCTCCAAAAATGAAGGCAGTCAGTAACCTGCACCTACTGAGCAACCCATGCAGAATTAACAGCAACTCTGCATTTCCAGCTCACATTGCATCTGCATCCTCTTCAGCGTAGTGATTCAGATTCTAATGGATCACTTTGCATGAACAAAGGGTGCAAAAGCATCAGAACTTATAATAAGGCTTCTTTGTACTCACAATTACAGTGGCACCCTTGAGCTCTACGAAAAATAAAGCAAGCCCTGGAAAGCTGGCATTTCTGCCAGAAGCTTGCTTAGTGTTCCTTGTGGTGAAGCTCATTCCCTTACCACTCCAGCTACTAAGGCACACTCAGCCGCATTATCAGCATATATGGCTAGAAATACACCTCAGTTTTCTAGACATGTTTTGTCAACACTGAAGCATCACAAAAGTACATAAAGAATGAGCAGAGATGAAGCAGTTGAGCTCATCTTTAAGTGCTCACGAGAAAAGCTAATGCATTTCCAAGGTGATCAGTCTCTATGTTAAGATGACACCTACAAGCAACACGTTATTCAGAATAAACAGGTGTACTGAGTAGGGGGTTTGATAGTATCTGCAAGCTGGTAAATCAGCTCCCAGGAACAGGAATCAATTCACCCCTCTGAAAAATCTAACACCTGTTTTTGGGCACAGTTACAGTATGTGAAACCATCACAGACAGATCTCAGACAAAAAATGCAAAACAGGTCAGACAACCACCCATAGCACCTTTTGGCTGAGATACAAAACTGGAAACCAATGTGAGAGAATTTTAAAGTCCCAAGCAGTCACAAGTCAAAATGTTCAGGAATGAACAGCAAGGATTCTGGTGACACTGCTTCCCACTTTTTTTTTAATTTTTATTATTATTAATTTTTTATTAGTAGCAGGGAGTTGCCTTACAAGAAACACTTCACAGTGCAGGGGGCCGCTGTGTGTAGCACTGCTGAAGGACTGAAAAGAACAAGAATGTAAACCTTATGTGCAAATTAAAATTCAAGGCAACATCTAAAATGAATCTGTACAGCCAGCCCTGATCCCCCGACCACTGCACCTTCATTGCTTCTGGGAGGTGGGCTAACTGTAGTACAGGCTCACCAACGTACAGCACACTCACACCACAGTGAGCAGTCAACCTGAGGCATGGGCAACAGGTGAGGACATAGCAGAAAAGGGCAGATCCTGGGCAAGGGTGAAATAAGGGTGATCTTACACCAAACCCTGTGCAGGACAAGTAGGCTGGAGTAAGTCAAAAGGACACAGCTGCAGATGTACAGGCCCTAGATAGAAGAGAAGCAAATAAGGACTTCACCAACAAGTTCGGGTCCTCTGTGGCCCAACAACTCGAACAGCTGCTCATTTAAGAGTAATCAATAATAAAACAGATGGCAGAAAACCATCAGGGTCTGCAAAACACCTTCAATGAACCAGTTACAAACTGGCTAGAGCCTTGCCCACCATTTAAGGAGCTGGCACAGCCTTTGCACAGCACTCACCCAGATCTGCAGTGCTCTTCTGAAAGACAAACACCCTCCTAGCAGTTTCTGACAGGCAGAGCATCATCAAGCCCTTTATAAAGCCAGAGGCCAGTGCAGCAGCCTAGGCCTGAGCTCAGTTTTCTTGCCCACCTCAAAACAAAAAGGAAGAGGCCAGAAAGGATAACTGGAAATCAGAAAAGGTCGCCATCAATGAAAGCAATAACCTAGATCAAATTTGAAAGGAAATAAGGGCAGGGATTAAAAAAGGTTAACACAATGAGCAGCAGCAGAGAGGCAACAATCCACCGGCTCCATCTGTTTACACAGTGTATCAGGAGCTCAGGACAACCTCTATCAGGCCATTCCAAACAGACCAGAGGAAAACTTTTAAGTAACATCAACTTACCTGTGAAACCTGTTGCCAGAATACTCTACTGGCAGAAGTCAGTGGCAACTGTGACACTCGGGCAGACAGCCCAAATCTACAGGTACCCAAAAAAACAGGGTTTAAACGTGTCACGGGGCAGAGAACATCGAGTTAAAAAAAAGTAACAACACCGCGCTCCCAAGTACCCCCTCAGTGCCCTGCGAAGACCCTCGGAAATCCCTCCAGCCAAGCCAAGAGACAACGAACTCTCCAGCACTCCCAGGCCTGTTACACGCAGCAGGGTCCCAGAAGCCCGAAGTCTTTCCAGGACAGCGTTCCGAAGGAAAGGCGTTGTTTCTGAGGATGCCAGAAAACCCCGCTGCGCTTGCTGGACGGCGGAACGGCTGCCGGGCCACCGGCACCACAAGACCTCCTGCCCCACCTGCCGCTCCCCTCCCGCCTCGGCCCCTCGTACCCAGCGCGGCCCGCAGGGCCGCACGGTGCCCCAGCGCCCCGCTGCCATGTGCTCCGCCAGCTGCCGCGGCCAGGTGTCCCTCTGCCGAGGCGGCCAGCAGCGCCCGGAGGCGGCAGAGACACAACCGGGCCCCGCCGGAGGCAGCCCTACGCCGCCGCCGCCGGGCCCGCCCCACCGCCCCCCAGGGACACACTGGCGCCGGACCGCGGCCCCGCGGGGACGAGGAAGGAGCGGAGACGCGGAGAGGGCGCCGCCCCCGGGCCCCAGGTCGCATCGCCGGCCGCCCCCGAGCCCCAGGCCCAGGCCCGGACCCGGACCCCCCCGCCCGACCCCGGTCCCCGCCGGCGGCGCGCA
>JAVJGJ010000039.1:3151819-3162861 GCA_035590215.1 Microhierax caerulescens | reverse complement strand
CGCCTTCGTAGAACAGGGCGAGCTTGTTGTGCCAGGCAGCGCACGCCTTGGCGGCGGCTCATTTTATTCCATGGATCGACCACCAAACCTTTCTGCCGGCACGAGCGGCGGCCCTGCTTCCGGCACGGCCCGCAGGGGTGGGAGTCACGCCTCGCCAGGCCGGGGCTTTTTGGGGTGAAAAAGGGCGAAAGAGCCGCCGCCGCACCCGCGGAGAGGCGTCACCCCGCCGGGCCTCCTGCGGCCCCACGGCCTGGTCCCGGCCCCATACCGGGCACCCCCGGCCCCGCTGCACACGCCGCCTCCCCTGGCCCGGTGCTGCCGGGACCTGATGCGGCCCCGGCCCTGCCCCGTGCCTTGTGGCAGCCCTGCTTGTGCCTCCCAGCCCTGTCAGACCCAGCCGTGCCACCCCCTCTCACCACATCACCACGGGGTGCTGCAGTGCCCCAACTCCCCCCGGCAAAGCAGGCTTCCCCTAAGCACCAGCCTTGCAGCCCTCACAGCCTGCACCATTTTCCAAGGGGCTGCATGTCCCTCCCCTGACTCAGCCCATTTTCTTCCTGTTTTGTGCAACACAGAGCGTCCCCCAGCAAGGCTGCGAACATGTGGCCAGCAGGACTGCAGCCTTGGCACATGGAAGGAGCCAGGATGCCCTTGGTGTATGCCAAAGGAGCTGTTTGGAAATGTTGAGTCTGATGTGCTCTGGTGAGACACCCCCCCTTCTGCAGTAACGTGTCCAACTCTGGAGTCCTTAGCACAGGAAAGACATGGACCTGTTGGAGCGGGCCCAGAGGAGGCCCACAAAAATGAGCAGAGGGGTGGAGCACCTCTGAGGACAGGCTGAGAGAGTTGGGGGTTTTCAGCCTGGAGAAGAGAAAGCTCCGAGGGTACCTTATTGTGTCCTTTCAGTAGCTAAAGGGGGCTTATGAGAAAGATGGAGACAGACTTTTTAGTAGGGCCTGTTGCAATAGGACAAGGGGTAATGGTTTTAAACTAAAAGATACTTGGGCTGAAAGTTTTAGACTAGAAGAAATTTTCTATGACAAATGTATTGAAGTATTGGAGCAGGTTGCCCAGAGAGGTGGTAGATGCCCCATGCCTGGAAACATTCAAGGCCAGGTTGGATAGGGCTCTAAGCAACCTGATCTTGTTGAAGATGTCCGTGCTTCCTGCAGGGAGTTGGACTAGATGACCTTTAACGTTCCCTTCCAACCCAAACTATTCTGTGATTTTATGTTGCTTCCCACCCGCTCAGAATTTCACCTGGGTCTGTCTGGTTAAAGCCCTCTCTGAATTCAGTTTGCTTAGCAGGACGTTCATGGGGAACTGCCCTGTTTCTTCCAGGCATCAGTGGGTTGCCTCACATTTCTTGCACTACTTGAAACTTCCTTGCAGCCACTGGCTCTGCGAGGGCTGTGGCATAACAAAGCAGGGCAGCACCCTGTGCCCTCAAAACTGTGGCAGGACTTGGCTGCCGGTGAGTTGCGAAAGGGCTGGTCAGTGCCTGGGGAGGCCAGACTTGCTCCACAAGCACCAATTGCCAGAGACACTCCAGGGGCACTTTTGCCAGTCTTGGCATTGTTGGGGCACCGGTTCTCAATTCTGCTCTTCCCAGGCCTCAGGCCCTTCCTTCACCCCCTGGGACTGAGCCCCAACACCTTCAAAATCTGCCTCAGTTTGGGCAAAATTTGGCTGGGGAAGAAGCCACAGGGATCTGTGGCAATGCAGGTGCATCAGACACTCCCTGGAAAGGCAAATGCCACAGTTTTACTGTGAGGCAGTGAGGAAGAAAAGGAGGTCTCACCCTTTTGCCACACCCCTGGCTGGAGCTGTGTCCCAGGGCCTGTGCTCTGCTCCATCCCTGCCTCTTAGAAAGGCTCGGAGCACGCTGCCATCCTGCAGGGCTCACCCGTGGGGGTTTTCTGCCTGCAGAGCCAAGCGCCAGTGCGGCCCAACCTGCTCCAGCCTCGGGGCTTCTTTGTGCCTAACCAGACCCAAGACACTGGAAAGTGGGGTTTGGGTCCCCCAGAAATCACACCCCTGGTTACCCCCCTGAAGCCAGGAAAGGGTTTCCCTGTGGGCCCTGATGGCACACAGGTGGCCAGGCTGGCAACATCAGAGACATGTGCCAGGGCCTCTCTGCACTGCTGCTCTGCCCAAAGGCAACTGAAATGCCCATGGCAGCAGAGCCCTGCCCCCAACCTGGGAAGTTGTCACCAGCTGCAAGTCACCTGGCTGAAGTAACACGACTTCACTGAACTGAGACAGACGTGACAAGAGACACTGCAGCAGGGGCCACAGTGGGCGGGGGGGGGGGGGAGGTGGGCTCTGGTTTTCCTTCCTGATGCAGGTGGGTGGGCTCACTGCTGAACCCCTAACAGCCCTGCAAAAGGGACCCAGGAAGCCCCCAGCCACCCCAACAGCAGGGTCTCAAGGGCAGGCGATCCCGATGCCCTGGGATTTAGGAGGGTGGGAAGAACCCCAGATATGGGGATAAAATGCCAGATGTGAGAGAATGCCAGCACAGCTCCTCAAATGGGTCTTTCTGCTCCAGGGAGGCAACAAGGACGTGGGGAGCTGCCACTGTGAAGCAGCCCCTCTCTGTTCAGCATTTTTGAGGACAGAAGCTCTAGCAAACCCAAGCCTCTGTCACTGACGTGCGCATCACCATGCACCACTGGAACCAACAAAGGAGGAAGCTGTGGCAAGCACAGTACCCAAAAGTGTTTGTGCCCCAGATTATGCAAGAAACAGGGACATACATCCACCCTGGGTGTCCCTTCACTCCCTCACCACCTCCCTTCCCAGCTGCCACCCCCACAGGGCGAGAGCATGACTGAGTTGCACTGGGGTCCAGCAAGACAAAACCCAGCCTCCTCAAAATCCTTCCCATGGCCCCAAGGAATGCGTCCTTGTCCGGAAGAGAATTCTTGGCTCAGGGAGCAATAACAGAGGCGAGCTCAGCTTGCTTCAGCAGCTTGGGGCAGCGCCCAGCACATATTTCCCCAGCAGCGCCAAGCTTTAAAGCACAAACAAACACCGGCACATACTTGGCACCAGGCTGGAACAGCACGTCCCTGTGCAAACACGCGGCCTCGGCCTTGCTGTGGGATGGGCTTGAGGGGCTGTGAAACCTCCAGTTGTGGGGCAGGGAAGATGCAGAGCTGAGGCTACAGTAGCCCCAGGGAGGGTCAGTGTGTTTGTCTGAACAGCAGCTCACCTCGGTGACACCATCAGTGGGGCTGTTGAACTCTAGAACGGAAACGTGTGACATCAAGGCTGAAAATTCTGGAGTTACAGCCCCCGGGATGGCTGCCAATGGGACAAAGGGAGCCACTGTGGGACAGCCCTGACCCCGGGAAGGCACCAGGAGCCCCTGCCCCACAGTGTGGAGGGCACTGGGCATTTGTTTTAATGGCAGGAGGATAAAAACTATCTCCCTGCCATGCTCCCTGCCCCGAGTCTCCCAGCTGTGAGGCAAGGTGGCTACTGGTCCCACTTGGCCCCTGTGGCTGCCCAACAGGATGGAGCCCATGCCCCCACACATCCAATATACCCCATGGCCCCCATATACCCCCTCCACCTTCCTGCCCTATGCACACCCGAGCCCCACATACACCCCACAGCCCCATAGCTGTGGGACGGCCCACCACACGCCCCACAGGCAGGGGCCAGCCCTATGAACAGCCCAGAGCCCTTCTGCCAGGGCTTGGCTCCCTGCACAGCCCACAGCCCAGTGCTGGGGGACAGCCCTCGCTACACCCTGTAGCTGGGGGTGAACCCCAGGCACACTGCATGGCTCCATTGATGGGGGACAGGGCCCCCCCACCCCAGACTCCATAGTCCCTGCACAGCACACAGAAACAAGCCCTGAAGGAGGAAGAGGAAAAAAGGGCAGGAACCTTCACCAATTTTGCCAAAACCCATTAGGGTCTCTCCATATACCCCCTCCCACCCGCTGCCCAGCCCCAGGGTGCAGCACTGCTACACCTGCCTTCCCCACCTCAGTAAAACCTGTGAGCTCACCCTCTGTGCCCCACATCACCCCACAGCTGCACTTTGACATCCTTGCTTGAGCCACACAAGTCCCTCAGACACCCTGATAGTTGGTGCTAGACATGTTTTTCCTCCTGCTGGCTCAGTCCAACAACCCTAGGGGCATCGATCACCTCCCAGCTCATCCTGGTGGTAGTATTTTATGAGGAGCAGAGGATAAGGATGTAAATGCCTCCAAGATCCAGGGCAGTTCCCAATGCAACCCCTCCTGTGAGAGGTAGGGAGGCAGTGAGGCAGAACAGCACCATCACACTCTCGCTGTCCGCCTGGCTCTGGGGGTGGAATGGAAATAACCCCACTCCACGGCTACTACCCTTGTATGGACTTGCTCTTGCTGGTTCTCATCCTGTCGTCACAATCGCTTCCCCCTGCTGCACAAGCACGCCTAGCATTTCCGGAAAACTGGGGAAAGACGTAGTTCGAGAGCTGTCCCCTCCCTCTGCCCCCACTCAGCACAGGGGCAGCTCCCAAGCTGCAATGCCCCTTTGAAATCTTCACTGCATTTCTTTTTTTTTAAAAAAAAACACAAAACAAAAAGCAAGCATAGCACTCTAGAAGAGAGGAGAGATGAACATGTAAAAAAATTATATATATATTTATATATATGATTCATATCTATTTACAACATGGCTGGAACAGACAGCAGAACATCCAAGGAGGTTGCACAGCCATTGCCAGCGTCACTCCAGCCAGGTCACACAGGGTCTGGAAAGATGACAGAGACCAAAGCACAGACCCATGGTGACAACTGGGCAGCCCCCAGCACCGCTAGCTACGCTCCTTGCCCACTCCATAAAGAGAAAACTGTCCTCTGTGGCCACAGCGCCCTGACGAGTGGAGCTGTGGCTGGCTTGCTCCAAGCCACCTGAAGGCAGACAAGCATTTGAGCACACCCATGGCAAACACTCTCCTGAGAAACAACACTGCATTCCTCACTCCAGCAGGAAAGCATGACGGGTGAAACAGGTCCTCAGGAAAGCCTGAATCAGCCAGCCAAAAACACAGCGAAAGCCATGCCCATGCAGAGCATCGCCCGTTGCCTCCCTGCCTTGGTTTCTCCTGACCTGATGGGAATCCCTTAAAAAAAAAAAGACCCAAAACAACAAAAAACCCACCACGAAACCCCACCATCCACTCAATTTCCTTTTGCCCACATGCCTTCAAAACTGGGCTTAAATTGGGCAGGTTTACTGCTGCCCTGGAGACCTTCCACTGCACAGGACAGGAGGCCACTTCGTGCGAGGAGCAGCACCAAGTGCACATGTCATTCTGCAGGCTGCAGCCATCTTGCCAATCTTTGGGGGGGATTTTTGCTTTGTTTTTCAGGTTCTGTTTGTTTTCTCTTCCAGGCCTGGGACAAAGAACAGGCAAGAAGAAAAAAAAAAAGGGAGAAAAAAGAAAGGAGTCCAAGCTTGGGGTGCCTGAGACCGTCAACACAGGTTTGCTTCTGTTCCTCTTCTCAATCTCCGTGTTCTGTGTCTCTGGTGCTCTTTTTCCCCTTCCGAGCTGGTCATTCCTAGTCCTGCCTCTGTCCCTCCAGAGATCAGCTCCATCAGCTCACATCCATCTCATCAGCTACCGCCAGCTCCGTTCTGCGAGCACCAAAGTACGAGCACCAGGCGGGGGCTGCCTGAGACCAGACAGGGTGCTGCCTGCCGGCTTGGCCACGCGCTCCTGTGCCCCAAGCACCCTGCTGCTGGTGGGATTCAGCTCACCACCTCTGCTGCCTGCCCAGCAGCTGGGAAAGGAGCCGCCTCTCACCCTTGGCAAGGCAGACCGCCTCGCTGGCCAGAACTGACCATGGAGAGAGAAACTGCCACCAAACCTTCTGGGGCAGCTGTGAACCCCACACTGCACCCCTCCATCACAGCCACACTCAGATGCGGCTGTGGTGGGGCTCTACACCTGAAACAGCAAACACCTAACCACAGCTCCAAGCCACGGGGACAGTCTCAAACACTGACCAGGCCCTCTCCCACAGCTGTCAGCCACACTGTCCCCTCCTGGGAGCTCAGCCTTGTGCAAGCAGAGGACAGATCCCAGGCAGTTCAGCCCAGCAACACAGCCCATAATTTTTTTTGCCTATCAGCTAATTTCTTCACTTTGAAGCTCTAATGCACACACTTAACTAAACTTCCAGATCATGAATCACACCCTTTGCCCAGCCGGTTCTTCCTCTGCCGACACCAGATGCCTGAAAAGCATTCACACGCTACAGCTTTGAGCTCTCCCCTCCTACTTGGTGCCAAGCAAACAATGACTCCTCAGAGCGCTTCCCTGCTTCTCCCAAGGCTGCTCGACTCTCCCAGCAAGGAGGCAGTGCTTCAGTGGCTCTGCAAGCGAGGATGGTTTTAAACAGCATGAAAATTAAGGCAGAAAACTGACTCACTGAAAGGAACAGCCCAACCAAATCTGCCTGTGCGTCCCAGGCTACTGAAACCGTTCGTTCGCCTTCTCAGTTTTGGTGTGTGTTTGCTGTAAATACTCAAAATAACTACGTGGATTCTTGTGCTCCCATCCCTATGGTACAGTGAAGTTCAATCCATTTAGCCAAAAGAAAAAAAAATAAAATAGGAAAAAACCCAGCCTGCGAGTGCAGGCTACCCGGCCAGCTTGCTGGTTACAAGCGAGGATTTTCTCTGCGGGAGGTCCTGCGGTGTGGGGATGTGGTCTCCTGTCACCAGGTTCTTGTCTGGCCCTGCACTTGGCAACTGCTTGTTCTTCATCTTTGCCTTGGCCATGTTGTAGTCACCAGAATCAAAGTATTTTTGCTGGAAGAGGGAAAAAAGTTTGGGTCACTTTGATTTGCAGGAGCTTGGGGACATAGCAGAGATAGAGACACCTGCCCACAAATAAGATCCTTTAAGGAGCTGCTGGGGTTGCTCAAAACCACGTCACAGAAACATCACGCAAGGGAAAAATCCAAGCAAGGGAGCCTGTCCCAATTCAAAAGGCCTTTAGCAGCCACCCACAAACCCCAGAGTGACTCACACCCACCCCAGCTGGAAGCTCTGCCCCACCGCAGCTGCCTGACTAAAGACACCAGGGTGCGTTTTTTCCTTTTGACCCACTTGGGGCGTTTGTAGCCGGTGAACTTTCACTGCTTGGCGTGGCGCTCACTGGGTAAAGACCAGGCGTGTCCTGCTCTGCCCTTGTACCATCTCGGGGTGACAGGGAATCCTGTCCAGGAACCCCCTCCGACAGCCAAAGGCAGGCAGAGCCACAGAAGGAGGCACCCCCAGACAGAGGCACAGCTACAGTGGCCAAGCCAGGGGACCTCTGCTTGATACAGTTTATTCTCACTGGGTGAATAGATGAGCTGGTGTGCCAGAGGCGGGATTTTCTTCCCCTGCAGTGCCCAGGCTCCCAACAGCCAAAACAACTCAGAGAAATGCCTGCAAAGGCGTGGCTGAAGGACACCTCCCTGCTGCACAGCACCACCAACCTGGGGTTCAAAGGGCATTTTGTTCCCGTATCACACACATTGCCACAGGACTCTGTGCTCCTTCATGGTGCTGCTTCACCCCCTCCAGCTGCACAGGAAAGGCTGAACACCAGCACAGAGCTTGTGCCAGTGCTACAGACAGGGCTGTGCTGGGCAAAAGGAGCTCTGAAGCACCCAGTTCCACCCCAAAGTGCCATCAGGCCCCAGCAAGCCCAGTCCTGACAAAGTCCTTCACCACTTCAATACCAAGCCATTAAACAAAACCCTCCTTTCTGTGCTTGGCTTTAGGAGCCATTACATGAATCGACAGTCCCGGTGATCATGTCAACAGTGAGAGCAAGCACACAGGGCGGCTGCTCAGGCAGAGCAGACAGCTGTCAGTGCAAGCTGAAAGGGAAGCCACACAGCAGTGCCAAACCCTACGTAGCGGGACACGGAGACACCGTGTGTTCAGAGCTGGGGAAGGCATGCAGCCACTGGCTGCCAGCAGCTCAGAAGGGATTTATGTTTTCTGCACCAGCCTCTGCAAGGAGAGCCAGCAGCAAAAACCCAAGCAGGTACAGATGGCTCCCAGAGAAGGATTTAATTACATTTCCAGGGAGCACAGCCAGAGGGATGGCTTTTTATACAGGTACCAGCAATGGAGACACAGCCAGCCGACTCACTGGCATTCTCCATGCCCCTTGCACCAGCCGAGAATCCATGCAAAGTGCAGATCAATGAGGAAAACTCAGACCCACAGCATCTCAGTGGCCCACTGAACACCAGGGAGCACAGCAACAGGCAGGAGGTTTATGCACGTGTTTCATCTCTAGACCCCAGGTTCCCCCAGTGGGAATGACTACTGTGGGAGGTACACAGAGCAAAACCACCCAAGGGGCAGCCACTTTTGGGCTCTAAGCACGCCCAAGTCCCTCTTGCTTGGCCACAGCAGCCCTGCTTTGGGCTTGTGCCCACTGGGCGCCACGTCCAGCACAGGCACTGAAAGGAGCCTGGCCCATGGGTTCTGATTTTTTGGCCTGGGGAATTTTGGTGTGATTTCTCTGGCCTGGCTGGAGCTTGGCTGCCTGTGCCACTGAGGGAGAAGAGAATGCAGACAAGCTGTGGCTGAGAAGTAACTACCCCCTTCTGCAGTCTCTTCATGAGGAAGTCGGAGCCTCCAGGCTTCTGGCCTAGGTTGGGGTATTTGGCCTTCAATTTTGCCTCTTCTGCTCTCTCAGGAGTGACAGTTTCCTTCTCTTGCATGTCCTAAAAAACAAAAAGTGGGGTGGAAAACCCTTCAGCCCCACAGAAAGAGACACACCTGTGATGCCATAATACAATATTCAACAGTCCGTCCTTGCTGAGCAAGGTGTGGTTCCCTAGAAAACCTGGATGTACTCAGAGATTATAAACACCTTCCCCACCAGAAACAGCTTTCACCCCCAGTACCCATAGAAACAGGCAGACTCTCTCTCTGCCTCTTCCCCAGATGAGAGCCACTGCATGCACTTGTACTGATATTAGGCTTTCCCAACTGCGCTTAAAACATCATCGCAAATTGCTGCTGGACAAGTGCCTTCCTTCCCCTGAGCAGTGACAGGTCAGACCAGCATCAACAGATGTCAGTCCAGAGCTGCCCAGCATGATGGGCTACAGCAGCATGCTGCAGCACTGGGAGGATTCAGCCTTGCTGCACCCTGTTGCAGTACAGCTGAGACAGAAGAAACCCTTCTGCTCCAGAACCAATTTATTGGGAATGACAACTGGCACAGGCAGCAAAGCAGCACTTTGGCACCGGTTCACAGCCACAGGAGTTTCAGGATGTCCCCAGATGCCACCTAGCCTGCTTGAAGCCTGGGACTGATTGCGACAGGAGGTGCCAGGCCTTGGTTGTCACCTGGCCCCTCTGCAGGAGCTCTGAGACCTACTCCCAACACAGCCACTGAAGAAGCATCACCTGAGCAACGATGTTGAGGCGGGGTTCCCAGGCTTGGGATCTGCTCTCCAGCCACCAGCCTCTCTTCAGGAAGGCGCATTCCCTCCTCCAGGGAAGGGCTGCAGGCCAGGGGACAGGAGCTTTGGTCTGGGGCAGGAAGGAGTCAGGGTTCCAGCAGGGCCTGCAGAGCCTCAGCTGCGGTACGGCAGAGTTGCAGCTGCCCACCAGCCCAGCTCCAACAGGAACACATCACGCTGGCCACCTCCACCAGCGGCCACCTGGGGACAAGCCACTACATGAGCATGAGTCGCTGTTCCACAGGATGTTGGCAAGGGGTGTTCTTAATCGCTGTTCCCTTTCCATCAGGGACGATGCTGGCAGACTTGGTAGTGGCATCTCTGCCCCTGCCAGCCCAGCTGAGCCAATGGATGCCTTGTGGATCTTCTCCCCAGTGCTGAGGCCCTGAACTGCTCCCAGCCTACCAGAGATGGCAAGCTGGTTCTTAAGCATGGCAGAACGCTGCCGCTGTGAGCCTCTGTCCCACTTGTGAAGCGGGAAAGTCCTCCGCATCGGACAGGACCAACAAGCTGGCAGGAAGCACCTGGCAATCATGCAGTGCAGAGGCAGGTGGGATGGGAGTCTGGGGCTCCCCAAATACCAAGCCCTGAAGCTCAGCCTGGCAGTGATAAGACGTGCCCCTGTGCATTCAACTGCCAGGACTTCCCTTCCTTCCCAGGCAGCCAGGAGCAAAACTGCAGCCCGCGAGCCCCCAGGCTGGAAAGCACTGCCAGCACGGCAAGAGGTTTCCAATGTGATCTTCCACTGGCGCTGACCCAGGGGAGCAGCTCTTTGCAGAGGCAGTGAGAGCACACACGCAAAGGCTGTCATGAAACAGCTCCTCAGCTGCGCTCAAAAAGGCAAAGCAAACCTGAGTTAATGGCAGCTCCTGACAGTCAAAACCGGGACAACTGAAGCTGGGAGCAGCAGCACAGGCCCTGAACATCCCACTCAGAGCCCCAGCCGTGCAGGCTCCTCCTTACACCCCCATCCATGGGGGTTCCCAGGGGATTGAAGTGGGGAGCGAAGGCGGGGGAAGGTGCCAAGAGTCTCATCACGATCTTCAGCTTCTGCATGCTGCAGGGCTTTGCCCACGCACGGCTTGAAGGAGCCCAGCTCTTCTTACTTGTCTCCATGATAGCTCCAGGAAAAAGAGCTGCATCCAGCATGTGCCACTTGGCCCTGCAGCAGAGCGAGGCGTGCCACCAGCCCCAGTACCACAAAGGTTGAGGGGGGCTTTGGCAGCAGGTGCCACAGCTTGGCCCTCCACGGCCCATATTTCAGCCTGCTCTCTTCAGTCCTGTATCTCCAAGCATCCTTTCTCCCCACCCAGCTGCAGGCAACACTGGCTCCCATCACCCCCGCACTGCGTGGGGTGCGCTGCTGCACCCCGCTGCTTGCCCACCTGGCAGGCACCACTCCCACAGCAGCCGGCAGAGCCAACGCCACACCGGCATGCGGGGCCCCCCCACGGCAGCGCCTCCCAGCACATCCCCCCACCACGGGAGGGCACCCACCAACCGCCCTCGGAGCCCGAGAGGTAGCGCGGCCGCCTCCCTCCTGCACCCC
>JAVJGJ010000039.1:3123760-3143136 GCA_035590215.1 Microhierax caerulescens | reverse complement strand
CCCGAGCCCCGGCCCGGTGCTGCCGTGACGCCCCCGGGCAGCCCCCCACAACCCGCCTAAGGCCACTTTGAGGCACAACAAAGACGTTCTTAATTAAAAAATAACGTCATGAAACATTCGGCAGTCCCCACCCGCAGATGGCAGCTGCCTAGCCCCCACACAGACACAGCCTTGCTCCATGTACAGTGCAGGAAAAAATATGATTTTTTTTTAACAAATGGCACCACGGCCAACTTCAGCAAGGAACCACTTGAGCACACGCAGGGGTTTCCAGAGAACCGCACAGTCTTATACCACAGACGCCTGCCGCAGATTAATACTTTGTTTGTAATGACACACACATCCAACAACTGTGAAGCAGAAATTCCAGCGTTTTGGCATGAAATAGATAACTGAAGACATGCACAGTGCTTGTCCACTCGAGTCCAGTGCCATCAGTCCAGAAGAAACACAAAGATCCAAGGCCCCCCCAACTGTCCCTGTAGTAACTCCACAAAACACAGCATCACCATAACAGACCACGATGCCCTGCTGCAATGAAGCTCTGGAACTCACGCCCAGCACGAGGGGCTTCGTGCCCCCAGGACAGGCCCTGGGCAAGGGCATCCTCTGCTAAACCCCAAATCACCAGGGAAGCCTTGTGCTGTGGGTAACGAACAGGTATGGACCCACCGTCAGGATGTAAGCACAGTGCAAGCAGGGAGTGAAGCCACCAAGTCACCTGCCCCAGACAGCTCCTCGGTTATGTCGGTACTTGGGTTCCTTCTGTCCTTCCCAACGGGGTACGGCTGCCTCCAGAAAATAAGTTCTGATTTCTTGAGCTGGGCTTCTTGATGGATTTTCTCTCCTTAAAACTCTCCATTTTGACCACAAATAGAACAGAACAGGTCCCTAAACGACATTTAACTATGAACATTCACAGTAAACAACAAACTGGAAGTGGTGTGAACTCTGAACAAACAGCAGGGAGACAGGCATCTAAAACTGCTCCTTCGGCTCACTGATCTTCCTCCTTTTCGGCAGCATGTCTTGGCTCGATGAGAGTTCAAACTGATGAACCTGCCAAGGGAAAATAAACCTTGTGTTACAGGCCGCCACACAGCATGGCCTGTGGCCTGCTGCGCTCCCACCTGGAGGTGCTAAGCCTGGGTAACACGGGGGCACCGTTTTGGGGCAGAACTGAGCCTCCCACCGTGCCGGACCAGGCTGGGATATTGACGCTATAAGGGCAGGACCTGCCGCAGGTCACATCTTTCAGGGAAGGGCAAGGAGGCTGTTCCCCACCACAGAGGTGACGCTCCCACAGTCTGGGTCAGCAAGCAGCTGGGAGCTGGCACAGCAGCCCCAACCACAGCCAGCATGGAGCCAGGTGGCACCCGGAGGGCTCTGCACCACAGAGAGGGAGAGGGTACTCAGCACCCCGCAGGCTTGCCTGACCGAGTCTAATCCAATTATTTCTGACTTGCACATGTGTCAAAAGATGACCGTTTCGCCTTCAGCTCTGCTGTTCTTTTGATTATATAAAGCAACTGCACTTTGTTTACATTCTAGTATTAACTTCGCTAACAAACCCCTTTTTAAACAGAAAGATATGGTGATAGCAAGCATACAGAACATTTTGTTGGGTTTTTTTTCTCTCCACATCAGTGAACAACAAAAAATACTGCATAGGACCCTGGGGTTGGAAGTATAAAATTCTATTCTGTGGTAAGCAGTACTTTACAAAGTAAAGACTGAATCTGCTATTTCTATATTTTGAATTTAACATCTCCTCTTCACAAATTTGTTGCAAGCTCTGATAGCCCTTTTCACATGAAGCTTTCATACATATTTTTAAGACACAAATTTATCTTCATGACTTCTTCAGAACATTCTGCCAAGGAATTAATTTTGCATGCTCCCAAGCTTGATTTCTATCAGCCTTTACAGAAATAAGGCAAAAACTACTGGCAACAATTGAGCTGCACATTATAAATCTTTACACAACTACTGCACTAAAAATTAATGAAGAGCCTCCGTGAGCAGGGACAGGAACAGTACAATTTCCCATGGCCCTGACACACAACTTCCCCTCCTGACTGTAAGTGAAGAGCACGTTCTTGTTTACTGTATAGTATTATTCACCCCACAGCTGCTTCTGAGAAGAACCTACCAGCAACCTCAAACATTCCCAGGTAGGGGAGATGTCAAGGTCTTGTGAAGGTCCCGCAGCAAGCCTCACAAAAGCTGAGGCTACCACACTCATTTGGTGAGGGCAGCAGCAGACCGAGGGTGCACCCAGTGCCATCCCCAAAGGCCAGATTCCACCCTGGACAACTTCTGCTCCACCTGTGCAAGGCTGGAGGAATTTGGCTCCCCATAAGTACCACCTACTACAAGACTTAGCTGCTGCAATGTGATTAATGGAAGAAATAACAGATTTTTCTTGGTATGAATGAGTCAAAAAAGCTGAGGTTAGGATTTTGGCATATGGTACGCTGGACTGGGGATCTCTGCAGGCACATGCTCCTATCAACAATGGATTAAGCCAGCAGGGAATTTAGCTACATGCATTCTCAAGAAAATACAAATCAATCCTAATGAATCTTTCTCAACCTGTGTTAACTACATCAACAGTCAGTTTTTAACTCTTTGGAACATAATTTTTTTGACACTAAGAATCCAAATCTGTTGAATTTAATGGGAATTTTAGAAGTTATGAGAATTTGATTCTGTCAATATGAAATATATTAAAGCTTAGAGCTTTATTCACTGTTTGGAACAGAAAAAGGCTTAAAATAAAACAAATAGAACTAGAGAAAAAATGCTACTAACAGTGCTGGTTTGAAAGACCTTTCCACTTCTTGTCCTGCTCTCTGACATATTAAGTTCAGATGTCTTACTCGCCAAATGATCAACCTGAAATCAGAAAATAGATGTTGCTTTGTGACAGCAATAAAAAAAATACATATTACAGGCTACAGCAGGGTTCAGTACTATAGCATGGAAAGAGCTCTGCCCTATTTACAGCTGAGTGTGTCAAAGAGTCCTGACAGATCAAAGCATCAGTTATTTTTATTAAGTCACTCGCAGTATACCTAGGGCTATTCTGCTTCAAGAAATCTTAAGGACCCATATTTGAAGTAGTCCTCCACATTTAAATGATACCATTTTGCTGTATGCAGGGAATATAGCTTGAGTTTTAAGTCTGAGTCATAAAACTGCATTTGAAGTTTAATTAACCTTTAAAGAAGTGTTTGTTAGAATTAGCAGGAAAATTTCTATTAGGCAGAGTGTTTAGTTATTGCAGTTCATAAACATAGAAATTATGTTCCCATTTCTCTTAATGGTCAGACTGTCTGCTTGGTTTGAAAACAGTACCACAGAGGAGCAGCCTTTTATTATTGCTTCTGACTGCTTTGGAATATTAACCATCTTTGTAAAACACCAGAAAGTAAAATGTAAAGGCATTTTATTGCTGAAAATACTGACTGTAGTAAACCTTTAGTAGATTACCTATTATTCACTAAAAGTAGGAAAGAAGCTTCACGAAAGCTCTAGTAAAAGTTTAAGATGACAGGGTGTCTTTTTCATACCTGAGGATTAGAAACACACAGATCCTGGCTCCCTCCAGCCTTTGTAACATCATCATCTTCACAAGTTAAATTTGGTTCTGTAAAAGAGTTAAATAGTAAAGCACACTTGACCACACACTAGCAGCCTCTTAACACTCATTTTCGCTACAAGAAACATGCACTTTATAAATGCAGGGAGCAGGTGCTTCAGAGGGGCTCTAATTCTCTATCTGTAAGCAAGTAGTTAACTATCAGGTTATTACACTCTCACATCTTTAATTCAGCAATTCCCTATCACAACATCCTCTTACAGGCACACAAGAGATGGTTATGCTTAGTACAGATTTATACACAGGATCTTTGGAAGAGTGGCCTCCATCTCGAAACTCATTTATGCTCTGCGCTGCTAAAGGCTCGCCTGCCTTGGGATGTGCTTCCAAGCAGAGCACCTTGCACACCTGTTCCATGCTGCAGAATGGGCACCCTAGCACAGCTGCTGCATGTTCTGAACCCACTGCCAGCGAATGGCTCCCATTTTGCAACCCAGCCACAGGCAGCCCAGCCAATTCGGCTGCTGTTCCCCTCCTCACTGCCTGCAGCTGCATGAACAGGCCACTGAGAACGAGCAGTCAGTTCTGGAGATCTGTTTTTCTTCTTCTTTCTAATCCATTCTGTTTTTTTTTCTAGGATAAGTAGCATGAACTGGTTAAAGATCACTGCACATCAGCTGTGGAAGAATTTCAGTGTGACAAATACATTTTCCTGTATCTTGTAGTTCCTGCAAATAAAACATTATACCAACTCCTTAAGACAAGCCATTTGCTGCATTTTTGCATGGTTTTGCAAGTTCTGTGAATTTCTGAAAGCACCGGATAGAGCTTTTATGTGGTCATTCCAGTTCTGCAGCCTACCAGCATTGTAAAAATGATGATCTACACATGCTCTTTCCTACATATTTCCATTATTGTTTTTGAACAGCACTAAAATGTTACTTTCCTGAATTGAAGTGAATTTTCCTGCTAATTCTTGCAAAGCTGCAAATTTCATTTCTGAAAAAAAGCAACATTAATGCCACCATATAAATACACAGCACAACCTGTTCAGTGTTGGCCTTGAACGTCAGGACACTCCAATCCATTTAAAAAAATAAAATCTAGGCTCAGCTTGTTTTGTCTAACTGCCTCCACAAGCACTCAGACACCATGGTAGCCCCAACAAGCTGCTAGTTTCCTTTGGGTTAGGAGGCCCAAAAGCCTCAGCAGTGACACAGCTTTTTACACAGCTGCCACTTTTACAGTTACATAGAAAGAAACATGTCTGGAAGTTTTTATGGAAAATTGGTGTTTCTGATCCAGAAACTACAGAACCAGAGTTATATTTCAAAGCAGATGCAACTTTAGGGAAATGCGTTAAGAATAGTGAACAGAGCAAGCAGCAGCACTAATGGGCGTTTCTTCTTGGACTGCCATATATTATCACCACAGAACCCTCTACCTCTACTACAGAAAAAAAAACATTTTACATAAGCTTCTCATCCAAATAAAGATGTGTGTGTCCCATCCCCTCCCCCTTTTGATCACAAAGTGTGGGTTTTTTACTTCACAGTCTTGAAAACTGTGTGCCTTTAGCTATCCTATTTTACATCAGTGTATCAGAGCATTTCTGCGCATACTTGTCCTCATCATCTCTGCTTTATCTTCTCCCAGAAAGGGTGTTTATTTCCTCTTTTGATCTTTCTTTGCTACATTTGAAATGCTTTATGCACAGCAAGTGGGTACTAGTATTGGCCAGATGCTTCATATATATTCCCTCCAAGATGAGCAGATCAACAAGCAGCAATTCATTCTTCAGTTTGTTCGGTAGCAAAGGCCAATCTTGGGGCCCCTGGTGTATCATGGAGAATGTGAAGATAAATCATCTTCTACTTTTCCTCCTAGTTTCTCAAAAATCTTAAAGGGAAGCTTCTGTTCACAGAGATCCTGAAGGACAAAGCTTGCTGTCTCATGTTTTGAACTGAAGACAGTCTGGGTTGACATCTTGGAGCACAGATTTAAAAAAAAAAAACAAAAACCACCACCAAAAACTGTGGAGTGCTCCCAGGGCATGTTTCTGGTCACAGCTGCAGTCAGGCTGGTGTAGCCAGGAGTTATTTTATTGGCACTTCATTCAGAGCTTACAGTGGAGGACACTTGTACAAGTGTAAGCGAACCACAGAAACTACCTATTGATAAAGGCTAAGAAAAATCCAACAAGACAGGTGCTACTGTTTTCCATCAGAAAGGATGCACAGGTACCTCCTAATGTCTGCACAGTGGGAAGAGCTAACTGTTTATTTAATAACAAAGGAGAAGGCAGTGTTGAGTCCTCAGAGTGCTTCCAAAGTGTAAGATTTCATCCATACTCTCTGCAGAACTCTCAGTTTAATTGCTTATTGAAGTTGTGACATGAAGCTTTTTAAAAATAAAAACAGAAGTAAACCTTTTTGGTACCTTCTTGAAAAGTGGTGCCTTGTATAGGCTTCCACTTGCAATCTGCTTTTTGCTGTTACACTACACAGTTTCACACTAATGGATTTTACAGCATCAGAATTCTACTTCAGGAAACTCAGTTTGCTGAGATTCACACTAACAAAAATGCTTTGATAGAGCTTGTACCTATTAAAACTAAAGAGTTCACTTGCAATCATCAAAATGTTCCATGTATGCAATAAGAGAAAACTGCATGCATAGCCAGAGTAAGCTGCAAAAGCAAGCAGCTAGAAAAGGCACTAAAATAGCCAGCACCACAGCCATAATCATACATATATAATCATACAATCATTCCTAAAACAAAACATTTTTAGTTGAAGTTACAGACTGTTATCAGGAATAGCAAACCACAGTAATGAACGACCTCCTCTGCACAAAGAGCATGCATCATACAGACAGGTATTTTTACATGGGTATCGTTCACTCTACCACAACGCAAAAACTTCTGTGTACACAAGCCCCAGTGGTCTTTATTCCTGCACAACCACAGACTGAAGCATATATGGACTACAGCGGTCAAAGCTTAGCGAAAAGTGGTGGCTGAAAGTGGTATTTCTGCTAAACTTAGCGGCTGAAGCTGTGAGGATGCAGTCCAAACAGCTGTGATTTAAACAAAAATAGACCTGGACCCTTTTTTGCACAGAGAAATCTGGTTCCCAAGTCTGCAATAATGAAGTCAAGAGCACAATACCTCTGCAAGCTTTATATGGATGTAAAATATGAATAAAAACATAACAACAGAAAAATAATTAAAAAACCCTTTACTTCTAAATATATAGCCCATTCAATTTAGCTTATCTGATAAAATGGAACAGGAGATCAGGATTTTAGACCAGAAACATAAAAACGTCCATTTGCTAACCAAGTGTCACAGATAAAGGCACAACACAAAATAAAGACACAAGAATGTATGTGAAGAAAACAGTGTTGGTTTTAATATAGTGGTCTAAGTCAGAAAATTGAGGTTTTGTTTTAGTAACATCAGGAAAAAGAGGCACAATCTGAAGAGACTTGAAAAATAGACATGTTACCTTGAGCGTCTGAAATATTTACATTATTCCCATCTTCCAGTTTATTATCCAAGACAGGATCTTCCTAGAGTAAGAAAAAAGTCTATCACTTACTGCAGACAAACAAGGAAGAGGGTTTGTACTCAGGTGCTTAGGGCCAGAGCTTATTAGATGATTCTCAGAGGAACAAACTGTTTTGCAATAATTGACATACAGACTAGCTCAGCATTACTTAATTATTAAGGCAAGCACACATTTAATTCATCTACCACGAAAAAAATCTGTAAAAAATACTAAAATTTTAACAACAGATATGGAAAGAATACTATCAGTGCATCAGTTACCACCTTCTTATTGCCTGTGAAAGGGCAGTTCGTAGGCATATGAAGATTTAGAGGGCCAAGCAGTTTATTTATTTATTCACCTA
The DNA here is from genome assembly GCA_035590215.1 of Microhierax caerulescens. NCBI lineage: Eukaryota > Metazoa > Chordata > Aves > Falconiformes > Falconidae > Microhierax > Microhierax caerulescens. The sequence goes on along the minus strand of JAVJGJ010000039.1, from coordinate 3,135,617 downwards.
CAGGCCTCCCTGGCAATGCTAATTGAGGGCAAGCGGCCCAAAGCCCTGAAGCTCTGCCTCCTTCTCACCTATGGACAGTATAGATCAGCACACGTATTTGCACATTCTCATGACTAAGCACATTTGCTGCCTGCCTCAGCTGACCCCAGAAACATATGTGTCCAGTTGCTGAAGCCTGCACAAGTGCAGTCCCAAGAGCAGTCTCAGGCGCGCTACCGTCAGCGGCAGCACACAGCCTTCAGCAAGCTTCGCTCCGTGCTTCTTCCTAGGCAGATTTCCCTAGCGAAAAATCCCAATACAGAACCGAGTTTGCTTTACCTTTAGCACCACTAACTGTATGTATACTGACCACTATACAAGAGGATCCCTGAGCAAATTTATTGCCAATCAATACTGTCTGGCTGCAGCAGCTCACTTGGGACTGGTATGGTACAGCTCCAGGGAGGTTTCACCCATGTCCTGTGTGTGAAGCTGAACAAATGGCACCTGTACCCCCAGCTCGAAGGCACCCCTCTGCTTCTCACCCTGCTGCTCCTCTCTAGCCTCACAGAGACACAACTACCAACAATCCTGCTGCTGACAGGGATTATGCTGATGCACTTGTTCAATACTGCTTTAGCAATGACATTGCTAACTGAAGCAGTAAAATTAAAGCAAAAATGTATTGAAGACATATCTACTTGCTTAAGTATACCTGGAAACACGGAGTTTTTATTAATGTTATAGTAAGACATGCAGTGAAACAATTAATGGCTCTTTTCTAGACTATAAAACAAAAAAATTCAACAAGCTACACAAAACTTTGCGCTTACATTCCTGTCCTGGCTCTCTTCTTCTGGATCATCTCTGTCCACTCTGAGCATGTGGAGAGGCATGTTACTCCCTCCACGCTTTAGAATACTTTTATCAGCATTTTCCATTCGTTGTTTTTCAGTTGTAACTTTAACTTTCAGCATATGAAAAGGTGTTGGCACTTCACCTACATTCAGATACATCGGCTCCCCCTCAAATATCATTCCCTCACATTCACCCTCTTTAAAACCCGGAGGTTGGTAATCAGGTGGTGTAACTGCAGAAAAGAATTAATTAAATGTGTTAGAATGAAACACGTTCTTATAAAACTAATGTTAACTTGTCTGGCAGAAAGACTCTTTTCCCCTTTAACAAAGGGCTACTCCAAAGAAACTGTGTGTCAGAGGGGAATAATCAATACTCAACTTGTACTAAATTAAGTTCTTTTCCCCCTACACAACAGGCAAAACCCAATTAAAGCTAAAGAAAATTTATACATGCAAGAAGGTGAGCTAGAAGTTCCGATTCTTTGTTGTAAAGCAGTAAGACATTCTGAAAGCAGAGCTAGACACTTAAATAGTCATCTAAACTAGAACTAGTCTGGCAAACATGTTAGATCCTAACATAGGAAAACTCAATTTGTTTTTAAACACACACTGAAATCCTTGCTCCAATGAAGTCAGTGACAAGACTCTGCTCCTACATTGAGAGCAAATCTGTTTCCCCTGGATTTTAGAAACTTGTCATGAGACACAGACGCAGGGCACAGTAACATCATTTAACAAGTCCCAGCAACCATAGTGATTATACATTAAAATATTTCTTTGAATAGTTTCCAATGTCTGAACACAGCTGATAAATCGAGGTAATATGGAAATACTACCTTCATCATAATAAAACAGCTTCATAGTCAGGCAAACATCATTTGGTAACGGACTCAGGTTTTGCATCAGAACATAAATCTTTCGAATGAGGAGGATACTTGCTTTCTTGGTGTCTGCACAGGTGATTGTGGAATCATTCCTTTTATTCTTACTAAAAATGGACAAAGTATTCAGATTTATTTTTTTTATACAGAGTAATCTGCTTCTAGTATTAAGATACATGATTAACAGACTCTGTGAACATCAGAAGCAGGCATTGTATTTATTGCCAAAGGTCTGAGATTACAGGCTCTGCAATTCCTAATACTGCCTCAGTGACCTGCAAGTTCTCTGCCCCTTGGAAGATCAAATTCTGAGCCAGGGACAACATGAAAGCATTTATGGTTCAGTAGCTGTACCAATGACTGTATTTTGCATCACACAATGCTTAGAAAAATACCCAATCTGAAAGTAAGAGAAAGGCAGGTACTTTTGAAAGCCCCAGTTCTGCAAAGTCTCACATACTTGCTTTGCCGTAAATAAAACAAGTCAGACTTAGACAAGAATGGTTACCCGTAACAAAATTTGTGCCTAGGTGACCTCAGCACCCAGCTCTGACATTTCTGTGCTCCTGTTCTACCAGCAGCTGACCCAAACCCTACCTTACTGCCACTAAAAATGTTCTCCCTCTACTCCCCTACTCCTCACAGAGGCACCTGAGGACCTGAACAGCCAGTGCAAGGCAAGCAACCATAAGTTATTTCATTGGGTAAACCTGCTTTTTGGAAGCACACCCTTAACTGTGATGGTTTCAAACATCTCACCCCTCTGCAGATAGTTATGTCCTTCCCTGCAGGGTGTCAGAAAACTAGGCTCACACCTTTTATGTTCAAATTGGTCTGGCATGAATTTATGCTAACACAGTATAAGGCAACCTGGTGTGGCTGAGAGTCACATCCCCTTTCCACCAGTGTTTTTACGTGACTTACAGCCCTTTTCAGAAGCAAGCAACTAAACTCAGCCCAAGGGACCTAGGTCTGCAGCACTGCAGCTTTTTAATTTAAAAAGCATTTTATGCAGGAGGAAAGCTGGGAGAAGTTCCTTAGATACAAATTTGCTGCATTTCAGTTACTTAAAATAAAGCATTTCCTTGCAGCTGTGACTGACCAGTGAACTCGCACAGTGGAAGATGGCTCAGCAGAGATGGGCAAGCTGCCTGTGAAGCACAGGGAATAACTCAGGGCATCACTGTCCACAGCTGCCACAAAGCAAGCTGACTTTCTCAACACAAAGGGGACCTAAGCACAGCCTTCATGTTAGATAAACAGCTATGTTAGTTGAGTGTGGATCAACTACTGTCACAGTTGAGTGGATCAACTGGTGGCTAAATGTTTCTCCCCAAACACATTAAAGATGCCTGAGTATCTCCTTGAGTTAGCCAGACTGCGGGGGGTGTGTGTGTGTGTGTGTGTGTGTGGTGTGTCTGTGACCATGTAGCTCAGCCCAGAGTACAAAACCTAAACAACTACGAAAAGAATTACAAAGAGGGCATCGGGTTAGAGCTGGCTTCAACCCACATATTCCTTTCCCACGACTGCGGATGCCATGTCACGACAGTGAGCATATTGTAGAGACCAGTAATGGGAATGACATTGGTATTGTGATTGAACTGTTTATTGCAATAGCTATGCTTTGCTAAGCATAGCTTACACTTGTATTGCATTTTCATTGTATTTTGTATTTTATAATATAATTCTAAATAAGTAAATTCTCGTTTAGTATTCTGCTAAATTTAAATATCAAATACCTTCAGATAAGTAAGTCTGATACTAAACGCTTTACCCTCCACACATGAAGTATCTTAAAGAACCTAGTCCGAATGTATTGGACTCTGACATCAAGAATCATCTTTTGAGTGGATTATTTTAAAAATATGAGCATAATCTGACAAAACGATTCACTGCATTTTAAGAATAAATCTACTAGTGTAGGCTGATAAAATTGGTCTCAAGATCCAGAATTAAAAAAGGAAACACCAAACAGATAAAAATCCAATTTTTTTACATTCAGGTGTGTGCAAACAGACTGTAAAACCAGAGAGCACAATAAAGTCACAGTGACAGTACCTGCTGAAATCCAGGAGTGGCCCATTGTGGGTGTACTTGAATTTGAAGTGGTAACATTCTGTAATTGTCTGCAAACAGTAATTATTAAACTGTCAGCTGTCAAACGGACTACTACTGCTGCTTCTGCTTCTCTCTAGTAATCTATTAAACTTGCATTTAAAGCAAATGACAGCCCAGCTCCTGTCTGGTCCACTTACATGCACTGAATACAGCTTTTAATGCTGCAACAAGTAACAGCATTAATTTTTACTTGGTAATTATGTATGTTATGCTCTACATTATTTTCCAGGAATCACCATAATGCAGTATTTTGAAACATCTGCGTAAGTTTTTAGAATTTAAATAGTCATTCAAAGTTTTATCACTATGAAAATGTTTCACACACAACAGAGACATGGTGACACCTAGTGGTTAGTTAAAATATATCAAATTTTTCATGAAGAAGTTCTGTAATGTATTTAATGCAGTTAGGATCATGCATCTTTATGGGCATTTAACCCTGCAATGACACTTCAGGTTTCTTGTACTGGCCTGAGAATAACCTGACATTAAATATCCAAAGGCAATTCACTATGTGGTAATTCTGATTATCAAATGTAAGGATCAGCAGAGCTATTTTAAGATGCCCTGGTTTGTTTTTGTTTTTTAATGTGCATTAATGTGAATGTTAAGTACCATTGCTTGTATACGCATTTCACTATACCCACGCTACCATTGTCACCCAGTAAAATATTCTAGCAGATTTACCTGAGGATCTTCTGGATGGGTATAGACCTGTGATTTTAAAGTAAAGAGGAAACAGTAAGAACTATACTTATCTGTAAGCAGCTACCTCAAAAAAAAACATACCTTACTTTTCAAAGATACTTACTGCTAGGACAACCATTCTTAGCTGTTGGAAACATAATTAGAAAGGAAAAGAATGTTAAATGTATTATTCCATAGCCCGTTCCTGCTTACCAAGCAGTTTTGCTTCTCTAGCTCTGGAAACCAATATAGACAAGTAAGGCCTATTCGAAAAGCAACTTCTTCATATACCTAAATCTTCATCTGTTTAAGAAAGGACTACTCATCCCATGTATCCCTGACATGAAGTGTTTCTGTTTACAAAGATATTATCCTGCAATGTCTAAGCATCCCACATTGTAGCTGGCCGATTTAACATATTAAAGCACAGCCACTGCCTAACTAGAAAGTCCTATAATTACACTGGCAGCTAATGGACTTACATAAATGAATGCTTAAATACAGATAAAACAGCTACATGATACCGGAAGACTTACATATTTCTTCTGCAAGGCATCATAGCATCCTAACATCCTGCAAAAAAATCAAATTATATTGTCCATCTACTATTAATTTCCATTCACTTTACTTCTGACTACATAAAATAGTCCCAAAAGATACAATTCTTGTGTTTAGCCTTCTTAATATTATATTAGAGCAATACTACTTAGTCCATTATTCATTCTTATTAGCAGTGACTACTCTTGTAACACCAGAACATCCTAACCTTTTTGCAGAGTAAAACTCTAAGTAAATAATTTATCAGTAAAAACATAATGCATTTGTACACCTACCATTTTCAAACACCTTCTATCTCATGTATTCACTAATCAGTTTATAAATATTTCAGCTGAACACCAACATGTCTGAAGCACAAAGGAGTTACACCATTGCCTTTATTCAGGTGCTGCAATTTGCTTTTTAAGTAACATGCAAACAGTCAAACGGTGAACCAAAACTTACTCTAATTTTTTCTAATATTTCTTTTGAATACAGTCAACAAGCAAGAGCTGTTTTTGATGTGTGTATGATGCTGAGTTAAGGAACGCTACTCACCTGTAAACTCCAAATAGGCGGTGCACACCCTTCACACAAAAAACAGGGAGCTTTTCCTTGTCAGCATCCACAGGCTGCCACACCACTGCCCTCACTAATGTTTGATGCATGAGGGCGAGGTGAAATGCACTCAGCACCACTGCAGTTTCCTCTACCACAGAAGACTAATTAAGAAATTCCAGGTTACAGTAAAAGAAGCCTTCTTCCCTCCTCTCTCTCATGGATGAAAAGTGGAAGACTAATTTCACCTTGAACATCAGAACTCACACCTACATCTCTGAACACCTCAACGCTGACAGCTGCTGCAAACCCCCTCTGCTGAATGCAGCACCATTTCCAACATCTTACCTTGTACTGCAATTAGTGAAAATGTGAGAAGAACAAAGATGGCCTTTATAGACGTAACAAAACAGGAATACGTATATAAAGCAAAGGTCTAAAATGCCCTTTTCTAAGCAGCAAGGAAAGCAACTATGAACAAATCTTGCAGTTACTGTGAACAGAAAGAAAATCAAAATAAACGCCTCTAGTCCAAAGTGACATACATACACTCAACAGCGTGACTATCATTTGCTGGCTCAATTCTGCCTTTGAATATGAAGGTCAACAGTACCACTTTCTTATACAAGTCTGAGAGCAAGATCTTTAAATTCAAGATGCAAAATGGTAACACTGCATCCCCTGTTCAACTAGAGAAGAACTACTGGTTAGATTTTTGCATTTTTGTACACCCTTGAGCATATACACCCATGGAAATTAAATGTAAAGTATAATCACTCAGTAAGCAAAGATTTGTGGTCCACTAAGCACAAAGTCTTAAGCCTTTCTAGAAACACAATTGTACAAGTCAATTACACCTTTACCGGAACACACAGATATTGACAATCCATCTAAAAAAAAATATTGTAAATTTTATTTACACAGTAAATCCCATGCACTGAAAGCACTGCCTAGGCAGTTGTCCACTCACAGCAAGTGAACTTTTTCCTTTGTATCTGCAACCAACCAGAACAGCATCTTTCAGAACTGACATGCTATGGAAGTGTTACCTACGCACTGTGGTTAACATACCATTTCACCAGCTGAGTAGAGCCAGGACAGTTCTTGTCTTCCCTCAGAATTTTGACAGACACATCTCAAAAAAAGAATACATAGATGTATATATACTTAGGACAAAATGCCACTATATTGCTAAGAAAGTGAAGTTAATTCCCTAAAAGTATCTATCAAAAGCAGACTAAAATTAACATTACCAACAGATGCAGGCAGAATTTAATTGCTGAGCTAGCATCACCACTAACCAAATTCAACAATTAACGTTTTAGTGAAGTTTCTGTTACAGTCATTAAAAATGGCTATTACCTTTCATTAAGACCATCAAGTGGCTTTAAAAACACTCAGTACCTTAACAACCCTGTGACGATAGATTTCGCAAAGATTCATGAAAACAGCCTGTTACCATCCATATATCTTGTTCCATAGGCACTTTCAGGAAAGATTCCTCTCAGGTATGTAATGCAGGACACTGCTACTGCCAGGAGCCTCTTCACTAGCATCAGGGATTGCTGTTCAGTAGATATTTTATTAGGAAATACAACTGCACTCTGGAAGTTAGATAAAGAAAAGAATTAATCTCTATCCACATCAAACCTGTAAAGTCTACAATCTGGTCCAATGCCTGCTTAATGTTTTAATTTAATTGAAAAGTATGACTTCCATCATTTATAAGGTTAAGCATATTCTTAACACTTGGTGCTACTGTATTTTTAGCATATAGCTGATTTCAACCAAGTGCATGACCACAAAGTTAAGACTCAAACTGTTTTGCTATTAAGCATCTTTATTCATAGTTAAGACTGAATTAGCCTGCAATTTTCAGGTGAAGAAAAATTACAGTGCACCTGGGTATACCATTTCAGCTAAAATTCACTGATTTTTCCAATTCAAATAATATACTGTGCTGAAATACACAAGAAAAAAAACATACCCCGCAATTCCTTTGCTTCTGAGCAGTTGCCATTTTGCAGGTACTCTTCTGGCTGCTAATAAAACACCTGCATTAGCACACGTACAACCACACAAGCACACACAAACCCCAATTGTGGCTTTTCAGCTTTAACAAGCTGGCACCTGCACCTACAAACCCTCCCTGCTAAATTCATACAGCTCTGGTCAGAGCCCAGAACTTTAAGGAAACTGAGCAGTTTATTAGTTAATCTAGTAATCCCCAGTTATTAGCTTCTTGATGCTCACACCAGCACAGACCACTCTGGAGGTTGCAGTATATGGTCATTAGTAATACTGTGTGCCTATTTTGATGAAACTTGAGTCTTTAAAAGCAATGCTCTGAAGTGCTGTCAACCAGCCTAACAAACTTTCAACAGGCCCTACAAGGGGGCTCACCACATTTAAACCACCTCCAGCCAAAGTTGAGCCATGCCTTTGTAAAACTCTTCCAGGCTGAAGTTTTCATCTGTAATTTAAATGAATCATTGGAGAAAAGACACTGTTCTCCAACTGCTCTTTTTGTAGAATCATGTTTTTATTAAACCTGTAGCCCTCAGAAGCTTCTCACCTCTGAGACCTCACTCAGACACCACAACACAAGCCTTCCAGCTGTAAAAATGAACGGCATCCACGCCCAGGAACATGGAAAATACCCTTCCTAAGTGGCGGGCCAGGCAGGGAAGGGAGCTACCTCCTCAGCACCACAAACCACCCTCCGGCGCAGCCCCGCGCTCTCTCAGGCACTGCCCACGCTCGCCCCGCCTCGCCTTTATAGCGAAAGGGGTCGTGTGCAAACGGAGGGGTGGGTCGTGCGCCGCTGCGGGCCGTGCGCAGCGCTTCCCGCCCGCCTCAGGAGAGGGGCCGGGGGCATTGTGAGGGGTTTAGTTTAACCTCTGCTGGCGGGTTAAATTGATGTGCTGCTGCTCGCAGAGCTCTTTAACCCAGCTACGTGCAAAAGTGATTCATGGCAGCATGTTGTTTGCTGTAAAGCATTTTTAAGTCAGCGTGTAGGCTGTACATCCATGCCATTTATGCCTGAATGTAAAGAAAATAGTTCAGGGAGATGGCAGTCTCAACCAACAGTTTGCATGGGTGATACCAAAAAATCGGAGACAGCTCTCTAATACCCGGTTTGGAATGTTGGAAAGCAGGCATTCTTTATTTTCGGTGCCAGATGCACAGGGGATGAGTTCCACCCAACATGCATACCAACAGTTTGCTGTTTATCTTCATATGGCCGATCTAGATATATTAATGACAATTCTGGGAAACTATTAGCATATTCATTACAGTTCCTTGAACTACTTATCATATCTACACTTACTGCGCATGTGTGACCTAATGGGTTGGGTGTTGTCTGGTGGTTATTTGGGACATCATCCCTTCTTCACCCTCTTCTTCATCATCTTCCTCGTTTCCTCAACCTTTTCATGACCTTCTGCCCCCCTTTCGGCACTCTTGGCTCATGGCTTGGTTTCAGACTGGTTCTTACCTATTTACTAGCTAGACTACGCAATGTGGCATTCTACTAGTAGCTAAACTACGCATCACAGCGTTGTACAGCTCAGCAACGTCAGGGATACATTAGCTGCAACATTTACAGTTAAGCACACTGGTAAAATTCCTCCAGTGTCATGGGAAGACACTTCTGAATTTTCCTTCAGAACTGGTTTTAACATCATATTCAGTGTGAGGGCTGTGCTCAGTCACAGGGCATGCTGCGCTGATACCAAAAAATACCAACAAAGTTTAGGCCAGGCTAATTTTCAAGTTGTCAAAACTAGTAAGTGAAAGGACTTCTAATCAAGGGAGTCACCCTTGAGAAACAAAGAACAGATAATGATAAGAACACCACTACCTAAATTACGCAGCAAGAATCCTCCAAGTGAGAAAGTTCTGGCCACAAGAGGAGACAAGCTAATAAGGTTGTTGCATCCCACAGAAAATTAGTTGAAAGTAGGACAAAGGTAATTGTGGCAGTGGGAGATTGCAACCTCCAACTAGCCCCTGAGAGAGGGCCAGCCCTTGCTTGGGGAGCACAAAGAAAAACATGTAAAAATATCAGCAGTGCTGCCTGAGGGTGTGTGCTAGTTTGCATTAGAAGTGAGAAACTTGTAACCCATCCTGTGCATGACTGAAAATGAATATGTGATGCACTATGAGTGTGCAAGTGCTCTGCTGTGTAGAATATACACCCTCAAGTAACTTGGTGAGCACACTTGGAGGAAACATTCCCTGTGCTTCCAGCGTTGCCATAATGAACACCTGCCTTCTGAAACTTCGATCAAGTCTTAGAGGGTTTTTCTCCATGACTGACTTTACGGTATCAAAGCAAAAATAAAGATCAGCCAGCCAGGGTGAGGACCTGCCTCAGTGGGATAACAGGATGCCAGGACACGTGCCTTCCACAGATGCTGCCTTCAGGGAAAGCAGCTCCACCTGAAGCTCCTCACCAAGCAGCAGGAGCTGTGTGATCCTGTCAGCTCAGGGGATCTGGGCTCCACTTCTGGACAAAATAAACATATCAAATACTGTATACTCAGGCTGAAGGTGTGGGAGCTGACCACAAAATAGACGTCTCAGCTGTGAGCTTTTCTGCTCACCTGGTAGCAAAAGGCCTTGGCGCTTTGTGAAGGGCCATGAACGCCACACTTCCTGAGCCTGACAGCTGTAGCTGAAGTGTGTGTGTGAGGAGTAGGTGGTGGAGGGACACTCTGCCCCACAGCCAGCCACCAGGATCCGGCCCTTCCCTGAGTGGCACCTGGCATGGCCAGTTCCCAAGGTCTGATCCTGTCTGGTGGCAGGGGGATGCTGGTGGCTCTGTGGAACAGCCATCTGCAGGACTCATGTGGTCGCCAAGTTGATGAGCCTCCAGTTCAGTCCCAGGAGAGAAGATCAGACTGGTGGATCCTGGAGAAGGACTGCCAGAACCCCAGTTAGGAGTGCAAAGAACAAAGTGCTCGCCAATTAGTTAATGCAGGTAAATGACCCCTCCGCAGGAACCTGTCACAGCATTTGGTGCCACAACGGTCCCCTTCCCTTGTGACACCTGAAGAGTCATTACTGAGCCAGCATTCACCAGTCTTGTCATGGGGCAGGGCCAGCTCCTGCTGCCGCTCTTGATGTGGCAGGTCTCCAACTGACCCCTTCTCTGCCTTTTTCTTCAGGAATAGGATAATAATTTGGAGGGAAACCAAATTTGGAGAAGTTTCCCTCCTAGGGTATCCCTTGAAACACCATCCCAAGGAAATGTTTCTGTCCTGCTTTTTGAACGAGAAGGATTCATCACACTGTAGGCAAGAGAACTACAGCAGAGCTGCCAGGGACAGTGGAGCGGGCAAAGCTAAGCATTAAACACACCACACAGCATTTTCCAACTGATCTGAAACTGATCTTTAATTCTTCAGGGAAAGGCTACAATTCCATCCACACTGCACACAGGAGGTAAAGTGACGGATCTGTCATGGTCACACTACTCAGCACGGAACTGGAGGGAGGAAAATGGGATGTTGTGTGCGACAGAAACTTGAGTTTTACTCAGAGCGAGCCCAAAGCGCCTCCAAAAGCCTTTTGGTATAGCCCAGAAAGTCCGAAAGAGATCTGCTCCTGGGGACTCCTGCTCGCCCTTCCTTTGGAAGTGAAGCTGAACAGAGAGGCAGAACACAGCACAGCCCCTCTTCTCCACACCTCCTGGACACCCCCGGGGCAGCCGTGGTGTGTCTCAGGGGACCTGGGGGGTGTAAGCATTATTTTAACAAAAAAAAAAAAAAAAAAAAGAGAGAGAGAGAGAGGGAAACCAAAAAAAAGTAAATTACCACAGTGAAGAACAGTAATTTGAAAAACAGAGGATGTTCGTTACAACCTCACCAAGTTACCAAAACGTGCCCTTGCACAAAGGAACAGGCACCATAAATTTGTCAAGCCAGGACACAGCAAGGCAAGCTCAAGGAGAGCCAAACGGTTAATGAGACTGGGGATGAAATTACTGTAACTGTGTATGAACTACCCTAACTAGCTTAAGAGGGCCCCGACTAATAAGGTCCCCTGCCCACGGATCATTCGCGTGAGAGGAAGGCACGCTGTGCCTTTAACCGGGCTGTGACTGAACAGAACGGCCAACACTTGTTCCAAGTCACGCAAGGGTCCTCACGCTTTTTAATCAGGGTGCCGGCGCGCGGATTAAGTGGCAGGCAGTCATCTGCGCCTTCTTGTTGTTCCCCCCACCAC
>JAVJGJ010000039.1:3108941-3120505 GCA_035590215.1 Microhierax caerulescens | reverse complement strand
CTGATTCAAAATATTTTGCCCTTGCTTTAAAAATGCGGGGGGGGGGGAGTAGTGTAATTGTAGTGTGGATGAATTTAGATCTTGAACAGGATTTCTAAATTCTGTGTCTGTGTAAGGGGAGTAGAGAGAAGTATGAATTAAATGTTTTATTAGTTTCTCAGATTTCTGTCAGAGATGGCAATTCAAGTGTAAGATGCCTTGGTTTCCGTTTGAGCAACTTCACTGCTTCCCTTTAGAGAACAGAAACAGTAATTATATTAAAATATGCTGAAGGTAAAACTAGTGTTTTTATTTGGGCTCAGGGTTGTGAAGAGGTAGATTATTAAATAGTAGATACAATGTTCTTTCTGCTAATAATTGTAAAGCTTTTGGGTTCAACAGCTGAAAGGGGAGAATGAAAAGGATATTCCCCTCTAGAGTACTGGGGTCAGTTTGTTTGTTGCATCACTTGTCTCTGCTTTCCAACCACTGGTCTTTTGCAATGGTTGTCTTTGAAGCTGCAGGCGCTGGGAAAAGGTCCGGCTACAAGTAAAAGCAAAGATGACCTTGTGGTAGCAGAGGTAGAAATCAATGATGTCCCCCTTACATGCAGAAACCTGCTGACGAGAGGACAGACTCAGGATGAGGTATGTTCAGGATCTATGTCTGAATGACAGCATGTTTGTAAGGTTAAAAGAGCTTGCAATAAACTGTATTTGGTGATTGCTTCCTCTCTTTACAAAGCTGGTGGTGTTCTCTAGGACACTTTGTTTAGCAGTTTATTGGTTTGTTCTATAAAATGTCATATGATGAGGTGAGGTAGTATCTCCTTTAGCAGGCACCATTCGTTCTCTTTCCACTTTATTAATGGCTTCTGGTCTTTTCATGCAACAACGTAGTGTAAAGAACTTGGGGTGTGTGTATGTGTTCTGTGTGCTTTGTTTATTGCTGGTGAACTTGTCACTGGGTTTTTTAAATTGTTTATAGATAAGTCGACTGAGTGGAGCAGCTGTCTCTACTCGAGGGAGATTCATGACTGCAGAAGAGAAAGCAAAAGTGGGACCTGGGTTTGTATTTCTGTTTTTTTTTGGGGGTTCTACTTTCTTTTATTTTCTTCTTTTTTCCTCATTGGGTGGATAAGTGGTGGGGCTTTTCTGTTTTTCTTGAGCTGTGTCACCTTTGGGCGCCCAAGCAAACTGACTATGGAGTGTTTCAGATGTGTTTACCATTATGATAGTACTGCCTGCATAGCTGCTTTCCTACCTGCTTAATATTGTAAGGGTGAATTAAAAACCAACCAAACAACAGAAGTTGACAGATCAGACTGCTGAATTTCTTCCAACTGAATGTTATACAGGATCTCTTGTGTGTTTTGTTGAGAGCGGGCAACTTTCCAATGACAAAGAGAGCTAATGTTTCATAAACTTGGTGCTGCTAGTTAGTTAACCTTTCATGTGGATAAGCAAATTGAAGGTTTCAGTGATGTAACTTTAATAAGTCATCATGTAAATAACTTCTGAATCTTTTTAGTTTTCACTGCAAAGCTTTGCTTGATGAGCACTGTGATATTCAAGGAATATATATACACTTCCTTATTTGAAGAGTATTTCAAATCTTTATGGAAGACTTTGTGTGTCTAGATGACTGTAATGTAATTAGACTGAATCCATTATTATATGTTCTCTGTAGGTTTAATGAAATATTTGACATTTCCTTTCCAGAGATCGTCCTTTGTATCTTCATGTCCAGGGTCAGACACGGGAGTTGGTTGACAGTAAGTGTACAAAGCATTCTACTTTTTCCTCTCCTTATTTGTGATAAAGGCGTTTGGCTAAAGGGCTTTGTTATGACTGGTATGGATTTGTGCTATAAACATCTCTGTGTTGATAAGAGACCCCATTTAAATGCTGATGTTAAGGTCTCTGCTCCGAACTACCAAAGGTGTGTTGTACTGCACTGGTCAAGAAACTAAAACTTTAGATAGAGTACGAGGAAAGTGGGGGGTGAGCAGAGTTCCTAGGCAGCTGCAGCTCTTGTGTATGAGTTTATTCACTGATCACATGCTGAGATCCCATTACAATAGGTGTGTGACAGGGAGACCTTCCCTTTAATGTACAAGTATGGATGTTTCTTGTGAAATACCTACATTTCCATTAGAAGCACAAAGAGCTCCTGTGTTGCTTATGCCTGCTGGGAAAAAAACCAACCCTGTAAACTGGGTGTTCAGTTGTTCTGCGTATCAGTTCCATGGGCTTATCCCAGTTGTCTCTTGAAACTGGAAGCTGCCCACTTGTATCTACCTTGATTTTCCTAACATTTTCACATGTTAGTTTGCTCCTTTGTGCAGATGTAAATTCCATACAGGGTTAATGCAAATGCTGGAAAAGTTTACTAAAATGTGTGGGCTGAAAGTGCCCATCTGCATATATTAGTGTAAGGTTTATCAAGGTGAGAGTGGAGAAAGAACCCTGATGTTTGCTGCCATCCTTTGTGATCCAGTCCCAGAATGCTAATGTTGGGCTGTGCTAATCTTTTTGCCTGTAGATCTGCTGTCACAGAACATGGGAAAGTAGCCTGGTCATTTCATGATTTGGTTAATCAGGGTAGTTGACAAGGGCCGAAGTATAAATGAATTTTATGTTCTGTTGACTAGGAGCTGTTAACCGAATTAAAGAGATAATTACTAATGGAGTAGTGAAAGCAGCCACAGGTTCTAGCCCAACGTTCAATGGAGCTACAGTTACTGTCTATCACCAGCCAGCCCCTATTACTCAGTTGTCTCCAGCAGTTGGCCAAAAACCTCCGTTCCAGTCAGGGGTGAGTAATTCACTTCTGTGAATTTCATCAAATATCACAGACTGCAAGATTTACATATTACAAAGTATGCATGTAGTATGTCATTTATTTAAAAAAACAAACAAACCACAAAACAAAAAATAAAAAAAACCCAAACCCTTGCATGTTGGGAAAACTGGAGGACTAATCAGACAGAGTCTGAAGGGTGAGACTCGGATGACAATAGCCTCCTAAAAGAAAAGGGATGGAGAGAGCAGTCCTGCTTACAGCAGAGCAAAGGGCTGACTGTGCCATCTGACAATTTAACTGTTCTGACTGTCATAGAAATAAGACTTCTGGCTTCCAGTGAAATGATCCTAATTCTTGGAGTGAAATAATAAGCTTTTACTGTTACATTTACAGATGCATTATGTTCAGGACAAGTTATTTGTTGGTCTGGAACATGCTGTACCTACATTTAATGTGAAGGAGAAGGTGGAAGGGCCTGGTTGCTCTTACTTGCAGCACATTCAAATTGAAACGGGTGCCAAAGTCTTTCTTCGTGGGAAAGGCTCAGGTTGCATAGAACCAGCATCAGGCAGAGAAGCTTTTGAACCCATGTACATCTACATCAGGTATGAGTTGGGTTTTTTTGAAATAATATCCTAGTGATCAGTCATGAATGTAGCTTAATGTTTAATCAATGTGGGGACTTCTTAATTGCAAGTATCTTTCCTGATTTTTATTGTAGTAGAGGTCTCTGAAGTGATAAAGATATCAGCCATATGGTGATGTGGTACGAAGTGCTATTTGGCTGTAAGGTATTGCATTTATTGGGAACACAGTAAAATTGTGTTCTTGGGCTTGGCTTGTGATGTTGAGCTTTAAGGGAAGAATACAAAATGCATTGACCAATCAGGTCAGTGTTCTGTGCTTTTTCCTTTTAGTATTTAGACTAACCTGAATTTTCATGTAGAAAATAAATACTCGCCACAATTCCCAATTGTGCTAAATAGCTGTAGAACTGTTGGAGTCCTGTTGAGGTGACTGATTGCTCATTAAAGGGATAAGATCTGACAGCAGGTTGCTGATGAAATTTGGCAGAAATATTTGTTTATGAAGTATTTTTTTGTATATGTTTTCAGTCACCCAAAGCCAGAAGGTTTGGCAGCTGCTAAAAAGCTGTGTGAGAATCTATTGCAAACCGTGAGTAGCTCTTACAAACAGGAGATTTCAGAGTCTGTCATAGCTTTAGCATGTGCCTGGCTAATGATTTTTTTTTTTTATGCTTTCAGCAAAACTATTCATGTGTTCTGACTTGCTAATAGGTCTTTCCTTTTGAGTACTACTGTCTAATCTTTGTGCAGTGAATAAACATCTCTCAGGGTGGAGCTTTAGTAGTGGAATTTCAGGGAAAAAAAATTGCAAATGCTTCCTGAGGAGACCTGGGGGTTGGGGGCAGGGAATTGTCTGACTGTATGCAAACATAAAGGAATCCTTCTTTTTTTCTGGTTACTGTAGCTTCCCTTGCTTTAGCTTTAAATGTTGTCCAGAGCCATGTTGTCTGCTTTATCTTTCCTAAAGTGATTGTTGTACCAAAAGAACTTTAGAAAATGTCTCAGGTGTACACATAGAAAATTAATTTTTCAGCTTTTCTGATACGATGCAAATTGAGTAAAATCCTGTGGGACAGTCTTTATGTTATTGTTGGTAATTGAGTATGGGCTACAAAGCCTCTTTTGAAAAATACATGGAAGCTTTTAGATTCTTTGGCTTTGAGTATTTTGTCTCTACTGAAGTAATTAGTTTACCACTGTTTCCTGTGAAAGATTATTCTGTATCTTAATGAATCTGTCACAGAGATCAGCAGGATTAGTGGGATGTTCAGTGGGGTTTTGGTCGTTGGGTTTTTGTTTTCAGGTTTTGTGTTTGGATTATTGCTGTCTTTGTGCATAGTATGTTCTATAATCAAAGTCTCCTTAGTTTTATGAGGAAGCATTGTAAGATGTCTTTTGCCTGCAAAAGGTTAATACAATAAATAGATGTTTACTGTCTAATCTTTGACGATTCTTTGTAGGTTCATGCTGAATACTCCCGATTTGTGAATCAGATAACCACTGCAGTACCCTTAGCAGGTAAACATCAGCAATAATTAAGTCTTTGGCATTGCATTCTTACTGCATACAGTAAGAGCTGTACCTAAATTAAAGGCTTCCACAGGTAAATAAATTCCACAAAACTAATTTTAAGTCCTTCAGTTGAAAAAGAGTCCAGTTTCTTTTACATTTGGTAATTAAAATAGGTATTTTTGTGACTAACTGTATTGAAGATGACCCTTTTTTCCCCTTTTCTGTCACCAGGCTTCACGCAGCCTGCCGCTATAAACAGCGTACCTTCACAGCCATCATATTACCCTTCCAATGGATACCAGTCTGGTTATCCTGTTGTTCCCCCTCCTCAACAACCAGTTCAGCCACCATATGGTGTACCAGGCATAGTACCACCTGCAGTGCCGTTGGCACCTGGAGTTTTAACAACACTACCTACAGGAGTTCCACCCGTGCCAACACAGTATCCAATATCTCAAGTACAGCCTCCAGCCAGCACTGGCCAGGTACTGCCACAGATTAATTATTTGTCCTATAGTTGTCAACTTATTAAGCTGTTTCTTTGCTATCAATAAAATACTTAAAGTAGTTCCAGAGGGGGATGACTTCTTTAAGGCATTGCTGTTGGGTTTTTTGTGGTTATTGCTTTGCTGATGTTTCTGTCTAAGGAACTGAATTGTTGGGAAGGCTGCTTCATACTGCATTTTTCATATTATAGCCACCTGTTAACACAAAGATTAAACAAGTATTTTTATTTATAGAATGCTTCCACCTCAAACTAATCACTGTCTGTAGCTCAAATGCATTGAACCTACATAGCTGCATCACAGCCTGTGACAACTCTTTTCACAAAAGGGTATTTGTAGGGAGTGGTCACTTGTTGAAGTTGTGAATTTCCTTTTAGCTTCTCTTAGGTCCTCCAAAGAGAAACTAGTTGTGTGTTCTACTCCTTTGTATGAAACTCTACACTGAATTAATACTTCATATGCATATTATAAAATTTTCTTGTGTTTTGTTTTCAACTGCATGCCAGAGTCCACTGAGCGGTCCTTTTCTTCCTGCTGCCCCAGTAAAAACAACCATGCCAACTGGTACACAGCCGCAAGTCCAGCCCCATCCCCAAGGTCAAAAGAGACGCTTCACTGAGGAACTACCGGATGAGAGAGAGTCAGGACTGCTGGGATATCAGGTGGAATAAAATCATCAATTTTACTTCATTCACCAAAATGGAACTTGGCTGGACAGATATTGTTGTTAGCAAAGTTGATTTGGCAACAGTCATCCAAGACCTTTGACAGATGGCAGCAATTGTTACAAAACATCGAGACCACGCTTTGGTTTCTTTGAGTGGATGCACTGTTTTTAAACTGTGATTTACTTGTTTATTGGCAGCTTACTTTCCTTACCCTCAGTCTTTCGTGGAGGCTAGCGGTGCGTTCAGGTCAAAGAGATGGCAATAGCGTGTTACTGGTTAGTGAAAGTGAGATTATTTTGGTTTTTGATTATTTTTTTTTTTATGAGATGTTAGGGTGGGCTTCTTTGAGGGGTGGGAGGGAACTTCCCTCCCACAAATAACTTCCAGATTTTCCCATTTACCTTCCTTGCAGGTTGCACTTGAGAGGATTTCAAGAAACCTAGTTTTAAGAGATTGACTTTTTTTTTTTTTAGATAGTAGACAGTTGACTTTGAAGAACTCAAAATTATTTTTATTAGACGTGTGTGAGAAAAGGGAGTTTCTGCAAATGCTTCTCTGATGACATACCCCAACTCACAGGCAGACACCCTTAATAAAAGCTTTGCCTAGAGACAAAAAACTGCCTGTATGCTAGACCTAATATTAGTATCTCGAGCAGAGTTTACTGTGGCATAAGGTCCATATACTATTCAGAATGAGCTGATTGAAGAAGTAATAAGTTGATCTGTGAACGAAGCAGCTATCTTTACTGTCCTGAACTACTGAAAAGGTGGAGTAGGTGGTGAGGTGCCTTCCATATTGGTGCTCAGGCATGTTTCTTACTACATTACCCTCGGTATTTTTAGGAGAAAGCATCTTAACGATGGCAATTAGTGGTTTCTTCTGCTAGTTGGCAGTATACTCTGAAAAGTTGGGTTTCCTATCATTATCATTAAGGAGCTATAGCTTATGTTGTAGTTGTAGATTTGCTAATGCCGTGTGTTTTTCTGCTCATAGCATGGACCCATTCATATGACTAATTTAGGTACAGGCTTCTCCAGTCAGAGTGAAATCGATGGAGCCGGATCGAAGCCAGCAAGTTCCTCAGGAAAGGAGAGAGAGAGGGACAGGTGAGGGACAAAAGAATTATGTTCAGGTCTTTTGTGGTTCTGATAGAAAGCTTATTTCAGAAGAAATCTGTTACTTCTGTGACTTGTGGGTTAGGAGAGGTGTTTGGTTTTGGAAGTGGGGGGGAGTGGGGTGGTGGGTGTCTTTTTAAGGTGAAGGGATGCAAGGGTTACCTTTTCATGCTACCTAATGAAAATAGCTTAATTTCCACTCCTCCCTAAGTCTGTATGCTCTTACTTTGAGTCTGGTATTTTGCCAACTTCTTGGGATAACAGAATATCCTCGTGAAATAGGTTAGTACTTACACTTTAAATGATTCCAGTCTTAAAACAAATCTGAAAAAGTTGTAAGCTTGAAATTTTGTGGCCTGAAGTTTCAGGGAAAGATTTACTTGATAGTTCCTTGTTGGTTTTGGTCATTATGTAATACATCAAAGGCATCGGTAAAGTTTTTTATGTTCTTCATCTTGTGTGTAGTTCTAAATTCAGCATAGTTATTTGAAGTCATCATGAGGTATCACTGCTCTTCTTTATTCACTCCAGTGCATTGAGCCACAAAACTGTCAGGCTTGCACTTTATTACATAGCACTATAGCATGGTTTAGATTGCAAGGGAGCTTTAAAGATCATTTAGTCCACCCTTTCGGCCATGGGGAGGGACACCTTCCACTAGGGGAATACTTCCTTGAATACTTCCAGGGATGGGGCATCCACAACTTGTCTGGAAACCCAGTGTCTCGCTGGGTTTCCCATGTGGAAAATAATTTCATCCCTATATCTAAACTAAATCTGCCCTCTTTAAAACCACTACCCCTTGTCCTGTCACTACAGGTCTTGGTAAAAAGTCTCTCTCCACCTTTCTTATAAGCCCCCTTTAGATAGTGAATGGCTTAATAAGATGTCCCCAGAGCCTTCTCTTCTTTGGGCCAACCAACCCCAACTCTCTCAGCCTTTTCTCATTGGAGAGGTGTTCAGCCCTGATTGTTTTTGTGACCCTCCTCTGGACCTGTTCTTAACAGGTCCGTGTCTTGTGCTGGGCACCCCCGAGCTGAATGCAATGCTTCAGGTGGGGTCTTGAGAACAGAGCAGAGGGAGAAACTCACCTGCCTCAGCCTGTTGGCCGCGCTGCTTTTTGTGCAGCCCAGAACATGGTTGGCTTTCTGGGCTGCATGCGCATGTTGCTGGCTCATGTCCAGTTTTGTAACCACCAGTCCTTCGCTGCTGGGCTGCTCTCAGTCCCTTCATCCCCCAACTTGTGTCGATGCTGGGGGTTGCTGTGACCCAAGTGTGCTTGGCGCTGCTGAATTTCATGAGGTTTGTGTGGGCCCACTCCTGAGGCCTGTCGAGGTCCCTCTGGGTGGCATCCCTTCCCTCTGAGGTGTGGAGTGCACCATTCCGCTTGGTGTTGTCTGCAACCTAGCTGTGGGTGCACGCAATCCCGCTGTCATTGATGAAGATATTAAATAGTATTGGCCCCAGTATGGGCCTTTGAGGGATATCACTTGTTACTGGTTTCCACTTGGACATTGAGCTGTTGAGTGTAACTCTTTGGATGCAGCTATCCAGCCAATTCCTTACCCGTCTAGTAGTCCTTCCATCAAATCCATTTCTTTCCTATTTTGAGGTGAGGAGTTGGGGGGCATATTGAAGGCCTTACAGAAGTCCAGGTAGGTGATAGTAGTGCTCTTCCCTTGTCCACCACTATGATGCAGTTACTCCATCATAGAAGGCCGCTAGATTAGTCCAGCAATTAAAAATTAAACTGCACAGGCCAAGGACTGAGTTGTGGATTTGTGTGCTATTACCTTTGAGTCTTTGCTTTTTTCAAAAAAGAAAAGTAAGGGCTTGCATTGTTTTAAATAGGCAGTTGATGCCTCCGCCAGCTTTTCCTGTCACTGGGATGAAATCGGAATCTGAAGAAAGAAATGGTGCAGGGTCTTTACCAGGCAACCATGGTGAGTGCAATGAATAAAATACATGTGTAAGCTAAGTTTCCTTTCCTAAATGAGTTTGTGATGGTCTTAACAATTGTTTAAATTGGTGATTTTCTTGGGGGGGGCTGTTCCTTATACCCCATTGTTGAAGTGAAAAGCAGATCATATTGCACTGCTCTAAAATCACCTCAGTTTGCTGTGATTGTACACACATGATGCTTCCCTTAAAATTTTAATAAATATGTGTATGAATGAGAGTGTAATTAAGGACTAAAGATGGATGGGTTTGACCCATCAGTCAGCTGAGGCACAGAATCTCATAGGATTGTTTTGTAACACAGATATCATGTGGCTTTACATTGTGAACAGCTATCTCTAGAGGCACTAAGGAGTGTCGGTGAGAGTTGTGGTTCAGGTGTGTATTTGCAGACATGAGTTGTATCTGCAGACAACAGAAGTGCTGTCAGATTTCATCCTTCCATAGGGCTGTCATACATCAAATGTTTGCGATTTGGTAAAACGTGTAATCTTTTTAATTCTCCTGTAGTTCAGTGCCTTTCAGGTCTGCAGGTACATCATGTTAGCCTGTTTAACCTTAGTTTCTCTGCAGTATTGGTCCCAGAGATTGCTCTTCTGTTAGTTTTCTTTTGAACAAAATTTCTACTTTTCTTTACATATCTCTTTAACGGTGAAATTGCCATCGCTTAGACCCATTTGCTAACTTTACTTTTTTTGTGTGTTTCTTTCTTCTTTCTCTGTTCTCTTACATGGTTCTGATGGATCACATGTGCTGTTGCTGGTGCTGTTTCGTGTGGCCTTCGACCTTGGATGACCATTGGCCTTGTGACCTCAAAATGGTGTCCAACTAACAATTTACAATTAACGTCTTTTTTATTAACTCGTTTTGGGGCATTTTATCTCTTTTTATTTTTATTTTTCCTTCTTGGGGGCTGGGGGGATTGTTTTGTTTTCCCCTCCTAGATCATCAAGCTAAGAAGATGAAAACTGCAGAAAAGGGCTTTGGATTAGTGGCATATGCTGGAGACTCATCAGATGAAGAAGAGGAACATGGTGGTCATAAAAACGCAAGTACTTTTTCACAGGGATGGAGTTTGGGGTACCAGTACCCTTCCTCACAACAGCGAGCTAAACAACAGATGCCATTTTGGATGGCACCGTAAAAGCTGCAGAAGAGTTTTCATTCATTTTCCCCCGTCGCCCCCCGTCTAGCAATAATGCATGTATATTACAGAATGAATTTTGCAAATATGCATTGTTTTTACATTTGCAGAAGCTAAAGGTTCAGTATTCCCCCTTGAAAGGGCTCCATTATTTTTTAAATCCTTATTTCTGCAGTGAATTTGGCAATTAAAAAAAATATTTGAAATAGTATTCTGACAGGCCTAGTCCCTTATACAGTGGGGGAAGTACTGTAAAGAGGAACAAGGGAAGCCTGTTGGTCTGCATTTCCCATTTTTCCAGGATAACTTAAAAATGGAAAGAGTCAGTCATGCTGACTTCATTCTATACCTGGTGTTCGTATTTTATTGAGTGTTCTTGCTGTCAGCTCGTGTTTGCAGTCCTGTTGAGCTAACGGTGACCCCGGCTTCAATGTTTGGACTTTCAACAAAGGAAGGGAATACACAGTAGCTCTGAAAATCTTGAGGATTGCATTTCCTGAAAACTCTTAATTTGTTTTTACTTTAAGCATCTCCTGTAACAGCACTTTTTTTTTTTTTTTTTTTTTTTTTTTATCTTTAAGATTTGTTTTTAGTAACCCCACAACTTCTTTTTCTAGCCCTATGTCAGGGCGGGGGGATGCTCAGGTTTTTGGATGGGTTCATCTTGCCGCTAATTCCCAGGTGGACTTGGCACTGTAGCACTGGTACTTAATCTTCTCCAGTCGCCCCTGGATTCATTCCCATTCAGCAATTTGGCCGGAACTCCTCCACCTGAGGTTCGCCCTCTTCTTGTAACTCATTCACTTACTTGATTCTACCCCTTCTGTTTCACGGTGGTTTAACAACGAAAAAGCAACCGGGTCTGTGCGGCACCAGTGATGGGGCGCAGGCATGGCTCTTGCCTCGAAGCGCGGAAGTGGAACCTGGGAATAAGTTGTTGGATTGTTTACGGACACAGACTGCAACACGGGCTTTCTTGGCGGGGCGGGCTGTTGCAGAAAGAACTCTTTTTGTAGGGAGAAGTGGTTCATGGGACTGCTGTGAGGTGCTGGTCAGCTTTTGAAACAGGAGAAATAAGTTTTTAAAACTGGGGATGTGCGTGTTGCTGCACACTGAAAGATCTCGCTGGCTCACTTGTACAGATATTGTCTTTCCTATGTGTTGTAAATAATTAGAACCATACTTTCATTATAAATAAATGTATAAATATTCTGCTGCTCGCTGTTTTTTTGTGGGTGAGGTTGGACCGCGGTGCAGTCAGAAGGTGGGTTTTTTGGAGGCAGCTG
>JAVJGJ010000039.1:3084118-3108386 GCA_035590215.1 Microhierax caerulescens | reverse complement strand
CGCCGCCCGCGCCGCAGACCTGCTCGATGCAGCGCCCGTCGCCGCCCTCTTCCTCGACCCGTCGACCGGCGAGGCCCTGGCCGGAAATGCCGAGGCGGCGCTGCTGCTCGGCTGCCCGGCCGAGGCGCTGCCCGCCGCGGCCGGCTTGTTCCACCCGGTGGGGCTCCCGTGGCAGCCCTGGGCCCCGCTCCGGGCGCGGCGGCTCTTGCCGGTATCGGGTGTGTGCGGGGGGTGCCGGGACGGCCGTGCTGCCCCGGGCTGCTGCGATTGAGCCTCTTGGTTTGTGTCTCCAGCCATGACCATGCAGTTCATCAGCCACCGGTTTCCAGAGGATCACGATCCCACAATCGGTGAGGAAAATCCCTCCTTTCTCCCTGCCGCTCGCGCCCTCTCTGAGCAGGTGAAGCTGGGGGGGGGGAGCTCCTTTAAAGTCCTTAGCGTAAAGAAAGCTTTACGTGTGGCTGTAAATTGAGGACCCAAGTCTCATAAATCACTCATTTAAAAGGTATTAAGAGTTCTGAGGCTGTTGTGAGGGCTGGGATATATGAGGTTTAGATCCTTAACTTTGCTGTTACAGCCATTCAGGGCATACGTGCTCTGTATTTGTTTGTGCGTCGGCAGACAAAGATGAAAACTTGCTTCTAAGTGATTATTAGTTGTCTATTAAAAAAAAAACCCTAGTCTCCTTGCTGTAGCTCAGCTCTGCTTAATTTAATCAGCTCTCTGCTTAATTAATACATCTGACAGGCCAAAGTGCGCTCTATTTTAGAAGTTGGGAGGAATGGAAATGCTTAACAACTTACTATATTTCTAAATAATTTTTGCAGCGTCTCTAAGGGAGGTCTTAGCCTACAGTTATGCTGTCAAAGGAAAAGTGGGAAAAGGAGTCAGCTTCATGTTGAAAGTGTGCTGTTGTAGTGTGGGACTGCTGACGGAGAGGGACACGATATTTATTGTCTTACAGCTAAGAAAATTACAATTGGTGTGGCCAGTTCTCCTCCTGAATCACGGGTATTTTCTGGCTTTGAGAGAAACTTAATGCTCTTACTCTGTGCGTTCTGCCAAGGTGTCCAAAATTAATTTATAGGTTGTGGTCACATATCTGCCAGAAATAGCATGTACAATAGCATGATTTTAGCAAACAGTTGGGAGGATACTAAATCACACCAGTACAATTAAAAATTGAATAAATTTGTTAAGCAAAGATGAGACTCATGTGGTATAGTAATATTGCCAGATTAGGTTCTTGTAGCGTAACATTTTCTTTGTGAATTGATGACTAATGAGTATTGCAATTGTATTCCAATCTCATTGTTTCTGACCTGCTGTGAATCACAGAGGATGCTTATAAAATCCGAATACGCATCGATGATGAACCTGCCAATCTTGATATCTTGGACACAGCAGGACAGGTACGTGAGTAATAATCAAATTGGGAGGATGTGAAGAAGTCTGTAATGGTCAGGTGTAGGGACAGAACTCTTGTAAAAGTATGCCTGTCTTTTCTTTCAAAAAAATTTTTGAGCTTTCTTACTTTTTCTAAGCATTATATTGCTTTTAATATTTGTAATATACTGTCTCTAGGTAGGCAGCTCAGGTGGTACTTGGCTTTCACACAGTGCTTTCTGCTTTGCACCTTGCTGTTCATGATCAGCAGGCAATTGGCTGATCAGTGATGTGTTAGTATGATTTCTATAGCAAGAGAAACTTGGTGTCAGTCCCATACATACGTAATATCTCGTCCTACGTGTAACGGGACAAGAAGATAGATGACCAGCTTGTTTACAAGAGTTCCTGTGCAGCTGGTTTTGGAATGCATGTTGTGTTTCCCATTCAGAGCAAATTAAGCTGTCATTGTATTTCTGCAATTGAAATGTAATTGTCTGTTTCTAGGCAGAGTTTACGGCCATGAGAGACCAATACATGAGGGCTGGCGAGGGATTTATCATCTGTTATTCAATCACAGACCGGCGCAGTTTCCATGAAGTGCGTGAGTTCAAACAGCTAATCTATCGTGTTCGACGCACTGATGACACTCCCGTGGTCCTGGTGGGAAATAAATCTGATCTGACACAGCTACGGCAGGTAAATGGCAGGAAAGAGGCTCATAACTACAAGCTACTTCTGTTGTAAAATGCAGTAATACAAGAAGTTATACTCTCTTAATTGTTTTGCTTCTTCACTATATAATAAGATAAACAGTAGAGAAGTACTTGTTTAATCTGGAATGTGTTGAATAGCCAAATGTGTATATAGCAGTTGCAAAAGTAAAGTCTTCAAGTTGATGCTTTGGGTTTCAGCTGCTCTTGGGATTTTTATTTTTTTTTTTCATTCATGAAAGGGGATACTGTTAATAGAGACTTAGCATTCTGTAAACCACTTGCAGATACTAGTACAAATTGCAGATGCAAGTGCGCTACAAATGGAGAACTTGGATAAAAATGGACAGAAAGGAATATTAAGAAAACGGTAACTGCTGTCTGTGGGAAGACAATTTGAAGCAGAGCTTCACTCAAAGGGAATGTACTTTGGAAAACAAGTTCCAGAGGTGCTCTCTGTATACCTGGAATTAGATGAATTTTCAGTGTGCATTGTAGCAGGAAAATTAGGGTGGCTATGGTAAAACACCCGTGCTAAAAGATGTATAGAACAAGGAGTGAGTGTTGCTTTTCTACGGCCTCAGCAAGACTGGTTTTAGGGTTTGTGGGGTTTTTTTGGAAGGGTTTTGCTTGGTTCTGGGTAGTGGTTTGACAAACATCATAATTTTGACCAGGTGAAGGAAATACTCTTAGCTTACCAAACTGACAAATGCTTGTTTTAGGGCTGAGGACAGCTCGTGTTAGGCAACTTCTAGATTAGGCTCCAAGAAAAAAATACTTATTTGAAGGACATTGCTGTTTCGTTAGTGTCCAGAAGAGTCTCTTGCAGATAATTGCATTGCTAGAGTAGCAGCGAGTGAAAGTGAAAGAAAAATAGGTTTGTGGAGAAAAATTTAGATGTCAGTGGAAACGGGCTGTTCTGGAATTGGGAGGGTGCATGTACCATTAAGGAGAAGCGAAGCAAGAAATGGTAAAGAAATAAACTTTCTGGGTTTGGCTTTCTTGACAAGCGTGAACATTTTTTTTCCCCAGGTCTCCAAAGAAGAAGGCTTTGCTTTAGCACGAGAATTCAACTGCCCTTTTTTTGAAACTTCAGCTGCATACCGTTATTATATTGATGATGTATTTCATGCTCTTGTGCGAGAAATCCGCAGGAAAGAAAAGGAAGCAGTAATGGCAATGGAAAAAAAATCAAAACCTAAAAGCAGCATGTGGAAAAGACTGAAGTCACCGTTTAGAAGGAAGAAGGATTCAGTCACTTGAACAAAGAGAATTCCTCTGCAAAACAAAAGAAAACCTGTGAACAGCCATTTGTAACCAAAGCAGTTCAGTAACAACATTTTGACAGCGTGTTTTAAACCTGATGGGACTTTTGTGAGGGAATGCATAACTTTTACCAATTATTTTTGTTTAGAATTATATTCCCTTAATTTTGGATATTTAATTTCAGACACAGTAACAGTTGTACTTTTGTTTTGTCATTTTTTTACTGGATCCAGCAAATGTTGCTTGTATGTCATTGGTTACAAATGCTCATAGGTTTGTGTCCCTGCACTTTGAATGTTTGTCTTCGGTCACTGCGTGCTGGAAGCTGAATTTTGTTAAAATATTGCTGAAGTTCTACCCAACCTAACTTAATTAATTTTTTTCCTAGTTGTTTGCACAAGAAAATTTTGCTGCTCTTCGGAACAGTAACCCACATCATGAAAGGCGGCTATTGAGGTTGTGCTGAAAAGTAGTTTACAAAGTGTATGTCATGACTAGCAGCTTTGGCTGTGTATAGGTGTGAACAGAGCTGTGCTAGAGTTCTTGTGTTCTCATTGAATAGATTTTTTTTTTTCCAGCAGAAGTAATGTGGAACACTTGTACACGTTTATCTAAATTATCATAATCAGTGGTGTTGTAGGTGGGATTCTAAACAAGTCAGAAAAAGCAAATTACGGTTCCTATGGCAGCTATAACTTGGCAACAGTGCATGAATATGTAGCATTTTCCTACTGTATATAGCATTTACTGTGTTGCCATAGCATGTGTAATTTAATGCTGTAGGTGCTGCAGAAATCACAGCTTTGAATTTTCTGACTTGGTTGTTAAAAATCGTAGCTGTAACGGTGCGCTGGCTTATTTATTTACATTCAGTTTTATGTTCTTGTCTTAAAAGGAGCCAGTATCTTTGTTAAGTAGAAGTCTCTAACATAGTAATTTCAAATTATTCTATGATAACTACTTTATAGAGAAAATGACTGATACTGGGGTATCTGGGCTCAGCATTAATATCCCTAGTACCAGTGAGATTCTTCCAGGGCAGTCTTAAAAGCAGAATTGCTAGTGCAGTTGGAGGAAGCAGTTAGCTTGGCACGGTGACAGTCCTGACAGATATTCGCCACATCCCTGACCTGACGCATGCAGGCAGTCCAGGTAGTGCAGGTGCCCGTTTTCTTATGCTCAGCAAAGAACAGTCTGGTGAGGGAAGTGCTGCTGAGGCAGACCCTGCATACGGAGAGAGATTCTCTGCTTTCCAGCCGATTAACATACACATCACTTACAGAATTTAAATCCAGCAGAGAAATGGATGTCTGGTGTTCCTCTGGATTTTGTTTTTTAATAATAGAACAAATTTAGGTAACTCAGACATGGTTAATGCAAATTTCTCAGAGAATGAAGTGCCTAGAATCTTTCTGTTAAGAGTGAAAGAGCTTAGACTAAGTGTAGCATAGCTTCTGTTACTCTCTGATCACCTGTGTCAGTAAGCATTAATCTTACTGATCAAAACTCAGACCTGCAGTGTCAGTCTTAGTGTGCTGCATGTGCTAATGCAGTCAAAATTGAAAATTCATCTGTAAAAGGGTTAGTACAAGAAACGAGAGTGGCAAATGTATAAACTTAAGCTTTTTTTCTTGTTAAACTCCTTGTTCCCTAAGATACAACTGGAAATTCTGTGCCTTTTGGTTTTAAGAGTATTTTCTTTGTGTAAGATTTAGTAAACCCTTATAATGAGAAATTTGGAGGGGGGTTAAATTTTGTATTCTGTTTGTGGCTGAGCAGCTAAACATTTAAATTAGTTTCTGTTTCTCATTTCCTTCCAGTGCTCCAGTGTTACGCTACACTGGTAATAATCACACACATTGTGATTGAAAAAGGCTGAGAATGATTCAGGTTGTTCAGAATTTAAGACCTCTTTTACGTTAACTGTGCAAGCAGTTGTGTGCGTCTTGTCAGTAGTTACTGGTTGAGGACCAAAAGCCCTCCTCCTCATTCTTTGTTGGATTAAATGCTGTCTATAACTCAGATAAAAATCCTAGGAAAACAATCTAGCAGAAAATTTGAGGAGAAGGCGGTGGACAGATAAGAAGTTGCTCTAAAAGCAGTTGCAGATTCTGTCATGTTAACAATTAATGTCAGATCAGCTTCTGGAAATGCTGAACAGGGGCCTGATGGTGGTTACAAGTTCTCCCTGTGTTTTTCCTTGATACAGTAAGTTAACATGGAATATTAGCCAGCCTCCTACATTCAGAGTTTTCAGATAATGTGTAAAGGTAACCTGTCAGCCAACTGAAAGTTGTACTGGGACTATTTTCACTTCTAAATAACTGATGTCTGTGCCTTACGTAATTCCTTCAATGCAATTTAAGTGTTTACTAATGCCTTTGTGAGCCTGTTGCTTATAGAATTACTACATCAGAACAGCAGCACTTTTTTTACACAGTGTTATTCAAAAAGAGATTTATTTTTGTCATGTATAAATTTGTACACAGAATTGTTTTATTTGACACAATATATAATTTTTAATACAAACATTTGCATTTGATGTTTTAATCTGTGGTATCTAGTGTGACGGGCAGGGGGCTGTTCAGTCTGAGAGTACTGAAGAAGGAAAACTCGTGATGTGCTTGTAAATTATGTTGGAAAACCCTTATCTTGCTTGGAAAAAAAAGTGGGGGGGGTTAGTATGTTATGTTTAAGTGGTGCAAAACCTAAAACTTTTGTGGTGCTGAATAGTTTAAATATGATCTGGACATTTTGCAGCTGTATCGTGTTACCACCACATGCTCTGCGTCAGGTGTGTTGACATCCCAGGTTTTAGTTGTGACCAGGGCAGTAGCAGCTGCGTGAGGCAAGTGTCTCCATCTTTGAGTGCTGGACAACAGGCTGAAGCATTCCCTCTGTGCCTGCCACTGCCTTGGTTTCTCTGTGCGTTGGTGGTTTGCATTTTATTATCCTGTACTATATATAGATACTGTATTTGTACTTTGTAGAAGGCAGCTGTGTTTAGAGTCCTTTGGGCTGTTGGTATAGTTGCTGTTTTTTCTTCCCTTCAGGTTTTTAGGCTGTAGCTAAAGTTGCCAGGTGTCCCTCGTGCTCTGACTAACGACAGGCTGCTGCCATCGCTGGCGCTGGGTTAGAGAGGATCTCACCTTGTAGCATCCTGTGAGTGATGGTCCCGCGGCCAAGGATGGAACATTTTCGCTTCTGTGAGCAGCGTCAGCATCTCCTGGCACGTTTACCAGGTGCTGGCTCGCAGTGCCCCCAGCTACCATCTCTCGTAACTTCTTACTCTTGCAAGAATCGTCTCACGGCTTGCAGCAGTAACTGTTGTATGATTTTCCAGTCTGGAGCAACACCTCACTTTGTAGTGGTTGTGGCAGTACGGTCCTTGATTTGGTTTACAGCTGTAACTGTTCTCCTGTCTAAACAGATGAGTTGGCAGATAAATCTTGCCCTGGTTGATGGCCTGGTATGTGTTATCTGCTTTTGCTTTCATGAGGAAGCCTCTTGGACTGTAATTTTGGGCTAAATGCAAGATTCCTAGAAGGGTAACTCATACGTGTTACAGCCATGAATCACGTACGTGGCATGTAGTTTGATTATACCTCACATAACAGAAAAACCACCTCTGGCCATCAACACCTGGCTGATGAGTAGAGATGAGTTTAAAGTGCACTTTGGAAGCTGCTCTTTATCCAAGAAGCTTTCAAAAACTAGAAATCAATGAAAACTTGGTAGGCCTGCATGTTGTTTTTAACAACATCAAGTGACTGCAGGGTATTTTATGAGTAGTAGTAAGTAATATAACGGCGATAGTGTTGGTAGTATTTCTTTTTGTGTGCTGTTTTTCTGTCCTGTTTCCAGCCAGTCATTTAATGGTGCAGCTCCTTTCTAAGCCTGCTAGGAAGTACTCCGGGTCTGCCTAGCTTTGACTACCTTGAAAGCCATGCTGCATCACAGCTCGCTCCGTTTTGCAGATGAAGAATATACGGAACACCACGGGCTTACCACGTGTTCTCTGGAGGCTTCCCAGTAACCCATCGGCTGGGGATGCTGTTGCCTTGCTCATGCTGCTTTCGGGTTTCATCATTTCTCAGAGGTGACATTCCTTCTTCCTCCAGGACAGCTTTGCTTGAGAGTCACAGGCGAGATACAAACTACCCAAATACAGTTCACCAGCTGCTTCACCCCCCACCTACCCCATCCTGCGATGCATGCCCAGTAAAGAGCTGAAGCACCTTTTTCTAATGCTGTGCTGCCACTGATCACGCTGTTGCATGCGTTACTGGCTACAGATTGGGCCAGTTGATCCTAAGCCAGCATGTTGATGCGTGTTCAGTGATGGTTCTTCACTAGTTTTGCTCCATATCTGTTGTGTTCTCTGTAACTACAAGAACCATAATTTAGACCAAAAGAAAAGGCTGTTCTTGCATCCTTTTTGGCTACGAGGCTTTCAAGTGTAGACCAAATCAAATCACAGACATCGACACTAAAAATTTGTATGTAGGTACTGTGAGAAGATCTAGAGGCAAATTAGGGGAAGACCTCTAATTAAGAACCAGATGACTAAGAGCTTAGATTTTAGGCTTCTCAGTAGACATTTAGAAGCTGTTTCAGTTGTCCCAGCAGTGACCTCTTTCCTAACAGGGCATGAAAAAACCTGTGGGATGAAAAAATTCCTACCACTGCATTCTTTGAATTCTTCCTCCAATTCAAATAATTGTGAAGTGCCATTTATCTGTCACCTAAATAAGTCACAGGAGGGGAGTTCTTACATAAAAACTTACTGTAACGGAGCCTTGAAATAAAAAACTACCTTATGGAGCAAAGTGGGTTCATTTTGCATCCTGGTTGCCTGGGTCTGTGAAGGTTTGCAGAAGTGTCAGACATAATGGGGAGAGTGAGCTTTGCAGCGCTTCACCTCGCTGAGGCCGGGTTCAAAGGCGTTTCAGGTTGTAATTGCCAAGATCTGCCCCCAAACAGCGTATCCGTCACCAGGAATGAAGGAATCTCAGCTGCGGAGGGTCTAACGCTGTGGGCATGGGTGTGAAGTTGAGCACATGTTGCTGTTCACTGTCCGCTTGAAGCATACGAAGAAAATCCTTGATGTGGTGCTGATACAGGTTTGCTTGGTGTGATTGTATCACGGGAATGCAGAACTGCTGCTCATAGAGGTCAGCCATTTGTCAAGAG
This sequence comes from Microhierax caerulescens, assembly GCA_035590215.1. NCBI lineage: Eukaryota > Metazoa > Chordata > Aves > Falconiformes > Falconidae > Microhierax > Microhierax caerulescens. Next base: position 3,099,828 of record JAVJGJ010000039.1, on the reverse strand, counting down.
GACAAGAAGTTGTTCTCAAAAGTGCAAAATTGGTAAAATTTAAGATACGTGGAGGTTAATTACATGTAACTGAGAAGTGAAAAAACCCAACCACCCAATCCCAAATGCTGCCAAAATTCCTGCTGAATTAAAGCAACACTTGGGTCACAGGACTGGAGGAGTGAAGCAAAATACGACATAGAAACCAGATGATCAAGTCAAGTATCTGGGTCATAGGCAGCAGCTGCTGGTGTGGGGTCTGTTTTACACCTGTGTAAATCTGGGTGCGAGTGAACCTACAAACTCCAGGTGAATGCTCCTGAGCTGTCCTTTGTTCTCCAGGGCAAACCAGCTCTATCCTAGCAAGCACCTCGCCCAGCAAATGAGTGAAAATAGCACATTTTGCGTGGCATAGGCTGAAGTAATTTCTTCCAGTGAGTCTGTGTGTTAAATCAACAAAAGATGCACAAAAAGCATCTGACTTGAATTTGTGCTCTAACAGCGAAGCCGCTTGATAGCCCGCAGTGGAAGAGCTAATCATCGCTAAGTGGGTTGGAAAGGTTAATTCTGACAAATGCTTTCTTTACTAATAATCAGCTTTAAATCCTGCATGTAATTTGAATGCTATATGAAGAAATAAATCCAAGAAATACAGGAAAAAGTCCTCTGAAAACATTACCAAAACTCAGTACTGAGAAACGTTACCTAAGGATGTAAAGGAAGGATGAAAAGGATGAAAAGCACAAAGCTTAAGGCATGGCCTGAAGATGAGCGTCAGCATGAGCATGGTCTTGCTGATCCGCACAAACCACTAAAACCAATAGTCATGAGATCTCAGAGAACACTTGGATGAATTTGCTTTAATCTTTTTATCTTGTTTGCTTTTTGGTTTTGGTAGGTTTTTTTTCTGTGCGTATGTGTGTGTGTTTTTCTCCTCTTCTGTTATAAATAATACAGTGCAGCACTTGGAAGACAGGGTAAGAAAAGGTGGAATAGTCCTCTAGAGTCATCGTGTGAACACGATGCTGGAGTTATTTGGAAATACAGATGTTCTCTGCAGAGAGTATTGGTAATAACAACTTTAAAAATGCCCCATCCTATAGGTTGGTGATGGCCAAAGCATGGGTTCGATCTGACAAAATCCAACATGATCAGATGATGCTCTGTACAGGCTTGTTGTTGGATTTTTCTCTCTGGGCTGTGCAGCTTTTGTGTGAGGGCACCTTTGCTATTCAGTCCTTTTATACTTTTTTCACCAAACCTGTTACTGCTCTATTATTATAAGAAAAAAATTGACTTGAGAGCGTCAGCTTAGGCTTTGTGCTGTAACGATTCTATGTGTGGCAACACATTGATTTTTCTCCTGCCTACACTCCTGGTGTTCCTTTCAGAGACCTAAATATATATCCTAAGGTGTGACATACGTAGTTCTTTTAATTATAAGAAGATTTTAGTGCGTAGATCTCAGTGTTGTAATTAATTCTTTTAACAGTGTAATACTGTGAGGCACTTTGTATTTGCTAAATCTTGCTTTGCTGAACTGTTTGTCTCATTACATTCACCAGCAGGAAGGAATCAGACACTTTTTTACATTTTGCCTTTCTGGGTGTCAGATGAATCTGCATGTTGATGTCCGTGTATTAACATTCATCTCAGGACCAAAAATCCAGGTGGTGAGCTCCCTGCGGTGGGTTGCGTTGCTTGTGTTAATTTTTAAAAAGTCAAGGTGATGTAAACTGAATGTTCCCCAAATAATTTTGCCCATGGTTTATATTCTTTTCTGGGTGTGGATGGGTCCAGCCCTTCCCCTGTCCCAGCTGAAATACCTACCCGAGTACGCAGTGACTCCAAACATCCCTCACCCTCCGGAGACCAGCCGTGCACAGCGTCCTCAAGCTTCCAGCTTCGCTAGGGAGTTTTGGGGGTGTGTGGGGGGTATCATGCTCCCCACGCTTTCATTGATTTTAAGTGCACTGCTAATATTTTATTTTGTTTCCAGCAGCTGTCTGCTCTTCAGTGATAATGGGACGTTCCTAAGCGGCTGTTGAGTCCTCTGAGATGCCTGATTTCAGGACCAGGTGAATTAATGTAATGACATATAAGACGGAACAGGTTCTGTGTCAAGGTAGAGTCTAAAAATTGTCAATACGGGCCCGTCCACATTTGGAAGAAGGGTCCAACTGTTGTGCAGTACAGCAGAGGTAAAGGGGAGGGTCATTTTGGTTTTGGGGTGGTGGTGTTTGTTTGGGGGTTTTTGGTATGATTTTTTTCCTTGGCATTGCCTTTTCTGCCACTTCCTTATGTTTTACTCACTTCTTATGTTTTTCCTTGCCTGTCCCGTTTCCCATTTGGCCCAACAGAGAAGGCACCTCTCCAAGAACCGTCTCTGTTCCACAGGACAGACGCGCAACTGGGCGCTCAGACGCCAACGCCGGGGCAGGCGCTCGGGCTCAGTGGCCACTGGTGCCGCAGGCTCCGAGAGGGACCAGCTTGGCTTTTATCGGAGCAGATGCAAGTTAACGACAGCAACCTCGGGGCCCTGTGACCTGGATGACGCGGTGGAACGGCTCGTTGAATGCTCGGGATCCAGTTGCTGTGTTTTAGTGAGGGAGAAAGGACACCCTGAAGCCCCTCGGAGGGACCCAATGGCGGCTGCAGCCCTGTGTATCTGGGGCTTGGGGGGACGACACACAAAGCTGTTCCCAGCTCTGCCTGCTGAAAGGAATCACGGAATGGTAGAACTGGAACAGCCCTGACCCAGTGTCTGCCATCAGAAGTGAATCACATTGCCGTGGCAACGTGCCACGCTCCTACCGGGAATGAGGTGAGGCAGAAGCTGCCGGAGGAGGAGAGACCCGGTTGTGCTGGAAGCGGCGCAGAATCCTGCTGGTTTCAGTGGCACCGGCACCCTGGCCCCGGGAAGGTGGGAAGGGAGTCAGGGTCGAGCTTCCAGGCTCCCCACAAAGCCACTTCTCTTTTCACGGTTTGTCAAACCCATTCTGTTTGCTTTTTTATTTTTCTCCCTTTTTTTCTTTTTCTTATGCAAATTCTTTTGTTTCTGCTTCAGCTGAATGGTGTAAGAACCTGAAACAGGACGTTTGTTAGAGGCATGCGGCACTGAGACGCGGAAGCCAAGCAGGGAAGGATGAAGAAAGATTTTCTCTCACATTTTGCACAATAAGTAGAAAATAACCAGCGCCTGTGTGCTTTGGCTGAGCAGTTTCAGCCACCCGCTCCTATAGCCGTGGTTATTACCGCGAGAAATAACGGCCAGAGGTTAAACGCTGCGATCAATTGCAGCGCAGAGAGCGGTGTGAAATAAACCACCGTGTCTTGGGTCATTGGGCATCGCGCTCAGATGCGTACGCACGTCATGTGGGTCGCTACCTGCGCAACCTCAGTGGCTGCCGGTGGTTCTGCGGGTGCAGTGCCGCATCAGAGTGCCGCTGCTGGCAATGTGGGAGCGGGTCACCAGGGAATGGGCCACGTCCAGCCCATGGAGCTTCTCCAGCGCTTCCGCCGCTCCTTCCTCAGTGGTACCAAGTATGTCACCGGTGATGGGGACAGCACCTGTTGCAGGTTGTTTTCATCTTTGTCCCGGGGTACAGTTGGAGAGAGCTGGCTTTTCCTGTTAACTGTGGTTTCTACTGGAGAAGGCACAGGAGGGACTCCGAACGCTCTTCCCACACGGCGTGGGAGGCTGGGAAGCTCCCGCCTGTGGAGAGCTGCAGCACCAGGCACATTCCTGGTTCTGGGACCTTGGGCAATGTTTTTGTAAAGCTTGGGCTGAAACTATCTGGCTCCTTGAAGCTGAGACCTGAAGCTCGTTCTAAGCATGGGGACACCTAAAGCACCTCTGGAGATGGGCCCTTTGCTACGTGGGAAGCCACAAAAAAAGCGTGAAGCACGGTGCTGAAGCGCTCGCTGGAGTCTGTGTTGCTGGGGAAACGCTGCTCGCTGCTCTCCGCTATTTGGTGTTTTCTAAAGACGTGGCTTTGTGCCCAGCAATATTGTTCTGTGTGGGGCTGACGTGGGGCTGCAGGAAAACAAGTCACAGAAGCCAGATCGCTGCACTAAGAGAGACTGTTGCATCTCGCACAGAGCGGGATGGACAAAAGTGTTCCTGGAGAATTCAGTTCTGACCAGGAATCCAGGAATGCTTCTAAATCACATTCAAGTCAAACGGCCTCTTTTCCTGCCCATCTGAGCCTCTTTTTTCACTTTGATTCAGCTTAGCTAACGAATATCCATTCGTGCCAAGTTATAACGCTGTGTACCAAGTTTCTGTATGTGCTAGTGCTTAAGTGATAGTGTTCTACATAACTGGCCAGGATTCTGTCACCTTCCTCTGTGTCTCTGAGGCACGTTTTGTGCGTACTTTTCCCTTGGATTGCCACAGCAGAAATAAATGCTTTTAGAAACACATGCAGCATGGTCACGGATGTGTCGCACACGGTCAAACATGGCACAGTCAGCAGCTAAAGTGATTTAATTTTTATTTGCACGCTCAATGTGCGTTAACAAATTCAACATACAAGATAGCATTACATAATGTAGATTAGCTTATAGCATTATGCAGTTTCACACATGTTGAGTTAGGTTTTTTGCCTTTTTCTTTTTTTCACACAAAGTTGTAACTGTCCAAGTTAATTTTACAATAGAAGACACAAGGTAAAGAATAACCACACCTGGGAGATTTTACAGTGAGTCCGCTGTCACTTACTGTCTATTTTACGTTTTAAAAAATATATATCTGCACATCTTCAGTTTCCTATTATTCCAGAAGAGTGTTGGAGCTACTCCTATCTGCCCAATAGCCTATTTACCCTGAGCATGTTTCCTTGACAAGAAGTTCATCTTTCCTTTTCAACTAAAGGAATCTTAAGGAGATCATCTAGGCTTAAGCATGCTTTTCACACCGGAGGGAAAAAAGGGAATTTTGTTGTTGTTAGTACGTCCTATCCAGATGTTTGGAGCAGTGCTGGAAAGCATGTTCTGAGGAAAAGTCATGACAGTTGCTAAAATTCAGCAACACAACTGCTTAGTGCAAAAACTAGGGTTGAAATAGATCTACACCAATTTCCAAGGGAGAACTCGTTCTCTGGTTTGTGGCTGTGAGCCACCAATACAGCATGAGCTAGAAAGCATTTAAGACAAAGATAAAATCTACTATAACCTCAGGCAGAAATCCTCGTAATCAGGATCGATAAAGCACGAACAAAGTCCATGCTTCTGCCTGCCATGCAAGGCCGAGAAATAGAGAGCTTCAGCTTCAGTGTGACTTCTGTTGCTAAAGGGACACTGCCTGGAAGGAAGTTCAATTCAACTTTCCAAAAATAATTTCTTAGGAAGAGTTGCCAAAGTATTGCCAACTAACAAAGTGCTGACTGTTTGCATGAAGAGCCCTCCCAGCAGCTGTTGCTTTACATAGTGGCTGGAGAGGTAAGCTGAGTAAGACTTGCTCAATTATTCTACTTTCATTAGTATGAAGGTGGAAAGGATCATTTTTCCAACAGGGCTTTAAAATTCAGTAGTCAAGTCCTGTATGTAATTAAGTGATCTTAATTTTTTTTTTAATTATAATACATTATTTACATTCCACAGAGCACAGAACAGACTGGCTGCCTGGAATCAACGAAATGTTTACTGAAAATTTGCAGTCTCCTACGTGCCTCTTTGCAAGCTCACTTCTGTTTTGTATTTCCATTGGAGAGTTCAGAAATAATTTTAATTTCCACTGCTGGTTGTAACTATTTCTGTTCAGTTTACCAACAATGTTTACAATCGATTATTTTCTGCCAATTATCATCCTTTATCTTTCCTGGCTTGACTGTAATAAGAAGCCAAATCGTGTTACTTGCCAGGATGCTGGTGTCTTGTACAAAGCCAGTTGACAGGTGAGGGCGTTACCATCACATCTAACACAGCGACTTACGAACTTGTCATCGTGGAACTTGATTCTGTGAACTTCTGTTCAAAACTTCTGACTAGTCAGGGTTAATAGCCTGAAGTGCTACAGGTCACACTTGCCAAGTAACAGTTTTACACTTCAGAGGTGACGGTAAGCAAATCCTAAGTCTCAGAAGTCATTCACTCCAGCTGCCTTGAAACTCTGAAAATTAACTTCTTGAAGAGCCTGACACATGTTGTTGTGACAGGCTTTGCCCTGTGTTTATTCCTGAAGAGCTGGCTCTGGGTAACTACAAGATCATATATAACACAAATTGACTCAAGCAGGAATGAAGAGAGGCTTTGTAATTTTTTCACTTAAAACCCCTTCCCCCAAGATTCTTTCCACTCTCAGGTATGTTACACTGTGATAACAGAACTTAACAATCACGCAGAATTTCACATTCAATGTTTAAAAGAATCAGCAAGAGTTTCCTTAACCAATCAATGACATGTCAGGTTTTAGTTTTTTTCTTTGGCCCTTCATGCACAGACAGGGTTAAATAAAATGAAACGGAGCAGTTTCCCCAGTTCTGATAGTCTCTGAGATCATGCCCGTGCTAACTTCCATGTTGGCAAAAGCAACGCGATCAGTTTGTTGGTGTTTGAGTTTTAGATGCAGATCTTTGATGTTGTGACCTTACAGCTCCTCCACAAGCACATTGCAACGGCAAGTATTTCGGTACCTGACAACAGAACTATTTCTTCTCTGAAGGAAAGTGCCATTTTCCCTGTATTTTCCTTTTACGCTAGTGCAGAATTCTAAACCACCTTTATAAGGAAATGCGGTTGGTACTCCCAAACCAGCAAAGAACAGAACTGCAAGAATCAATGGGCAGGCAAACTAACAAGAAACTAGAGGTTAAACAGCAGAATTCAGAAACTTTGGGAGAAGCCTAATAAAGACAGGCCAATCTTGGTGAATACCAGCAAAGACAGTTCGGCACAAACACAACTTCCATAGTGACAGATAATTGTATTAAAATCTGCAACTTGATATTGGTAGTTATACTAATTTCAGTTTGTATTAGGCATGCAATAGCGTGATTACACTGTTATATATATTTGTGGTATCTTTTTTTTTTTTCATTTAATGCTCTTTAGAATTTTAGTGCCCTGCAAAATCACATCACTAGAGAACCAATCAGCTGCTGCTTCTTAAGAAAGTTTAGTTCTACAGCTAAAACAAGGTTTAAGTCTGTTCTACAAGTCGGCTGTCGCTGCCGCAACCTCTGCTAGTATTCGCTCAGGCTGTGCCATTTGGCCACTGGCTTTCTAGGATTCTCACACACCTCTCGCCAGTGTTCCACCCCAGCTGCAGTGATGCTGTGTGCTCCCAAAATCAGCCGTCCCACCACTTCATTCTTTGTGGTACGGTCAAAATCGATAACTAGGAATTCAATGCTGATGTCGGGAAGGAGATCGACGGGGATATCATAAATGAAGGATTCGTTGAAGACAGGATTCAAAGTGCACTTCTTCACATGAGTCTTCTTTTTTGCTATGCGCTTTCTTCCGTAATAAACATTCACCTTAACATACGGATCTGCTGAAGGAGAGAGAGAAATAAACTAATAACACAGCCCAGCAATGCTCCTGCAAGTAACGGGTAGCTTTTAGCTCGCTGAACTTGAGCCAGCTCAAGTAAACGGTGTGAATGTTGGCTACTCACTCCAGCTGCCCCAGGAGGGGGGTGGTGTTGGCATATTTTCTCACTGCAAAGCAACCAGCTGACGTTAGCAGCCCAAGTTCTTCATGAGCATTGCATGGAGATTGGGGGGAAGTTAAGTCGCACACAAAATGGCAGTAATTACTCCCAGAAATACCAAATAGGTAGCTTTTTGATGAGGTTTGTGCCTGACTAGCCAAAACTTTCACTCTTTGCTGTCATCTATAACAAGAAATATTTTTACCCTGTTTCAGAAAATGGCCCAACAAAGTGTCAAAACAGTTTTAATAACTTGCAGATGAAAAACGTTTCTAGCGGAAGGTACTGAAAAAGAAGAAAGTTTAAAACAAAGCCTTCATGTCTCCATCAGCCTCACTTTATCAGTCAGCTCGCTCTTTATGTGGATGCTTGTTTAGGATTTAAATTCAGATACCAGGCACACAGTGGTTTTTTTTCACGTAACCCAAGTTTTTGCCCAGCTGACATTGGTTAATTTTCACTTTTTTTATCCAACTGAAATGATGAGGTTTTGCATAATGTAAACATCACATAAAGAAATGATGTTAGCCTTGCAAGATTCAGCAGGGAAAAGAACAGTTACCAAAAAATTTATCCTGAAGTGAGAGACCACACATAGAAAGCTTTTTTTTTAAAAAAAGGGTAAAATTTAAGGCCTACAATAGAGAGTTAAGCCTAGTCTGTATTCTTTCTGAGGCATACAGGAGAAAGCCACAAAAACAGGACTAAATTTGTTATCAGTCTATTATTGAATCGAGTTGATTCTAACCATTTTCCCATAATCCTGAAGGAAACTTTGCTAAGGGGATCCAGGAGTCTGAGAATCTGCGACCGCAAAATAGGAAAACCATAACAGCTGCTTTTCTCCTCAAACAGAGGAACAACAAAACCAGCAAAAACAACAAAAAAAAAGAAAAAGAAAAAAAGCATTTTTTCTAATGTTGTATGAATTTGCCCCTCTCTGTTCTGAGTCTGTCACTCCTCTTTTTTACACTTGTTCTCTTTCACTCTCCTCTTCAAGGGGCAGGGGTTGCGGTAGATGCAGCAAGCAGCAGTTGTGCCATAGCAAAAATGCTGCTAAGGGCAGTGAGGAGTGACAGCAGCACGGAGGCACAGAGCCTGCGCGCTCTGGCCAAAATCAACACGGAGATCTGCTAAATATGGAAAACACTGTCTTCATCAACAACCCCGGCGATGCCAGAAAGATGCAACTGTTGGTCTCACAGCAGGAAGGACGTGGTCTTGTTTGTACAACCATCTGCTGGCGAGGGATGGATCACTCGCAGCAACCCATTGCCCTTAGAAAGAGTTTGAGGAAAAATGTGCAAAGAAAACCTTCAGTTAAGACGGGTGAAAAGATCCAAAAGGGAAACTGGAGATTTCCCTGCCCTCCCCCCTGCCCTCCATGCATTTAGAGCTGGAGAAAATAGCTTCTACCTGAGAGGCCAGTGATATCCATCTTTGGCAAATGTCTGGCTTTCAGCACCACAACAGTCATTCTCTGCGCCACCGGCTGGTAAGACAAGGAGACTTGCAGCTCCCCTCTGCTAATGCATTTCTGTGAAAACACAAACAAAAAAAAAACAAACCCAGAAAGAACTTTTTAGGACAAGACAGTCTTATAAATAGGGGCAAACGTTGGTGGAGGTCACCAGAATTTCCCTTCCCTGTGCTAAATGCCTAAAAAGTTGGAAAATGAGCTGCAGGACATTGGAAGTGCCTCGGGCAGGTGGAGCCCCTGGGAGAAGGAGCGAGTGGCACAAGGTCAGTCTTGCAGCGCAGTCCACCCCAGGCCTGTTGAGCACAGCGAGCATCACTACAGCCTCTCCCCTGGGATTCTGTGTTTCCCTGAGGGCAAACCTGGTGGGCACCTTCTCAGAGCACAGCAGCTGCGGCTGCCTTTTGAGGTCTGCTGCTAGAGGTGTCTGTGGGGTTTAGGAGCTAAAGTTTCATTGACTTTTGGTGGAGCTTCAGTGGCCAAGCACCTCACGTTCCTTAGGTATGCTTCGACAGCTTCCCCATCATAGCCTGCAAAGGTACAGGATGAAGGGATATGAAGATAAAACCAGCTTTACTCAGTTAAACTTGCTGTATATCCTCTCAAAGAGTAATGTAATACTAAGATAATTAGTTCTGGTTTCCAGATGGCACTCGTTAACTTTCACTGAGATGGTACTAATTTAGATTAAGTTTATTTGCTGTCAAGGCAAAGGGTATTAGCGACGGGTATGAAATCACGTTGTGGCGGCAACGCGCCGATGGCACTGCTGCCATTGCTGCACATCACTGCCACCGCGCCAGCAGCTGCCTGCTGAAGGTTCTGGCTTCAGTACCTGGCCCTCCTCCTGCCCCCAGCAGCGGCTGGTACTGCTAACCCTGCAGAGCAAAGGCTCAAGGGGGTGTCCCCAGGAAAAGGAATTTTTCTCGCTTCATACTGGTGAATGTCACACTAAATGCTCTGGCGATCACCCAAGAGATGAAGGTGTTCCTTCAACTGCTGTTATTCAGCTTAGTGGGAAAAAATGCTGCATGTAAACTTTAAAACGGAAAATGTTCGTCATGGTTTTGGTGGTTTCTTCTTATCGCAGTGGTTCCTGTGTGTTTCAGACAAGTTTTCCAAATACAGGGCAAGAAGGGTAATACTGCTCATGCAAAATTTTGGGAGGAGAGCAAATATATCAGCAAGTTCCTGGCCCTGGAAGGGAAACATCCAGAACTTTGGCTCTCTGGCGAGAATACAACCTGAACAGAGCAGCCAGAAAGAGTACTGGGGGACCAGGGGTGTGTGGGTGTGTATGTTGTTAAGAGTTTGGGGGTTCTTTTGGTCCAAAGGAATTTAATGCCGTTACTTCAAAGTAATTTGCATTCTCAGACTGGCTGTTAGAAATTATTTGGAATATTTATGAGGATGGGAGGTACGCTTCTGCTGGCTTGGATCTGTGTAATAATTTGCTGGGTTTTAAATGCAACTTTGTATTCCAGATTTTGAAATTTCCTGACACTGAAAACTTTGTTCCCTAACGGCTGCTTTGGCATTGTGGAGCTATGCAGGTTTTCAAGAATGCACACCTGACACCAAGATAAATCTATTTTTGATTACTAATAAATGTTACATAATTTGAATCCTTGATTAAATCTATTTTTATTTGGTATGACTTTTTTCCTCTATTTTTAATCTGACTTCTAAGAGATACAGTCAATGCACTGAAAAGAGTATTTAAAGAACCTAAACCAGCCACTTGATTAATTATAATGTAAAGCATCCCAAGAACCTAAGAAAAGCAAAGTAATTACCAGAACTCTTGTTTTGTTGGGATTCTTTTGCTTTGTTTTAGGTCACTGACACACAGTCTCCTTTAAAGAACTTCAAAACAAAAGAAAACAAAGTTAAGTGCCCCATATAGTTGAAAAAACTTTTCAATTAAAATACTGCCACTCTGGGACATAATGAAGTATTTTACAGAGCCCAGCAACAATTTCCAGTACGTTAAGGCAACAAGTGAGCCCAAGCGCCCTTTTCTGTTGAACCTGGACGATGGGTAGAAGAAATAAACTAAGCAAGAAAATAAAAATCTGAAGTACCACCTCATCCTCCTACCTGAACACAGTGTGTTTTTGGAGGACAGAAGCCACCTTCCCCAACGTAACCTTAGTATTTTACACGGATTGCTCAGCTTTCTAGTTTAAAGCACCAGACACTAAGAGTGGGATTCACTTCACCTAAATTTTAGATCTCTACATTTGACAAAGCCATCTTAGACACATTGTCTTCTCGAGTGAGAAAAAAATAGTCATCCAAGGTGGGTTCATCTGAGCTGATTTAGGCATCTGCTCCAGGACAAGAGGAGTCATGTCAGACTCCGCTGATGTATTCCCACTTACTTTACAGCTTACAGTAACAATTCAGATGTAGATAATTACAGGTGTAGGTGTTTAACATGGTCAGACCAGACAAACCTCGCTCTCTAAGTGAGGTCTGTCTTTGCAGATTAACCTCCTGTTACTACATCAGCTCTTTTACTTCGAGATGGGGACTTTGCCTTTTTTCTTGGCATCACCAATTGTAAGTCATCATTTCTAGGCCTAAACAGTGACCATGCCTTATCAAATCACCAGAACTGTGCAGCACAGAGCTGCCTAGCTAAAAGAGCACAGCCATCATGCTACTAATAAGACAGACCTGTGGAAAAATGGGTTTCACAGCTAAAGATTTCCAGGATTTCTGCCTATTAAACCATGGAGGCTCCTGGATGAAAAGAACCGGAATCAAATACAATGCAAGGAGTCTTGTGTCACACTATACAAAGCCACTTACTTGTATGTTCCTTTTGAGGATCTCCCTGGTCAGCTGAACCTTTCCAGTGCTTGGATCCACCCCTGCAAGGGGCACCATGACCTCTCCAATAACATCATCTCGAGAAAAGCGATCGAAGCTCAGCACGAGGAAGTGAAGCACCAAATCCTGGAGCTGGCTGTACGGGATCCCATAGAAGGTGAAGGTCTCATCAAAGACTGGGTCCAGTGTCTTGCGAAGTACACGAGTCTTCACTCGATGCCTTTTATCTGGAAGAATTGTCATCTTGATGTAAGGGTCAGAGCTCTGAGTATGCTCATCCATCACTGGCAGCCCATGAGCCTCCTGAATGGTAACTACCAGCGCTTTTTTAGGGAAGTTGTAGTCCACTGAGAAAGTCAGTTCACCCAACATGACATCATCCCCTGGAGAAGATGGGGAGGAGGTTTTACTTCCTCCTGGAGTGAGGCTTTGATCTGGACTTAGTTCATCTCCATAATCTACTTTTATCGGGAGCTGGTCGACATGGGGGGCTGCGTTTGGCCCATCGGGAGCCTTATCGGAGCCTATTAAACCAGATTCAGCAGCATCCACCAAGAGGTTTCCCCTTCCAGTCTCCTTAGGAGTGCCATTCTTGTCTCTCCGGATTCGGTTAATTTTCTTCTTGTTACTCAAGGTCTCCGGATAGATACTGATGCCTTTCAACATGTGAATGAATTTATACGGTGGGGTTTTGTGCTTCTTTTCTGCTTGCTGGTGACAACATGTCCACACAAAAACTGTTACAGAGACAGAAACCACCAGGACAGTAGCACCAATGAGGCCTGCCACAACTGGCGAGACATCTGCAGAGGAGACAAGGCAGTCAGGACGGAGCTCGTACCTTTGCAGTGGCCATGCCCCCAGAGGGCCAAGCACATCTCGATGGAGATCGATACCGTACCACTGCGCTGTTCTTAATTCAACCATCTTGGTATCAAAGCCTCCCCGGAATAAAAAAATTACATCCTTAAATTTACATTTTCCCATGTGGGAACCACATTTACACTCCTAAGGCATGCTTGACCTGTGTTTCATGTGCTAAGAATTTCAAATGATTGATTGCCTGATCTTGCCAAATCAAGCTCCCACATTACCAGCATCTTGACAGCTCTGCAGAAATACGGTTTCTTGATTTGCAGGAAACATTTTTTTTTTTTTTTTAACGCCCTGTTCAAAAACATTACACAATTCTATTTTAACAACAAGAAGGGAACAATAAATATGGCCATAACACTGGATCTGGAGTTATCCTTTATTAACACTTTTTAAAAAATCCCTTTGGCCTGAAATGTGTGACTGGTTTGTCCTAGCCCCTCGTGGCAGATCCTGGGCCAATGGGATGCACAAAATTTCATGTAGAAATCCAATGTCCAGAAACAACGGACAGAAAATCCTGTATTTGGATTTAGGGATTATCTGATATTTTCTAGAGCTTGTGTCAACTATGGTTCTTCAGTGATGACAAGCTAGAATAAAAAAGCACTACATCAATTTTTAGCAACCATGCTAGTTATTTTCTATTTGTAACAGCTGACTTTGGAGAAGTATCACAAAGATACAGAATGAAACCAGTACTGGTGAGCTCCCTAGTACATTATACTGACATCCTCCAGCAATTCCAGTCAAGGGCCACCAAGATGATGAAAAAGTTTGAGTGGATGGAGAACGGAAAGCAGATGGAAATGAGGAGAAACTGAAAGAACGGGGTTTGTTCAGTCTTAAAAGGGAAGGAAAAGGAAGGGATCTTTTTGCTGTCTTCAGTTTCCTGGTGGGACGTCATAGGGAAGGTAGAGCCAGGCTTTTATTGCAACTTGTTACTGTACTACTGCTTTAATCATCATTAAAGCAATTTTTTTCTTTTAGGGGGGTGGGTGGGTGTGGAGAAGCAAGCAAACAAAAAATCCCTCTGACCCTATGTCTCTTTCTGTGCAAATTGTACAAACTGCTTCCACAGTAAAAGGGAGAACCAAAAATCATCATGACACTCATGGCAACAGCTAAATGGAACAGCAAGTGAAAAAGGTAATTTTTATAACCGATTTTCCTGTCTTCATTCTGTACCATAAACAGCACAAAACAAACTTCCAACCTCATACTTGAAGCTACGGAGAGCATTTTGATTTTGTATTCTCTCTGTTCTTTCCACATTACTATTTTATTGAGGTTAACAGGCAAGAAGACAAGACTGCTGGACTATAATCTAAATTATCTGATAGGCTTAGAGAAAACTGATTTTTCAGCAAATATGTCTCCTTTTTGCAAAAATGGCAAAGTCACTTTGGGTTAGAGAGAAGCCTTCCCAGCCTGGAACGGGAAGTCTTTCGCAATGGTGACCAACTTCACAGATAAATTTCTCAGACCCCACTATGAGTATAGCTTTGAACTGAACTAATGAAAGCAAGAAGAATTTGGAATATTACCAAAACACCCCCCCAAAAACCCCTTAATTTTGTTATTTAATGTTCCCTCTTTGAAAGGAGGCAAGTGGTCTTTTAAATTTGAATACAACTCAGCCATATACAGATATTAACAACTTCAGTGGATACGCAAAGAAGGACAAATGCCAAAATTCTGTTCTTATTCTGATCTCTTGTGTGTGTGTGTTTTGTTTCTATTGTCTTCTTAGAACCAGCTCTTCTACCTTCATTTCCTGCAGATCTGATGGGACAATTTCAGAACAGGCAACCAGCAGTCACACTAGAAAACACTTTAGCAAGTCTTTGTGATCCTTCTGCATTGAATTATCTTAACTCTTAAATTTGGCTCCCATTGCATTCTGTGGCAAAGAGTTCCTCAGCTTAATTACGTGGCATGAGAAAACAAGGGCTTTTATTTTGAGCCCACCCCACCTAATTTCATCTGATGCCTGCTCTTGCCAGTGGAAGAAACAGGGAGCAATCATTCCCTGCTCTGTGCTGCTCGTGACACCCCTCTTTTCCTGGCTGAAGGCTCCTACTTACACCTTATCGTTTCATATTCATCAGTCCTGTCTCCATGACTCCTTACAGTCAAAAACTCCTGAGGTACAGCTGCCTAAACACGATTTTAATTAAGCTCTTGCAACTTTCAATGCACTTTGCTACGCACACCGTCCATTCCGAACAGCACTGCAGCCCGTCTCCCCTCCCCAAAAGAGCAGAACCGCGCTTTTTTATTCAAACTTTGTAGAAGACATCTTTGTTCTGATGTGATGCGAGGACTTAGCTGAAATAAACCCAAGTTTTTGGGATATGGAATTCTTTTTCAATTGATGAAAAAAATTAATCGAAAGCTTCCTTTTAAAATGGGCCTTTGCTGATTATACCCATATGGTGGCCAGCGGTTAAATTACGACAGCACGTGGCTCACGGGTCCCAGGGAACACGGAAGGTAAAAGGTGAGTAGATGTGTTGTACAGGGGATAAATGATGTAGTACGGAGAATTATTACTAAGATTTAAAGGCAAGGTGTAGCTGGGGCGTAAGCGCAGGCTGCGGGGTGCGAGGGGAAGGCCGGCTGCTGCCGGAGGCCGGGCAGGGGCAGCGCCTGGAATCTTCGGGGCTGGAGGAACCCAATAGACGCGGGCACCCACCGCACTACAGGGAAAAAGCATCTTAAAAACGAGCCGCCACCGCTCGGGAGGGTCCGTCCGCGGCCGGCCCGAGAGCCGCGCTACCGCCGGGCCCCCGCCACTGCCTGGCCCGCGGCCACGCCGGCCCGCTCGGCCCCGATGATGTAGCAGGGCTGTGACTGCTGCCCCGGGCCCGGCCCGCAGCCCCC
>JAVJGJ010000039.1:3048116-3082638 GCA_035590215.1 Microhierax caerulescens | reverse complement strand
CGGCGACGAAGGGCGGGAAGAGGCTCCCGGGCAGGCCGGCCCCGGGCCCTGCTCCGGATGCACCGGGCGCGAAGGAGGCCTGCGCAGCCCCGCCGCTCCCTGAGGGCCCCTCGGCGGCGGCGGAAGGTACCGCTGGGGGCTCGCCTCATGCCGGGCCGACCCGGTGGGTCGAGCCGCTCCGGTGGCGGGTTTTTCTCCGCCGCACCGCGGGCCGGCGGCCGTCCCGCTCACAGAGCCGGGGGGCACCGGCCTCAGCGCAGGCCAGACCTCACGGGGAACTTGGGGAGCCGCTTGTCTCTAGTGCTGCCAAGCGCTAGGCGCTTTACAAGTCGGTTTTTTTCCAATTTTCTTACCTAAAATATCCGGGTTTACAGGCCTGCCCAGGTTTACAGACTGCCTGCGCTCCCCGGCCTTGCCCCCCGTAGCTGATCTCTGGGGGGCGGCAGGGTGGGCCCTGGGCCCTGGGTGGCTCCTGCTGGCCCTGGCAGGGCTCTGCGAGCGCAGGCTTCGCTGTGGAGCGGCCACCTGCCCTTTGGTTTTTCAAAACAAATGTTTGGCTAGCGAGTTGTGACACTGGCAAAAGCGCCAGCTGCTGCTTCCAGAAATACTGGTGTTCAGAGGTTTTTTGTCCGTATTTGTTTTCATTCTCAGAAGATAATTCAGGCATTTGCAGGAGTAGTCCAGGGGGACCCTGCTGAGAGCCCTTGCAACGGGTGATGCAAGTAGCCCCTGGGTTAATAGCGAGGCGCAGGTTTGGCGCATACATGAGTATTCGGGAAGTCTGTGGAAAGCCCAGGTGGGCTTTGCGTTCTCTGAGGTTTGCTCAGTGGAAGTGTGAGCTGGCAAGGGAGGTCAGAGGTGTTCACAGTCAAGGTGATGTTCATTTTGTATCTCCAGCTGTCTTTAATCCTACTGAAATGAGCGGTTCTTCCCTTTTTCCTCAGTTGGCCCATCCTAGTCTTTTTCTCTTCTGACATACGTCTTTAAGCTCAGTTAGATTGGAGAATTGATCTGGCAAAAAAAGTGGGGGTGTGAGGGAAGTGTGGGGGTGGGGGTGTTTCTTTCTCTCCATCTGGATCAAGTCTCTGATCAGATTTTCTGTGCAGCTACAGTGACAGCTGTGCCAGCCCAGAGCAGCAGCTGCTGCAGTGTTGGGGAGCTGGTTTTACTGGATGACAGTGTGTTTTCTTACCGGATTAAGGTGTTTGTGAAACTTCAGGTTTCAGCTGTTTTTAATAATCATTGTAAGCCCGTGTAACGACAGGCTGCAGCAAAAGGGATGGCGCTTCCTTGTTTCCTTGTGGAATGTGTTGTCTCTGGTTCTTGTGCTGCTGCGATCAGCTCACTGATTTGACTGAAAGCTACTTTTGTGTCAGGAGAAATTAGCATGGAACAGGATTGTGTTCACAGCTGTTTTCTAGGACTGTGCAGAGCAGGAGTGAGAAGGGCACGTAGCAACTGCTGTCAGCAGTAGTATAGTTTGAAATTGGCCCAAGGGGGCTGTGAAACTGCATCCAAAGGTTGCAGTCAGCTGTGCTGTGCTAGCTGTGAATAAGCTGTCTGGGTGAAGGAGTGTCTGCTGTTGATTTGTTGCTGTGGTTGCATTTATACAACAGGGAGTACAACCATGTTTTAAACAAATTGTCTTTTTGTGACTGGATCATTTGACATAGCTGTGCAGAACTGGTAGTGGAAGGAACAAGACTGAAATAGCTGGAGGTGGGGATCTCTTTACCTGGAGCTGTTCCAGCAGGCTGGGACTGCTGCTGCAGCGTTCAGCCTGCCTGCATCACTTTAACAAGTTAGGTTAGACTTGTGCAGTTTTGAATGGGTCATGATAAACTTATGTAATTGCAGCAGCCTCGTAAACTCTGCTGTGTCTGTATGGCATATCTGACTATAATTTAGTGTATACTGTTTACAGGGAAAACACCTAAGCTGTATACAGAAGTGGAAATGAATTCACAGAGAGATCCATATCTGACTGAAAACCAGTCTGCAGTGCAGGAGTCTCCAGTGAGAAGTTCTTCGCAGCTGGCTGTTAGAAGTCCTACCATGGTAAAGCCACTGAAGAACATTAGAGCTGGTGAGTGGCCCCAGCAGAGTGATGAGAAAAATGAGGATTTGGGGCAGTTTATTCCATTGTGTAAGCTTTGTGCAAGGAACAGACCTGTGACTTGATGTAGTAGATGCAGAACTCTGGAAATGCATGCACTACAGCAGAGGCTGTTTAGGTGTGATGTTTTTTGAAGTTTTCACCCCATGCTCCTGTAATTCAGTGGCTAAATAAACCGTAGGTATCCAAGTGAAACTTGGTGGAGCTGACCTCAGTGATTATCTGTTACTAAAAACACTGCTTTCCTTTGGAGGAAGTTACAGTTCTTTCATTCCCCCGAGTCAGCAGAACAGCACCAAGTGGGGAACACTTTAAGTCCTAGAAACTGTCATCTGCTCTTGCTGTATGGTCCCTGGAGTTTTGTAACTTTTAATCTGGATGGCATACTTAAAACACCTCCTGGAAAAGATGTAAAAAGGCTACTGAGACCATTCTGTCAAACCACTTTTAAAAACGGCAAATACATAACCTTTATTTGCTTGACTAATGTGACCCACTCAGGTCCTACAGAATTTGAAGCCATTGTTAAAAAACTGCATCTGGTTCTTACAGCCATCTCCATTTGGGTGATCTCCTTATCAGCTGATGGAAAGCTGCTGCCATTTCAGTAGCTGCAGAATTCTAGCTTTTTTTTAAAAAATACTCATATTATCAAATGTGCTGGGTGTGAAGTACCTGAATTTTTAGATTCCATTTTTATTAATTTTCAGAGGAGCAAGATGGAGAGGATATTGAGAGAAGGAAGAGGAGGAGGAAGGCAACCAAACGGAAAAGAGAAGGGAAAAGTCAAGAAGAGGAGGGATCTTTGTCTTGTGACATCAAGCTGGATGATACCCTTGACCGTACCTTAGAAGATGGAGCTAAACAACATAACCTGACAGTTGTCAATGTGCGAAACATCCTGCATGTGAGTGCGATGGGGCTGTCATGGGGAATGGAGAAGTGCCCAGCTTTCTCAGAAAGTACACTCTAGACTTGAGTATGGTAGTAGTGGCAGCACTTGATTTTATGGACGAGGAAGACTTGGTAGGCACCCATGTCCTAACCTCTGCTATAAAAAGCTGTAAAGAGAGAATCCTGTGGTGTATTAAGTTACCTGGACCTGGCCTTGTTAATAAGTATTGATCCCTGACTTCCATCTATTTACAATGGCAAATAGGTCTGTTTTACTGTACTGCAGTAGCAGGAGTAATTGAACTAAAATGCATGCTTCTGGTTCCAGGTGAGGAGGTGTAGCAATGTGGACTCAAATGTTTCTTGTTTTGAGTGAACTGTTTCATGATAAAGTCCTGATGGAATTCTAGTGGTGTTGACAAATGCATTACTCTTAGTTAATGACCCAAGCCAACATCAAAATACATAACAGAATTTCCAGTTAATAAACTAACTGCAAAAAGAGTATTCACGTTGTCTCAGCTGTGTAGTGAAACTCTTAATTCTACACAGATACTAGGTTTAGATTTCAGTTTATCTCATGAGCAGAGTCCAGAGAGCAGTAGTATTTATTTTCCCACAGGATTGAAAGTTGTGCTTTTCTTTTTTTCCCTGCAGCTAGTAGTGTTCTAATCCTCGTGATCTCAGATATTTTTCCCTTTTTGCCATCCCTGTGGCAAACGAACTGGAGGCTGCCATGATTCTTTCAGGCAGATTCATCAGCTGGTTTTGTGCAAGTGCCATAAATTAATGCCTTTCTCTGTCACACAGCGCTGTGGAAGGGCTATAAATATCTGTCACCTACCTTCCCTGGAACCTTATGGTGTCATTCAGAAAACATAGTCACGGATATCAGGTCTCTTCTGCCTTCCCCTATTTCTTTCAAATACATACAATGCTTTCTGAAATGATGTAGCACAGTGTTTCAGAGAGTAGATTATTACATACTTTCTCCAGAGAATTAGAGCCTTACTATTTTGAAAGCCTGTGAGTTTTCTGTTACAGGTTCATAGCAGCGTTTTTCATGTGGCTGGGGTAGGCAGATTTTACTGGTTATGTGACACGAGGGAAGGGAAATTGGCGTGGGCTTTTGTTGCGCCTGTTTTCTTTCCTTCTGCTGGAAATTTATTCTGTGGAGCATTCACAGAGTATATAGTGCAAACGTTTCTGTCGCTGCTGTGCTTCGTATTTTCTTGTTTAATCACTGAACAATCTTTTCAATTATACAATTATATTTTATACAATACTATATATTATATATTATGTAATATATAATACATAATTAATTAATTATATTACAATTTATTGTACAAAGTATACTGTATGCTGAGTATGTCTCAATCATCTTTCCTTAAGTAGATTTCTTTTTAACAAACTGAATGTAAAGGATACTTTTTTGTGTGTCCCTGTAGGAAGTGATCACAAATGAGCATGTGGTTGCCATGATGAAAGCAGCCATCAGTGAGACAGAAGATATACCTTTGTTTGTAAGTAAAAAGCTTTTTCAGTTGTTCCAAACACACGGTACCTTCAGCAGTTTATCTTCTTGGTCCATGATGTATGGACCAAGGTATGGAGAGAATAGGTGGTACCATAATTTAAGTTTCATTACCAGATTTGCCACCTGCATAAAGTGAGTAGTGTCTGTGTATGAGTTTAAATTATGAAACAGAATTATGAGGGGTTATTTTTGACGTTGCTTTGACCATGTCTAAAAGGTAGTGGATTTGAAAAGAAGAGACAAGTCTTGTAGTGAAGAGTTGCTGGGGAAAAGCTTGCAATTGAGGAAAATAGCTGAATAGGTTGCTGTTGTGTTGTTTTAAACTCTCAGGAGCCCAAAATGACTCGTTCTAAACTGAAGGAAGTTGTGGAGAAAGGAGTGGTAAGTACATCTGCTTTTACTATTGCACCCTCCTCTTATGTGAATGGTTTTGATTGTTGTAAAATAAGTGTGAAGTGTGCTTTTAAGTGACTTATTCTTAAAATGAAAAAATAAGTTAATGTAAAATAGAATTAATTTTAGATGAGCAGAGTAGAACAAGGTCAGAGTTAGAAAATGTGGTGAATTGACAGTATCCACTATATTAATGTTATTGTTTGTAAAGATCATGCTGGTAGTTTAGAAAGCCTTTGTTTGAAGTCTGTTGTTACTTTGCTACTTTGGAGAATGAGAGCTCAAGTACTCATGTGATTTAATAGATTGTGTAAGCTGTGCAACACCATGCTTTTCAAAGACAGTTAAAGTGGTTTTGTTATCTTTAGGTGATTCCAACATGGAATATTTCTCCGATTAAGAAGGCAAATGAGGTGAAGGTAAGTGAACTACTGCTGGGAAATCAGAGACCATACGTAAAGGCACCTTGCTGAGCAAGGAATTTTTTGGAGGGGTGGAGCAGACTCCTGTTGGGAGTATCGGTGACCAGGAGCATTGCAGACAGGGTGGGCAATGCAGTTAATGTAGCAGCAGGAGCTCAGGTGGCCCAAAAGAGCTGCCTTCAGGGGAAGACAGAACATGGAGAGGTGATGACATGCTCCTCCCTGGGACTGTTTTATATGCTGTAGGACTGCCTGGAAACGTGGCCTTGGTCTCAGGTTCTTTTCCTGAGCTCTGTCTGCTCCAAAATATTTATTACTTAGGTGTAGGCAGGATTCAGCAGTGTAGCAGGAGTGAATGGCCATTCAAGTACTAGAAACATGTCTTTGAGATAGTGTCTGCTCATGCAGTGTTTCCATCATATAAATGCTAAATAGTTTTCTTGCACCTTTTCAAACCACTTGCTTTGCTTAACCAATCTTACTTCAGTAATTTCTTTGGTTTCTTCAGCCTTTGTCAGTAGTCTCCTTCCTTTCTGAGCTTCAGGGATTTTCCTCAGTTGGAAATCTCTGATCTGATAGAGATGCACTCTTAACGGTGGACTGTCTTGCTTGTAAAAAGTTGTCACCTTTTTTCTGTTCTGTCGCAGCCTCCTCAGTTTGTGGACATTCCTCTTGAGGAAGATGATTCTTCTGATGAAGAATACCAGCCTGATGATGAGGATGAGGATGAGACTGCAGAGGAGGTAAATGCAGCTTGTACGAAGACCTGTTTTGTTCAGCATGCATGGACTTGCCTGCATGTTTGAGGTAGTAGAATGCTTTCTTTATTTTAACACATGAAAACTTCTAAGTTGTTCTGGACATTCCAGTAATCTTTCTTCAATGCTGCTTTATTCATTTGGCTAAAAAGGAGTCTTTGGAATATTAGTTGAAGCAGTGTTTGATTGTGGTGTGATTGTTTGATTGCATTTTGCATCTTTTGTGCTATAGAGCTTACTGGAAAGTGATGTAGAGAGCACTGCTTCTTCTCCTCGGGGAGCAAAACGATCTAGGACAAGGCGATCGTCTGATGAAGAAGGAGGGACACTTTGTGAGGTGAACTTGCAAGAGTTTTTTGCCGCCTGTAGAAAAACTTTCAGTCACTAGTCCTAAATTAGTAATGTAAAAGCAAAAATACATGTTACTGCTTAAAGCTGTGGTGACATTACAGTTGCTGTGTGGCTTTAGGATCCCACTGCAGTGGTTCCTGCATAAGCAGTAAAGTGCATCCCTTGCAGAAAGAGCTTAGTCTAAAATAAATGGGACTTTTCTATGTTCTACTCATCATGGGTTTGGTTTTCGGAGGGCTGGGGGTGTGCCACAGTTACTAGTGTTCTGGTTTATCAGCTCTAGTAATGTTGACACTGATAGCCAAACATTCCAAACGTCTCCTTTTCTCCAAGTCTTTTGAATAGTAATTTTATTTGTACTTTCTGAAAACCAAACTGAGTGAAATTTACTTCTGTGAAGTGTTTATTTAATTTCTGTCGTGCTAGATGCTGGTCAAATGGAAAAAGAGATTTATTCTGTCCTTGGCAATTTATGTTCTAAATAAAACCTTTTAACACAAAGGTGTTTTTAATTAGATGGAGAAGGTTACTACACCTGTTGTTAGACACATTAGCGCTGAAGTAGTTCCCATGGGACCTCCGCCACCTCCTAAACCAAAGCAAAACAAAGACAGCACGTTCATGGAGAAGCTGCATGCAGTGGATGAAGAATTGGCTTCAAGCCCAGTGTGCATGGATTCTTACCAGGTACTGGTTTGGGGGATGCTGTAATTGTGTGGTTTTAATTGGAGTAAAACTTCTTGGAAAGAAGGTAGCCTTCTGGTGTTCTCTGCTATCACTTTTGCTGCGTCGTGCTCTCCTTCTGTAACTTCGAAGAAGTTGAATCTCCATAGTGTGTAGGATGCTAGCTTTGTGAGAGAACAGTGGTAGCTCTTAGTAAAGTGTTGTTAGTGACCTGTGCTTTTAGTTTCTTGTATTGGAACTGCACTATTGATGCTCATAGGTGTCTCGCTGCCATTGATCTGACTGTTAGATGTAATTCTATGACATTTACATAATTGAGGAAAATGGTTTTCCATTTCATTTCCATTTTCATTTCCAGGAAAGATATCCTGTCAGCTTATTTGTATTTTGCAGACAGGTATAGATTAACACCTGAGGAAGCTTGGTTGTAAAGAGAACCACTGTTTCATATTAATAATGAGAAAAATACTACTGGTCTGTGTTACTGTGCAAGGGTGAGGGGTCATGAAGAGACAGTCCTGTGCTGCTGCTGGTCAGGATTAATGTTGGATAGCAAAGAGGGCAAACAGTAAAACATACGTGAAACAATCAAATACTGCAAATGGAGATTGCTTCCTTGGTAGTAGATATGAGTTTAGCATGAGATAAATAAACAATAATATATTTATAAACTATAGCAGTTTAATAGCAAGAGTAATGGAATTTTACTTTTCTCAGGCTACCAAAGTAAATGATGCTTTTAACATTTTTGGTATTGGGCTTTTTTGGCTGGGGTGAAAATCCCACTGCTGGAGAAACTGAGGAAAGCATAGCTGTTGTAATTCCATTGTGCTTTTCCTTCACCTCTTAGTCTCTGGAAGACAGCCTCATTGCCTTCCGAACCCGATCGAAGAGACCGCTGAAGGATGTTCCACTGGGTCAGCTGGAGGCTGAGCTCCGAGCCCCAGATATCACACCTGATATGTATGATCCCAACACTGCAGATGATGAAGAATGGAAAAGGTGGCTTGGAGGACTCATGAATGATGATGTGGAGAATGAAGGTATACAAAAGATACTTTGTTGTTGTTGTTGTTCACTGGAATTAGGGGTTACCTTGAAAGCCTGGAGCTTTTTCTTTCTATTTATACGTGATGTTCTTGGCTGTAGCCATTTTTTTGTTTAGTAATAGGCATGTTTTGCATGCCATCAGCTTTCCACATCTTCAAGAAGTTATGTGTTTCATCCCTTAATCCATTGTGCTGGGTCCTGAAGCTGGTAGCATTGACATACCTGAATCTGAGTGTGTCACGCTCCTTGTTAGGGACATGATTTGTTTTGGTAGAAACAACTAAGTTACTCTTTGAAGAGAAACAAGAACAAGCTTTGGGGCTTGACTTCCTTTTGTCCTGAATTTACTGGTTCCTTACAGTTTTGCAAATTGAATATAAAACACAAAGTGAAACAATACCACTTCACTCCTAAATTTAGCTGAAACTCAGGTCACAAAGAACGAATCTAGCTTTTCTTTAGAATGGGGATGGCTACAAATAAGGATGATAGTAGCCCAGTTTGAAAAGAAGATGGGCTTGATATCACTTCCATAAAAAAGAACATACATACAGTTTCAAGCAGTAATTGTAGCCCTCTTTGTGCCAGGTCAGGCAGTAAATGAAGTGCTTCTGCTACTGGTAACTGATTGGTCTTGGGGCAGGGTAGTGACGTCAAATCATGCTTCTTATTAGATGAAGCAGATGATGATGATGACCCCGAGTACAACTTCCTGGAAGATCTGGATGAACCAGACACAGAAGATTTCAGAAATGATCGTGCTGTGAGAATTACCAGTAAGTCCTTTTGGAATCCCACCTTCTTCCTTGTTAGGATTAGTAATATATTTTGAAAAGTGAGTGTCTTGTTGAGAATATTTTGCAATAAACCTGTGTACTGACTTGAACAGCTTTTCTGTGCAAAGCTGGCTTTCTGTGAATACGTGAAAGGATCTAGCCAGAGCTGCTGTGCCAGCAGATGCAACTTTACTTTGTAGCAAAGACTGAAGAATAATACATAGGTGATAGTACAGTTTTTTATAAAGCTTCAGCCAATTCAGAATTGAATGATTGCCTTATGACTTGAGTTTAATTAAATTTTCTCCAGGTCCTTACATTCTTCAAGTTAGTTTTATAAACATACTGCTTTTCATCTTTTCAGCAAAGTGCACTTGGTTTAGGTCTTATTACAGGGTAACATCACTTTAAATTTAATTCTGAAAATTAGGTTTTATATTATGTTTTTGAACCAAAACAGTCTTGGCTGAAGTTTTTTGGGGCCCAGCATTAAAAAGGGATATAGTATCAGGAGTCTTTCCTTCTTGGTCCTCTCTCTGCAAGAGGAAGGTTTCTCTTTGCAAGAGAGATTCCTTAAATGACTTGATATTATGACAGGATTGCTAAGTGTTTCTTGGAAAAGGAATCTTCATACTTCTTTAATTTTACTTGCAGAAAAGGAAGTGAATGAACTGATGGAGGAGCTGTTTGAGACAGTAAGTGATAAATTTGGTATAGCACTGAAGAATAGATCTTGGATCTGACATGAAGTCCCTAAAGCTGTAAAGGGGTGGTCTCTGTAAGATGCTTAGTGCAAAGGGCCCCACCATAAAAATGTAAATTTTAGCCTTTGGAAAGAGAACATACGTAGGAACTTCCTTAAGTCCCTGCAGAGGTGAATGTCTGTGCTAAAAGGATCATCGTGAGCTTTATTAGCTGAAGAAAGATGATGATAAATGCACAACTTGAGCTTCCTATTCCTGACCGTTGCTGCATGTTTGCTGTCAGTTTCAGGATGAGATGGGTTTCTCAAACATGGAAGATGAAGGTCCAGAAGATGAAGATAATGTTACAGAGTCACGGCCAAATTTTAATACGCCACAGGCACTTAGGTAGGATAATTTTGGTTACAGTTGTACAATTAAATAGTTACAAGTCTGTTACGATAAAAAGCCTATGGTTACCTGCAGCTGTACTATGCCATCCACCGAAGAGATAATAATGCCTTTTCATCACAGGCCACTGTTTTGAAAGCTCAGAGTCATTTTGATTGGTGAGATTGAGCACCTGACCCTTTTTTTTTTTTTTTCTGTCTGCCACATTTGACTTTACTGATTGTGATGCATCTGAAGAAAATGATGATAACAATGAAAATGTAACTGTTCAAAGAGATAGCAAGAATGCCTGTACTGAGAGATTGGTGCTGGCTATTCTGTATCTAGCTACAAACAGCTGAGGTCTTTCAGAATGGTGATCTGTTCCAACAAGCCAGCATCTCTAGTAGAGGATTCTTTAATCTCCGTGCTATGTGTACTGTCCCTATGTATTTAAGTTGTATTCGTTTCTCAAGTCCATCCACATATCCCCCCTTTATTAGGCTAATTCTTCTGAAAAAAATTGCTTCACTACCTGCAAAGTCACTTCAGCTGTTAAACTAACACTAGCTGGTAGAGCAGGATGCTACTTGGCTGGCGATGATACTTGTGGGTAGAGAAACAGCAGGTACTGGGCTGGTGCTGCATGTGATCAAAGCTATGTAGGACCTGAGCGAAGAAGGTCCCAACCTCAGAGTGATAGCCACTCTAGCTGTCTTAATTGTGTTCTACACTGTCATGGTGGGTGTAACGTTCTGAAATAATTTCAGAAAAATAATAATTTTCTTGCCTTTTAAAATTTTTATTATTGTTAAGGGGTGGAGTAAGGGTCACTTACTGCCCTTAAATTTTTTTTTGATGACAGGAAACACTTGAGGAGCTGGTTTGGCCAAGTGTGTCACCTTATCTTTTAAGTAAATAGCTTGAATGTAACAGTGGCCTTTTCTAAGGAAAAAGACTGCACAAGATAGCTGAGACCTACGTCTGACATGACTGAAATGTTTGGAAATTGGCTTTTGATGATTTTTGGTATGGGTTATATTTGAAACAGTGCCTGCAAGAGGACTGTCTGAGGCCTTTATTTCTAGTTAATAATACCGCTCTAACCAATTACAGAAACTGGCTAAAGGGGAACTGTGGTATGAATAGTGTCTCCTTGTTTATGGGGCAGATCAGCTCAAGATCAAGCTGTATCTGTTTGGGAAAGGAGCTAAAATGAAGGCTGGAGTTTCTTATACTCTCTCTGGGATGAGCAGTACCAGAGGGGAGTGCAGCGATTCTTAAACCAGCTACAGACTAAAAGCAGGGAAACGTTATGCTCTCTCTTACTATTTGTATGCCTTTGTCTTTGATGGTGGGTTGTATTTGTCTTCAGTGGGGAGTTCTCCCAATTGTTTCTTCCCCAGTTTTATCTATCTATATATGTAGATACATCTATCTATCTACAGGATTCTAAAGTTGTTTTTTGGTAAAATACCCATTTGCTAGGTTGGTTGCTTTTATGACACCTTGCATTAGTAGCATCATGGAACAACTTTACTTATAACTGACTTCAGGCCTATTAAAGAAGTGAAGCTGATCACTAGCAGAAATCAGAGTATTAACTGGTGTGGCTAAAATAAATAAGAATCTGTCAAGAAGCAGGGAACAGTCAAAGCTGTTTTTGAAAGGATTGTAATATGTATATCCTCTTTTCTGTGATAGGAGTAGCTCTTACTATAGTATCAGCAGATGTCTAGTAGAGTACTCTGCATGAAGCTAGGTAATGCTTGCTTTTTTTTTTTTTTTTTTTTTTTTAGTAACAGCATTTCAGTCAGTGCGTGATCTTTCTGGAGATCCTTGTGGTAAAATGCCACCCGTAATACTTTGGGTTCAGACCTTGCCTGATGATATAAGTTAAATAAAATTTGTTCTAACATACTCTAAATTATCTTAGATCCTGACTGCTGTTGAGGGTATCTGAGCACTTGAGTGGAATAGACATGGGGTATGATTGGAAAAGAGTGGACAAGACTGTTAACTGTCCTTGGAATAAACAGTTGAAGCATTACATCCCAGAACTATAACAGTGCTGTGGTAGATTAAAAGATTTACGTATAAACCAACTGTGTATGTGCTGTCAAAGTGTGGAGTAGTACAGGGATGATAATTCTGAAACTGTGCATTCCAGACACAGAGTAAAATGTTCTAAATGAACATGAATGATTATTAAATCATATGCTTATTGTATTTTATTTTGGTCTGCCTGATCTCAAACAGATTTGAAGAGCCTCTGGCCAATTTACTGAATGAACAACACCGGACAGTGAAGGAACAGCTTGAGCAGCTGAGAATGAAAAAATCCTCAATAAAGCCACCACAAGAGATAGAAAAATCAAAACCTCAAAATGAGAAGCCTCTCCAGAGCCTTGTTCTGGACAGTGTGCAAAGAAGGAGGCTCCAGCAGCAAATGCAGCAGGTAATAAAATGTTATCTGGTCTGACCCAGTGAATATTTGCTGTCTACCATAGGGGCTGGGAGAGCCAATGGTAAGGCAAGCACTTTGGTGTGCTTCCTTAAAGAAATTAATTGAAGAAGCTACATTTGAAGCCAGAGTTTCAATAGGTGATATTTACATGCCTGATTCCACAATGAAAGATAATTTGAATTGAGTGTGCAAAGTAGAGCTTATTTCTTGGCATCTGTATTGTTCTCATGTGAGTTAGCTGCCTTGGCCGTGTGAATTGAATTCTGACTGTAATCTATCAAAATCCTGTTTTCACCAACTTCTTTATTGCTTTCTGAGAATATTAATACACGGAGTTCAAGATGCTTAGGGCAGCAAGGAGGCTGCAGAGCAAGATTGCTACCCTGGACTTCAAGAGAGCAGACTCTGGCCTCTTCAGGGATCTGCTTGGTAGAGTATCCTGGGATAAAGCCGTGTCGGGAAGAGGGGCCCAGGAAAGCTGAATAATATTCAAGGGTTGCCTCCTCCAAGCTCAGGAGCAATGCATCCCAACAACAAGGAAGTCAGGCAAAAATGCCAGGAAGTCTGCGTGGGTGAACAGGGAGGTCCTGGCCAAACACAAAAAGGAAGTCTACAGAAGGTGGAAGCAAGGACGGGAAGAATATGGAGAAATTGTCCTAGCAGCCAGGAATCAGGGGAGGAAAGCTAAGGCCAGGAATTAAATCTGTCCAGGAACGTCAGGGGCAAGAAGAAAAGCTTCTACAGGTATGTCAGTGATAAAAGGAAGACTAGGGAAAACATGAGCCCTCTCTGGAAAGAAATGGGAGTCCTGGTTATCCAGGAGATGGAGAAGGCTGAGGTACATGATGCTTTTTTTTCATCTTGGTCTTCACCAGCAAGTGCTCCATCCACACTGCCCAGGTCACAGAAGGCAAAGGCAGGGGAGATGAAGAACCACCCGCTGTTGGAGAAGATTAGGTTTGAGATCATCTAAGGAACCTGAAGGTGCACAAGTCCATCCATGGGACCTGATGAGGGAACTGATGGATGAAGTGGTTAAGCCACTATCCATCATATTTGAGAAGTCATGGTCATTCAGTGAAGTACCCAGTGATTGGAAAAGGGGAAATGTAATACCCATTTTCAAAAAGGGAAATAAAGAAGACCTGGGGAACTACTGGCTGGGCAGTCTCACCTTGTTGCCTGGCATGCTCATGGAGCAGATCCTCCTGGAAACTATGCTGAGGCACGTGGAAAATAAGGAGGTGATCGGTGACAGCCAACATGGTTTCGCTAGGGGCAAATCATGCTTGACAGATCTGGTGGCCGCCTATGGTGGGACTATGGTGTTGCTGTGTGTATTGGGTCTGGCTGAGCCCACGGCAGCCCTCACAGCGCTGTGCTTGTATCAGGAGCTGGGAAGGCAGTGATGGCAAACCAGTGCTTTGGCTACTGCTGAGCAGCGCTTGCACAGCATCTCTCCAGCCTCTCTCCCCCCGCCCACCACCAGTAGGCTGGGGGTGGGCAACATCTTGGGAGGGGACATAGCCAGGACAGCTGACCCAAAGTGACCAAAGGGATATCCCATACCATATGGCATCTGATCAGATGTAAAAGCTAAGGGAAAGGAGGAAGGGGGGCATTTGTTATTTATGACATTTGTCTTCTGGAGAAACCGCTACATGTACTGAAGCCCTGCTTCCTGGGAAGTGACCAAACGTTTCCTGCTGATGGGAAGTAGAGAATGTCTTTTGTTTTCCTTCACTTCCACATGTGTAGCTTTTGCTGTTGCTTTATTAAATTGCCTTTTTCTTGACCCACAAGGGTTTTTTCCATCTTTTCTTCCCTGTACTGCTAAGGAGGGGAGTGACAGAGCAGCTTGGTGGGCACCTGGCATCCAGCTGAAGTCAGCCCACCACAGTGTATGAGAGAAGAGCAACTGATGTCATCTACATGGATTTGTGCAATTCATTTGACACTGTCCCATGCGACATCCTTGTCTCTAAACTGGAGTGACACTGTTTGACAGATGGACCCACTCAGCAGATAAGGAACTGACTGGATGACTGCACTGAGAGCTGCAGTTAACGGCTTGATGTCCAAGTGGATACCAGTGATGAGCGGCATTCCTCAGTGGTCCATACTGGAACCAGCACTGTTTAACATCTTTGTTGGTCCCATGGACGCTGGCATTGAGTGCACCTTCAGCAAGCTTGCTGACAACACCAAGCTGTGTGACATGGTGGATGTGCTGGAGGAAAGGGATGCTATCTAGAAGGAACTTGACAGGCTTGAGAGGTGGGCCCATGTGAACCTCGTAGAAATTCAGCAACCCAAGGGCAAGGTCTTGTACCTGTGTTGGGGCATTCCCAAGCACAAGTTCAGGCTGGGCAGAGAATGGATTGAGAGCAGCCCTGAGGGGGATGACTTGGGCGTGTTGATGGATGTGAAGCTAAACATGGCCTGGCAATGTGCACCTGCAGCCCAGAAAGCCAACTGAATCCTGGGCTGCATCAAAAGAAGCGTGACCAGCAGGTGCAGAGGGGGAGAGTTGCCTCCCTGTCGTGTCACCTGCTGTCATGAGACCCCACCTAACTGTGCTCAGCTCTGGGGCTCCCAACATAAGAAGGACATGGACCTGTTGGAGTGAGTCTAGAGGAGGCTGTGAAGATGATGCGAGGGCTGGAGCCCCTCTGCTGTGAGGACTGGCTGAGAGTTGGGGTTGCTCAGCTTGGAGAGGAGACTGCTCTGGGGACACTGTAGAGCAACTCCCAGTTCCTGAGGGGGCCAACAAAGCTGGAGAGGGACTTTTTAGCAGGGCCTGTAGCAATAGGACAAGGGGGAATGGCTTTAAACTGAAAGAGGGGAGATCGAGATTAGATATTGGGAAGAAATTTTTCCCTGTGAGAGTGGCAAGGTGCTGGCACAGGCTGCCCAGAGCCCTGGACGTGCCCAAGGCCAGGCTGGATGGGGCTGGGAGTGACCTGGGCTGGTGGGAGGTGTGTCCCCCTGCCCATGGCAGGGAGTTGGAACTAGATGAGGTTTAAGGTCCCTCCCAACTCATACCATTCTATGATTCTAATGTTACTCTTTATCTAGTTTGGATTCTTTTTCTTCTCCTACCACACAAAACTGTGTAGAAATACAATCTGAACATTTTAAAAGCTGTCAGCAGCTTAGATGAGAAGCTATACTTTGAGAATTTTTTTTCCGTGTCCATAGAAAGTTGAAGAGGACTTCTCAAAACTTCAAACTTACTGTCAACTGAATCCGTGAGGATTTTCTTTTTTTTTTTTTTTTTTTTTCAAGTTTTGTGTGAACTTGATACAAGGTTTGCTGAGTAGTTGTTATTCTGCATACTTCATGCAGTGGCATGTCTTCGTCTGTGGCAGCAAGGAAAGAGCACAGACCTCAGATATGAGCTAAAGAAATGGATCTTGTACAGGTAGATTAAGCGACCTTTTTAACTTTTGAGCTGCAAAGCAAGATGTATGGTGTTTGTGTGCATAATGGGGAGTTCTGATAGCTGAAGACATTGTTTTTGAAGAAAACCTTCAGTATTTAATTAGAAAAAAACATCCTTTGTGTATTGATTGTTATGAGACTTGGCACAAAAGCTAGGGGTCTGCCTTAAGACTTAAACAGATGGTGTATTCAAAATCCATGTAATAAACTTCTTACCCATGGATATTAAAGATTTGCCTCAGTCTTCTGTTGCTTAAAAGGTGTTTTGAAGTCAGGATGTGATTTTTTTTTTTTGGGTGCTCAGGAGATACTTCTTGTGCCTTTATATACACTTTCCAGTTTCTTGGATATCTGATAGCACTGAAAAAAATTAATTTGTCTGGTTTTATTCTTCCAGCATGTTCAGCTTCTGACTCAAATCCATCTTCTCGCAAGCTCCAACCCTGCTTTAAGTTCAGAGGCTGGTACTACCAGGATGTTTTTGGTAAGGCTATGTGTAAAATTGAGCTACATTAATTTTAGTGATTGCTGGTCACTGGGGATATTTAGAGAACTTAAATTATTTAATTGATCCCATTAAATTGAGACAGACTGCCACTCAGTAAGGGATTGATGTTGTTAGCATACTATGAACATGTTCAATATTTAGACAAATAATTCACATCGTGCTGACTAACAGTGCTTTGAATTGGCATGTCTTTGTAATTTTTTTTATTATTTTCTTGGAAATACTGAAAACAAAGCTCAAAAAACTACAGCTTTTGCAATTAGTGAACATTCTGTGACCTTGAAAGGTTCTGGGAAGTTGGGGAATAAAAAAAAAAAATAAAATTCCTCTGTTCCTAGATTTGTAATGCTAAAAAAAAATCTGTAACCTTTTTATGGCTGTCATTTCACCAGCTTTTATTTTTTTGCATTATTGCATTGCATGTATTTGTTCTTTACCTTCCATTTGAAGACATGTTCTTTTATCTTTTTCTGTGTTCAACTTTGCAGAGTGAGCTTGGTAATTTTGCCCGAAGCTCTACACTCCTTCGTCTGTCGTTCAATCCTAAGTTTCAAACAATGTTCCAGCCATGTAACTTGAAGGGAGCGCTGCAGCTCATTGAAGATTTTCATGCCCAAGTCCAAGTTGACTGGAGCCCTCGCAAAGCTGTGAAGAAGAGTGGTATGTATTTGAAGAGACAAGAGGCAGGGAAACATTTGCAGCAAGAATTATTTCATGCTCTGCACCCTCCAGATGAGATACAGTTCAGACTGCTGTTCAGAATGATACTCTTATTTTTTGTTAATTTTGTGACATTTTTAGATAAACCCATCCACTTTATTGACTGCCTTTTTGCTTCTTCAACTTGCAAGACAGTGAAGCATGTTACATCAGCTGTTGACTTTTGGCATCGTAAACCTGCCATTTATTGTTCTGCAGATGATGTTTTGAGCTGCAGAAGTCCATCAAGAAACTAGGAAACTGGAAATAATTGTGCCAGATGTGTTGGTTAACACACATCAAGGAAATATTCCTTCCATAAAAAAAAAACTCCAACCTGTGTCTTCCAAATAATTTGGTTTGTGATTTTTCTGCCACCTAGAGGGTGGCAGAACCTTGAAATGAACAGAGCTTTTTTCAGGTGCTTTTTCGTACAGAGCAAAAGACAAGACGGAAGGGGAAAGTAATTGTACCTTTTGCTGATGTAAACTTAATGGGCAAAACCTAGAAAATATGCAAATTCTAAAAACCAGGGAGAAAATCTCTCTCTTGATGCAGTGAAGAGAGTAAAAGAAACAGTGCTTTCGAGAATTCAGTTGTGAAAAAACATTGTTTGTTCATTTTCATATCTGTTAATTCTTTTCACAGCCAATGAATTTCCATGTTTGCCAAAGCAAGTGGCATGGATTTTGGCAACAAGGAGAGTCTTTATGTATCCAGAGTTACTGCCAATATGTTCCTTGAAAGCAAACCCTCCCCGGGACAAGATTATTTTCACCAAGGCAGAGGACAAGTAGGTGCTTAGAATTATTGAATAAAATTCATATAAACAAGACTCCTTTGTTAAGGAGAATTTCTAGGATGCAAATTCTGGGATGTCTGTGTATTGTGCAACAGCACATCCAAACAGCAATCTGCTGTACTGTCTAAAGGACTTACTGTGGTGTTTTTTTTTTTTTTTCCCTTCCCCCCCCATCCCCTTGTTCCTTCATTCTTCAGTTTATTAGCTTTAGGTCTGAAACATTTTGAAGGGACAGAGTTTCCAAAGCCTTTGATCAGCAAGTATCTCTTGCCAACAAAAACTGCTCACCAGCTTACAGTACGAATCAAGAATCTTAATATGAATCGAGCCCCTTATAATATCATCAGAGTAAGTGATGCGTTCAGTTTATGGTTTGGTATTCTTCAGATTTGTGTGTCTGGTTGGTGTTTGTTGCACAAGAAGAGATGTGCCATTTATTCTAAGGACCTTTTTGTGTGTGTGCTGACGCTTGCTTAAAAGAAAATATCTGTCATCCTTTTATTAGCAATGAGAATTTCTTCAAAAATTCCTTGTCCTCTGTACTTTGCGAGTACTTATGTTACTATTCTGACTCTCTAGAGCCCAGCACTTGCAGTCAGGCCTAGTACAACTGTGGCTTCAGTAATCCTGACAAATTCATACAAATAAACTTTGAGCCTGACAAATTCATACAAATAAACTTTGAGCAGTGGAGCTTAAACACAAGCGCTGTCTGCAGTCAAGGTGAAGGTCCAGGTGGCCAAATACCCCATCACATAAGCTAATGGCCACTGCTGAAGAAAGAGTAAGAACCAGAAACACTTAAAGCAAGTACGCCTGCACATCTGCTATAACTTCATGCTTGCTTTTGAGAGAGAAACCAAGATGGCAGTGAGCTCTTGTTCAGCTTTTAGATTTTTTTGTTGGTTTTTTTTTTTGTTTCTGTGGGTAGTACCTTATTAAGATAGTAGTGATGAGAGTCACTTTATTGACACTTCTACAGAGCACACTCCTTATCCTGCATCCCAGCAGTTACTGGACAGGTGATCTGACTACAGTCATTTTGTCTTGTTTTCTCTCCTGTTTCCACATAGTTCTATAAAAAGACAAAACAGCTGCCCATTCTGTTCAAGTGCTGTGAGGAGATCCAGCCTAATGAGTGGAAGCCACCTGTGGAGAGAGAAGAACATCGCCTGCCATTTTGGCTAAAGGTACTTTCTGCTGTTACTCATCCAGCACAGGGTGGTGGTTGCTGTTTCATTGATTGGTTTTCTTTCGAGTTTCTTTGTTTGGGTTTTGGTTTCTTTCTTATTCTTTGCAGCCTCTAGGTCCACAGTGAGTTGTTTGATAAACCTGCAGCTCTGAAGTAAAAAGGTAGTCTGATTGTATTGTATGGGAGCTTGTATTACCCCGAGTCTAGCTAGTAAACATAGCAACGCCAGCAGTACTTGGCAAGTGGAAGCATTACAAGCATTACACACAGCTCTTGGTGCTTGTCTGCCCAGCTGCAGTACGTGATTGAACTTACCATGAACATCCAGCATTTGGTCTCACATCCTTGTTTTGCTATGTGGGTGTATTTCTAATGTTTCTGGTTTGATGTGTTGGTTTTATTTAGCTTTGTTAATTTGTTAATCAACGTAGTCTGACCCTTGCCTTATGGTTAGCAGTGTTGTCATCTTTACCAGTCAGTCACTGTATTACAGCCATGAGAAGAGGGCGTGTTCTTCCCCCTTAAAACACCTCACCTTATAAGAGAAGAGAAGGAATCTGGGGGTTTGGGGTGGGGTTTTTAAGTTGGAGGTATAGTGACCATACCTGCGAGTCAGTCTAGGACTGTATCTGAGGAAAGAATGGGAGCCAGATGATGTGAAATCGAGTTCTCTAATTGCCCATTGTATTTCATTGTTACAGTGAAGCTTCCTTCCCACGAAATCTTGTATTTATTAAGGGAACCTTTACAAAGCAATTCAGTTCTGTTGTGTCTTTTGGGCTCTCAGATTCTTTTGAAGGCTTTGGAGTAAATTCATGAATATGAATTAATATACAGCAAATATATATTAATATACAGCAGTAGAAAGTAAATACTTCACTTTTAGAAGCGAGATGGTGTGTCACCTTCTGTGGTGCTGTTTGGAGGTTGTAATAGAGAAATAGCCTATGGACTGGACTAATAAACTCTTGTTCCCTGTAGGCAAGCTTGCCCTCCATTCAGAGGGAATTGAAGCAATTAGCGGAAGATGCCAGGGAGATGCCAGGTTCACCTGATGCAGAATCTGTCTTTTTGGGGACAGGAAAGGAAACTGCAGACACAGAATGTGATGAAAAATACCCTCTACTCATGCCAAAGGGACTAGTACTGACCCTAAAGCCTCTTGCCAATCGATTCTCTAGGAGAGCATGGAGGAGGCAGAGGTCTTCAGCTCTGAAGCCTGTTCTCATTCGACCGAGTCCTTGCCTGCAGCCCAGTTCCAACACTATTAACATCCAGAAAACTGTGAAGTTATCCCAGTCAGAAGCTCCTCCCAGCAAAGTTATGGTTCAGATTCCTCTGCTGATCCAGCCGGCTACAGTTGTGCAGACTGTGCCAGGAGTGCAGCCTTTAAATGTTCCAGCAGTGGTAGGAAGCGGGGATGGCTTGGAATTCCAGAATGTGCTCTCCACTTCACATTCAGACTCCAGACAAGCTTTCTCAGCTGCGGTACCACCAGCTCTAGTGTCCTCAAATCCAGTAACTTTTCAGCCAAAAGTGATGCTGCCAGCTTTGGCTGGAGCAAAAATACGCAAACCTTGTGTTCGTAAGGGATACCAAAAGAAAAAAGGGACAAAACCTGCTCCACTGATAAAGGCTTCGGCTTTGATTCAGCCATCTCCTGTGATCCTTACTGTACCTGCTACCACTGTGAAAGTGGTTAATATAGGCAATGGTTGCAATATGATTCAGCCCATAAATACAACAGTTGGTAGAGGCACTCAGGCTATTCCAGTTACAACCTTATTGGTAAATCCATCCACTTTCCCATGTCCATTAAATCAGCCTCTAGTGACTTCTTCAATCCCTTCGTTGATAGTCTCTCCTAACCCTGTTGGTCTTTCTGCATCATCTGTTGGTGAAAATGAAGAACAGCTGAATCTGGTTCCTTCCTGCCCGGCTGGAAAGAACAAAAGTACCTATCCCACAGTGGAGCCCAAGGCTGAGCCCCCAGAGCTGTGTGTTTCATGCTCCACTGTCTCCCCCAAGAAGGAGTGTGGTACAAATCCTTCCACTTCAAATAACAGCAGTCAGGAAGAGGTAAATGAGAGCGACTGCTGTAGCTGGACGGTGGTGGAAGGAGACGAGAATGTCTCAGAGCCCTTGTCTGTGGACCTTTTGCCTCATTTAGAGGATCCAGATGAAGCGGTGAAAATTGAGCCCAAAGAGTCAAATGATGCCACCAAGGAAGTGAATCCAGTACAGAAGAGAGATCTCTTACATGCTGAAGTGAAGGAAGAATTCATGCTGGATCTTGGTCAGGAGCTGAACATGGAGGCTGAATGTTCATGTTCAGACGACCTGAAAGAAATTAAGAAGGAGCAGCACGCTTTGTGTGAGGAGAAGGGAGAAGAAGAACGACGGGCTTTGCAGTCGACTCCCCATGCTGAACAGCAGGTGGATGCAGGTGTTGTTGCTGGACCACAAGTAAGCAGTGAGTCTCCAAAGAATCTTTCTTATGCAGCAG
Source organism: Microhierax caerulescens (assembly GCA_035590215.1). Classification (NCBI taxonomy): domain Eukaryota; kingdom Metazoa; phylum Chordata; class Aves; order Falconiformes; family Falconidae; genus Microhierax; species Microhierax caerulescens. The sequence continues at coordinate 3,060,963 of JAVJGJ010000039.1, read as the reverse complement.
ATGTTGAGGCTGAATTTAGTAGTCCACTAGGAAGACCAGAGGATTCATCCAGTATTGATGGCCAGTCTGTTGGGACACCAGCTGGCCCTGAAGCTGCAGGAGAAAGAGAAGGACAAGAAGAAGAGGAAGAAGATGATTTTGATGATTTTACACAAGATGAGGATGAAGAAATGTCATCAGCCTCAGAAGAATCTATTCTTTCAGTGCCAGAACTTCAGGTAAAAGCAAACAAAACTTTAAAATACTTGCTAATGCCAAATGTCTTGAAAGACCCTAGTGGAGTCAGGGCAAATCGCAATTTGAATAGAGTTGAAAAGCTGGACTGTTAACTATACAGTAGCACAGTATTGTGCTGTTTTACAGAGAAATTGGACACTGTGTTTTTTCTGGGAAGATTTTAAGTCCAAGCTAAGGGAATATCTTGCAAATACACCGTTCTAAATTCTGCTTGGTTGGAAGGACTTCCTCAATGGAGGCTGTTCTATAATAAGAAGTATTTTAAGTGAAAATTATTTTACAGGTCACAATTCCTCTTAGCCTGATGATCACTAAGGAATTCCTTCTAACTTAAGGCTTTTATAAGTGGCAGATTCTGAAATTTAATTTTGTGTGTGATACAAAAATAGGCTGTTCTGGTTATTACTGAATTCTGTTCCTTCAGTGGAATCCTCTAGTTGGTCAGATGTCAATCTGTGAAATTGGCTGTTGGAATTATGATGGAGTGAGCTAGTTACTGAATGACATGAAAACAAACACTAGACAAAAACAACATGACTTTGTTTGTTGTTGCTTTCTAAGGAGACAATGGAAAAACTTACTTGGCTTGCAACAGAGAGACGTTTAAGCCAAGAAGGAGATTCTGAAGAAGAGAATTCCCAGGAAGATAACTCTGAGCCTGAGGAAGAGGAGGAGGAGGAAGGGGAAGGAATAGAGAGTTCACAGAAAGATGATGAAATATGTGGAGATATATCAGAGGAACCTAGATCTGCCTTCACGTTGACAAAGACGGCCCCACAGGTGGAAGCCCACAGAATCCCAGCAGGTAAGTTCTGTGGGTTTCTTTCGATACAGGGCAAGGGGAAATAGAGCTGCTCTGTGCGTATAGAAGCAGTACAATGGGGAAACTGTACCTAGGTTTAATTTCACTTAGCGTATCTGAGCATCACTAAGCTGTCCATCTGGAAGTCAAATTTTGCAACACAGTCACAATTCTGTAAAAGCAGTTCTTACCATAGAGGCCCTTGCGCATGTGAACAGAGTGTCTTTGGTCCATCGTAGTGCATTTATGCTTCAAAAATTTGCAGGTCTAACATTTGTGGTTTGTGTCAGTTAATACTCAACACCTATATAAGAACAGTGTTACATAGTCAAATCTTTGCCAAATTGAATTTTGTGTTACAAAGTCATGCTGGGGGAAAAACATATGAGACAAAATAATACCTTAACAGGATCTAGCAAGTAGATGAATTTGGGCAGTGCGCCTTGAGGAGATGGACCTCAGCAATTAGACCAACAGATTCCTAATCTAAAGACCTAAAAATCTTGATGTAGCAACTTGTGGTACACTATTTCATTCCATATTACGTGACACCAGTTATTTTTCTATGATGTTAACTCTCTTTGTGTAAATAATAAGCTATAAGAATAATTTGCAACTAATTTGTTAACAGCCAGCTCTCATGCTCATACTGTATCTCTGTTCACCCACTGTGACTTTTTTGTCCCTGGTATGCAGTAGACCTATCTATTAGTAGATTGTTAGCTGAGAAACAGAATGGGTTTGTGCTGTATCCAGAGATTTTTCCCATCAGATGCTGTAAAAATAAACAGCTAATGTAAAATATGTTAGCCAGCCTGACTCATGAGAAGCATATTGCTCACACAGAGGAGAGTGTAAGCAGCTAACTCATCACTAACTCTGAAAACCTGCTTTTCTGTTGCAATATCGGTCTAGAAGAGTAGTTGTCTGCCAGCCCAGGGAATGTACGAAAAGCACCTGTACAACTTGCTTTGTGTTTCTTCACAGGAGAAAACATGAAAGCCCCTGGGAAGAGCAGGAGCTCCCACAGAACCAGGAATAAGAGGGGACGGGCTCGTGCTAGCAAAGATACATCTAAGCTGCTCCTCTTGTATGATGAAGACATCCTGGAGAGAGATCCCCTGCGGGAACAGAAAGACCTGGCATTTGCACAAGCCTATATAACCAGGGTAAGCCAGATTGGCATGTAACCCAGAAGTAGGAACATTGGATACTTTGAGTCCTCTTAACTCAGTTCATGCCTGAGCCACGTAACTGCCAGTTCTAACTGGGTGTGCTGGATCTGGTCAGGATGGAGTTATCGTTCTTCCTAGGACCCCAAATGGCGGTCCTTTACTTGCGAAGCTGTCTTTATCTTGAGCTATGAGTTTTCTTGCTTTTGCTTTTCCTCTTCCCTCCCCTGTCCTGTTCTGAGGAGGCAGGGAATGTGTGGCCATGGGGGCACTTAGCTGCTGACTGCAGTCAGTCCACAACACTGGCCTCCCCATTTCAGAATTTCAGTCTTGGATTTTGTTCCCCTCTCTCTTGTGAGCAGTTCAAATATATCTTAAAGGAAGAGACTCGGTTGGCTCAACAAAACTGAAGCACTGTGTAAATTCTGAGTAGCAAGAGATCAAAGATTACTAAATTAACGTGCTTTCTTCCTGGATGTTATGTAGTCCTGTGAAAGTGTCTTGCTCTTTCCAGGTACGTGAAGCTTTGCAGCATGTTCCTGGGAAGTATGAAGACTTTCTTCGCGTTATCTATGAGTTTGAGATCAGCACGGACAAACGAACAGCTGTGGATCTCTATTCCACTTTACAGAAACTATTGCATGACTGGCCTCAATTGCTCACAGATTTTGCTGCCTTTCTTTTACCAGAACAAGCTTTGGAGTGTGGATTGGTAGGTAGAATAGGAGAAGGAGAGCAAATTTTAAGCAGGCTATGAATGCTTGTGTGGGAGTGAAAGAATAAGGAATTCTTTCTAGGGCAAGGAAGGTAAGCAGCTGGTAAATAATTTGCTTACCTTGCTGTTTTATTAATCAGAATTGAAAAGTGTTTGTTTTAAGTCTTGTACTAAGTATTACTGTGGAGAACTGCCTTTCCCAGTTAGATCACTGAACCTGACTGCAGAGACGGCATGCAGATACAGCAAGTCTCTCTCAGATCAGCCTTCCACTTTGTAAGACAGGTTTTCACCTGTTAACTTTCTGGATTCTCTTACCTTATGTGCAAGTGGTTCAAGCAAAACTTTATAGCTCACTTAAGTATTGATTGTACAAAGTCTTGTTTCTCTTCGTCGACCTCTTCCCAGTTTTGCAAGGGGCATCAATACAAATGGAAAACAAAAAGCAAGACAGGCATTTTATAGTTTGCTGAAGCCAGCTAGAGATGCTTGGAAATATGTTCTTGAATGTGAGGGGTGAATCTTTTTCTTTTGGTCAGTTTGAAGAGCAGCAAGCATTTGAAAAAAGCCGGAAGTTCCTCAGGCAGCTGGAGATTTGTTTTGCTGAAAATCCTGCCCACCATCAAAAGATCATCAAAGTTCTGCAGAGCTGTGCAGACTGCCTCCCCCAGGAGATCGCAGAGGTAATTGGGCATCCAGGTATCTCCTTTCCAGCAAAAACCCTGGGAATGCAATTAGCTAGCCTGCTTCACTGTTCCCACCGGCTGCTCTGAGACCCAAGAGTTTATCAGGTGTGATACCTCCCTCTGTGGGGCATAGTAGAAAATTGAAGCTGTCTCTTCAAGAGGCTTTACATTTAACTGACCTGTGCACCTCCTCTCTCCTACCTCCACCTTGCTTTTACCATCTTTCAGGTGAAATTTTACCTTAGTGCCTCTCACAGAGCCTGCCTAGAACTTTGGATGGGTATTTCCATGGTAATTTGATAGCTGGATGTGGAATGATCTCAAAATACTCATGATATAGTACCAATGCAAGCATAAACTTACATATTGGAGGTCTGACAAGCCTTGATGTTCCACTTGCTTTCAGAAATCCTTCTGAGAAGAATGTGACAACATGGAATGAAACACTCATTTTCTCTGGATTTCTCTCTTTCAGCTGAAGACCCAAATGTGGCAGCTGTTGAAAGGACACGACCACTTGCAGGATGAGTTCTCCATTTTCTTTGATCACTTGCGTCCCTCAGCCAGTCGCATGGGAGATTTTGAGGAGATCAACTGGACAGAAGAGAAGGAGTATGAGGTGGAGCAATCTTTTCCCCAAGACCAGGAAAGATAAAAATAGAAATACTAGACATGTTGGAACTTGAAGAATTTGGATTGAGGCTGTGTTTTCAGAGAGAGGGAAGCAGCAGGGTCAGATAACTGTTGGTGGACTGAAGCAAGAGTTTTCAAATTTTTTTTTTTTTTTACAGCATTTATGTCTCTTCTAACATAATTGACCTTGTCCTGAAACTATGCTCAATATTCAGAAATTCATGGGGAAAATGAAGTCTGGTCTGCTGAAGAGCTGTCATGATAGAGCAGGTTTTGTGTGTTTCCTTTTTTTGTAGTTTGATGGGTTTGAAGAGGTGTCTTTGCCAGATGTAGAAGAGGAGGATGAACCACCCAAGATGCATGCAGCCTCGAAAAATAAGAAGCGGAAGGAGATTGGAGGCCAGAACAATGACAAGGTGAGCCTGGGGTATCTCATTAGTCCACGTATCTGGACTCTGAGCAAATGCATGCCTGTGAGGATAAACGTGTCTTATCGAGAGGCATGACAACAGAAGGATTTGAAAAAAGGGGATTGAAATGTTTCCACTGTGCTTTGCTTGCCAGCAGCATAATCGCTTTACTTCTCCGGGTGTACGCAGAGTGCCACTCAGCCCTTCCTGGCTCCCTCTGGGGTTAACCTTCCCCTGACTGTCATCTTTGTGTACATGCATGTTTGTCAGCTGGAGTATGTCTGTTTCCAGGAGGTCGAGTGGGTAGATGGGATGAAGGAATGTTCATGTTCCTGCCATGAAGGGAGTAGCGATCTCAAGCTAAAGAAAAGCAAAAGGAGGACCTGCAGCCATTGTAGTAGTAAGGTTAGTTGATAGGCCAAGTCACTGGAGTGGTGAGTGGAAAGGAGTCCTGCCGAGGGTCCCCGCGTTGTGGTGATGTGTCCAGCCTCGGGTCTCATGTCTCCAAAATAATGTGCTGAGGAAGCAAGTAAATCAAAAGGTGACCAGTAGTGTCTCCCTCTTTGGAGCCCTGACCACACTGCCTGGCCTTCCCCTCTCTATCTCGTGCTCACTTCCTACTGCCCCTCCTTGCTGTGCTAAATAGTGTTAACTTTTTGTGTTCTTTTGAGTTTAAGACTAGGTGCTTTTTTAGTGGAAGATGCTTGTGTGGCCACTATGTGAAAAGAACTGTGCCTGTTCATAATAATAAAAAAGATTCAGCTTTCTTAAATGCAAACATATTGCCAAACTGAAGCTTTTGTTAGAGCCAAGGAGCACTTGGGAAGCAAAGGTCAAGGTCTTAGGTTTGGGTTGGTACACCACACCTGTAACTGTATGCCTATACATTGATTCGCAGGTGTGTGAAAACAAATTTTATAAAAATAAAGATTCTCCAGAGCTGCCTGTAAGCCTTGTTCAGCAAGAATCGAGTCCTCAGCCTGAAGGGAAGGATTCTGGACTGTCTAAGGAGCCTGCAGAAGAAAGCCTGGAGAACAGAGATGAGGGAGAGGATGTCCAGAGCAAAACAAAACCCGTGTCTAGGAAAGTGGACTCTCTGGCCTCAGGTATGTGAAAGTCGTGTGTGGGCAGGTAGGTCATTCATCTCCAAACTGGTTCACACAAATGAAAATGGGTATAGGACTTCCCAATGCAAACTTACTGAGATAACTAGAACTTCTAATACTATTTTTTTCATTTTTTTCCCTTATGTTCATCCACTCTGGATGCTGTAAACATGCATATATCCAGAGGATTCCCTTCAAAAAAAGCTTTCTTGACTAGCGAAATATTCTCCCCTTTTCAGGATGATCAGTCCATTTAAGCTTCTCTTGCTAACATACTAGTCTGATTCCCAGTACTACCAGTCCATGATACTTTTTTTTTTTTAAATTCCAGTTTTCATTTTAGCACTACAATTAAAAATCGCCATAATCTCTCAAATCTTCCTTTAAATGATCTCCTTCATGCTACTTGTTTTTCCTTCAGTCTGGTACAGACAAAAGGAAATATGATTATTACCGGATAAACGACCTGAGAGATCTCTTCCTTCCTTCAGTAACAATCTCTCAGTTAATGCTGCTGTTGGAGACACTGCACAGGTTAAACGGAGCGGTTTAAATGCAATGCAACCTGACATCTAGTTTATAGTGATTTTGTAAATAGGGTGCCAAGAGCAGCAACATCTGTTTCACTTGAGAATTTTGTTCTGGGCAATGTGCTTAAGCTTTTTTGTGTGTTCATCACTTCTTCACGCAGCAGCTGGTGAAGAAAATTGACTGCAGAGTACCACCTTTGAAGTACAGAAGCTGCTCCCAAACATTGTTCTCATTTACAGCATTATGCTCTAGAATTGTATTTAAAAAAAATCCCCTAAAAAGTAAATTAATAAAAGTCTCCAGAAGTTTTTCTTGCTAACAGAAAATGCAACTTGTTTGGGTTTCTTAGCAGGATCTCACCTGGAAGGAAAGACTGTCTCCAGCAGACATGCCTCTTCTGAAAAAGCTGCACTGCCTGACAGTCAGGTTCAAGAAGCAGGTGTTGGTGCTGTTGTGAATGCTGCAAAGGACAGTGACTCTTCTGTCACTGGCCCCAGATGGACACATCTACAAAAACCTACTCTAAAACTACCTCAAGAAACCAAAGACTGCCCTTGCACTGTGGGAGGTGAGGAACTAAGCCAGCAGCAGCCAGGAAACGCAGCTGCTTCTGCTGGGCCGAGCACTGATCTGCTGTCCTCTCACTCTGCTGCAGTGAAAGGTTTAACGGGACCTAGTTCATCTTCTGGAAGGAGTTTGTGTCAGACTGAAGGGCTTCATTCTGATTCATCAGATAAGCTCACTGTCTTTGGTCACGCTTCAAAATCAGGTATGAAAGACTTTGAGGGACCACCTTTGCCTCTGGAAGGAAAACCTGAAGCAAAGCAGGGTTGGATAACACCGGGTAGAAAACCGACACTGGGTAAGAGCTGCAGCTCTCAGTCCCCTGATAACTGCATGTTGGAAACGGATAGTATGGGCTGCACTGGAAATTTTCTGGAGAGCAGGTTAAAGTCAAATGCAAACAACTGCTTCCAGGTGCATCAGCATTCTGAGCAGCTGGAATACGGAGTGGTTACTGCCTCCCTGGGGCAGAAGGAAGAGGAACAGCAACAGCAGCGAATCACAGAAGCAACTGTGTGCGCTAAGAACAGCAAGGTCAGCTCGACGGGGGAGAAGGTTGTCCTCTGGACCAGGTATATCTGCCTGAACTGCATCCTGCATCCTTCATGCATTCAGTATTTGGCTTCAGCCTTCATATTACAGAGTATCCTTTTATTTTCATTTTGTATTCCCATTTTTTAATGTCTTCTGCCCTTTCTTTGAATGTTCTGCCTTGTTTCCTCTAACCACAGCCTGACACAGCTGCCATCGCAGGCCTGTGAGAAATTCCGTCTGCCTGTGGTAGTGTAATTATTGTAGTACTTCAGGCTGGGGAAGATTTTTTATTTTATTTTTTTTTTTCTCCTTCAGAAAGCTTAAAAAGCGGGTAAATGCAGCTCTGCTTAGAGCAGTGTCTCATGACTGCTGGCAGGTAGTAGCAGTCAAGCGAGCAACCTGCAGGGCTTGCTCTGTGATCGTTACCCTTACCCAGGAACAAGCCTCTCGGGCTTGTGGTGGTTGAAGTGCGTCAACACTTTGTTTTCAGCAGTTTCACAGCTACTGTACCGTTTTGCAGGGAGGCTGACAGAGTCATTCTCACCACCTGTCAGGAGAAAGGAGCCCATGTGGAAACCTTCCATGCCATCTCGCAGAAACTGGGCAACAAGACTGCTAGTGAGGTGAGGGGTTGTTGTGGAGAAGCTTGCAGCTGCTCCAGTGAACGGGCAGAGGGGGGTGGAGGTTTGCTGTCATGCTCGTTTCCCAGACTTCACTTTGATGCTGCATCAGAGGAAAATAATCCCAATTGCAAATAAAAAGCGAAACCAAGCCAAACCCTGATCTGTTTTGGTGGAGCCCAAATCACGACTGCCGTGGTCCTTTTTACAACGTTACCACTGATACTCCCTTACATTTGGTACCAGAGGAGCTTCAGTGACTGCTCCTTGGGTCCTCAGCTGCCTGCTTCACTACAAGGCATCCACTGGGTTTGGTCTCTTCACCTTCTCCACATCACTGCCTAAGAACCTTTCCAAACTGCCAATTTTTTTTCTCCCTGCAAGTCAGAGGAGTAGAACTGTTCATCCAAAGAAAACAGAACCACCCAGTACTCTTCCCTTTCTCTATCCCTTCATGACTGAATCTCACACAAAATATAATTGTGTGGGGTTGTTTTTTTTTTTAATTTAAAGGCACAAAACACCTTGAACTTTGTAATAGGCAAGTTCTATTTCCTACCACCTTTTAGGTCACTGGTCATCTTGGATTTCCCTTGTTCTTCAGGTATCCCACAGGTTCAGAGAACTGATGAGGCTGTTTCATACATCCTGTGATGGGAGCTCTGAAGATGAAGAGGATGCAACTAGTACCAGTAACACAGACCAGTTGTCAGATAAAGATCTTCTGCTTTCTGAGGAAGAACCTGATGACTAAGTTTTTTCTGGCTTGATAAGCTACAGACTGCATCAGAAGGAGAGTTTTTTGCCAGTTTGCTGCTAGACAGGTGCTGTGGCTAAAGGAAAAATGTTTGCACAGGTACTTAAGATAGCACCTGGGGGTTTTTTTCCCTTCACTTTCCTGCTACACTTTTGATAAGCTGCACTTCTTCATCTGTATCAAGCTAAAGGAATGAAGAATGGTATTAGGGTGGTAACATCCCCTAGAGACTCTGTGTGGAGCTTTGACAGAACTGATGCTTGTAGACACTGACCTCGCTCTGTGGTGAAGACTGGGCCACCAGCTTTTGAAAAGAACATGAAAATATTGTATCATAAGATGTCTGTTTTCATGTGGAACGAACACGTTTTTTTGTAAGTTTCCCCCCTGTGTTGATTGTAACTTTCCCACGTACAATCCAAACTCTGTATTTATTGTGTGGTCTCATTCTAACAGGCAGAGATTTTCACTTTGCAAAGTGAAATTTCACAGAGAAATTAACTTTGCAAAATTTTAAAAAACAACCCCAAACATACAAAAAACTCCAAAAAGCAGCTTTCTTCCTTTACAATACAACTGCAAGGAGCTGGAGCATTTAAGCCAGCCTTTGTAACAGGGCTTTTATGAAACTAAAAGGAAGTAGCAGTTGGGCCATCTTTAAAGCCACTCCCTTTATTTTGGAAATGCCTTGAAAGATACTCCTACTTCCACTCTTTAGTAATAAAGATGTTAGTCTGAATCTGCTTCATCTTCAGATTCATCTGCTTCAACCCCTGTTTCATAGCACTGGGCTAGAGTTCTTAGCTCCTCTAAGGCCTCCTGGAAGTCATCTGGCTCCACCCCAGCAGAGAAGAAGCTGGCCCATCGCCCCGTGTTCAGCTTCTGCACGTCCTTGTACAGGCTGTAGAGCAGCGTGTGCAAAACCGGCGAGGACTGCAGGGCTGCGAGCACAGGGATGCTTTCAACAGCTGCAGGGAAAAACATCTCTGTGTAAATAAACCGATCAAACTTTGCTGCCCTCCCCTATCCTACTTCATAAGCAGCTGCTTCACTTGAACTTGGTAGAGTTTGTTGCTTAACACTTGTAATTTTTGCTCTACTACCACTCAAACGTTTTTGCACAGGTTTTTTTTTTTTAAAAATATTTCTCTTCACCTCTGTTAGACCCTGCTGCCCCCATGTGATCACTTCCTCTTGCAAAATAAGATTAAGGGGCACTTACCTGCTGAGGAATAACTGGGAGGTTTATTCAGAAGGAAGCCTTGTCTGGTCAGAAGTGGAGAAAAAAACTGGGGGTACGGAGGTAGGGTACGACACGGCTGCTCAAGCACGTGGCCTGTGCTGTAAGGAAGAAGGCAAAGGGAGTTACCCGAACCCTGCTCTGCCTTTATTCTCCAGGTTGCGTTCCTTGGTCTAAAAAAGACTGTTGCCAACCTGAATGCCCCAGGGAATGCCGCGTGCAGGTAATGCTGCAGGATCTGCTCAGTGCTCTCACAGGCGTGCAGCGGCGAAGGGGGTGGCTCTCCTGGACGGCTGCTGCAGAGAAAAGCAATTAATGGTTTATCCTGGGGACTTGACTGAAAACGTCGAGTCAGCTGTGTTTTAGCTGTTCTGCTGTAAAGCTGGTTGTGTATCGCTAGACTTCACCCCGGCCCTTCTGCCGACGGTCCCAACAGAAGGATTACGATTGACTTTTTTAAGAAACCGCTGCTGTTGGGAGTGCCAGAGCTCTGAAGGGGAGCATGTAGCTTGAGCGCCGATTACCTGGTGTGACTTTCTTTGCAAATTCCTCGTAGCACAACAGACTGAGCAAAACAGCGGCTGACCTTTTGCTCCCTACATGAAGACAGAAGCTTCCAGGGCACATCCTGCTGGTAGGCACATAAAGTATCGGGGAGCGAGTAACCACATAGGGCAGGAAAGGGAACAGAAGCCCACGCAGCCACAACCTACAAGTTGGAGAGGAGGTGACATAGCACGATCCAGAGCACCCATATCCTGTTATGTGTGTGTGGATGTGGAGTAGAACACCAGCTCCTGCTCAGAGCAGTAGTTCAGGGAGAGCTGGAAGGATCAGGGGTCTCTGTGCTGTTACCTTTCTCCCAGAGAAGTTCAGTGTGTCGGCAAGGTGCATCATAGAGCCCTGAGAGGAATGGAGCCGGTAAGGAGCAGTGAGGGTATCGAGTGCTGCTGCTAAAATAGCGCTGCTGTGGTAGTTAAGTGATGCCTGTGGAGGGAGAAAAATGGAAGACTTACAGGACAAGTTAAAATTCACCTGTTCCTTAACAGATTTTTCGTATATTTAACTGATGCACATTGTAAATTGTGGGTTTTATGCAGGTTGTGTTTAATGGTTATTTCAGGTTTTGGGTAAGCAAGTCAACTGTTTGCTAACAAATGATCTGTTGCCAGTTTTCTTGTTGGCAGCTTCTTAGTGCTCAGACAAGCCTGGAGTTATGTACTCCACACGTGATGAATGCTGTGGTAAAGCATTTTTTCAGTGCCGAAAGTGAAGGCAGCGCACCAACGGAAAGGCTGCAAAAAAGGGAACATGCTAGTGTTCTTGGAAGTATGAAAAAAACATGGGAATGAGAAGTTGGCAGTTAAGCCTCAGTGAAAAAGCAGGGAAGAAAAACTTCTCTGCTTAGCACAACACCCTCATGAAAAAACCTTGCTAAAAACACACAGCTGCAGAAAACACTTGGAGAAGTAAATCTGAAAAAGCTGAAAGCCAGCCAAGGCAGGTGGTGGCTCCAGGTAAGCCACTGTCTACGGTACGTACATCGTAGTTTATATACGGAAATGCAACAGGAGGTTGTGGCTTGATTCCAAGGCTCCCACTAAGTGACAGGGGGCAGAAGAGCGAGCTGTGGCTGGAGAGACGGACAATTCCCAGGGCTGTGTTCATCAGCCTGTACAAATTCTTCTGAGCATCCTGGAGGGAAAAGAATGCCACCATGAGAGTCAAAAGATGCAACCAAGCAGCAGTCGAATCTACACTGGTCATGAAAGCGGCACCCGTTCTTGGTTTTCCCCGTTGTTTACTTACTCCCATGTTACTCATGACCGGAGTCAAGCCCCAGGTCAGGATTCCTTTTCCTGAATATTCATCACAGAGCAGTTCTGTCACCTTGGCACCGACTCCAGAGAATCCATTGTGTAGGTCACACAGAACTTGAAACCCCTGTGTAGCATGAAGGCAGCATCAGAGAGTCAAATCATCTTGAGCAGAAAGGTTCCTGAGAGACCCGGTGTTTGGGCTGTGTCAAACCTGCAGGTAATCGCACTCTTCAACATAAAAGTGCAACCGATCTTCCAGCTCCTCCAAGCAGCCGGGATCCTGCAGGAGACTTTCACCTTGTCCAAAGGCTTCCAGGCAACCGCAGTCCCTGAGGGAAAAAAAAAAAAAGGGGGGAAAAGCTTGTGTCCCCTCCTGATTTTTCCTTGAAGGCAAAGGCAAGCTCCTTCTGGAAGCGATGACCAAAGCTCCTGGACGCACCCGTCGTGCATGTACTGGCGGATGACGTAGAGGCTCCGGGGGTGCAAGTGCACGTTGAGGTAATCGGACCAGAGCTGCACGTGGGCGCCCGGGGAACCCTCCCGGGGGGTGCCGAGGGGCACCGGGGCTGCGCCTGGAAGGAGATGGGGTGAGCGCAGGTCTCCAGCTCCGCGCATCCCCTGAACAGAGCAAACAAACCCGGCTCCTGCTCCCAGCCCGCAGCTTCACCCCTTCGCGGCTCAGGGACCCATCCTTCTGCGGCCTGCACCCCCCGGTGGCCCCCTCCCCTCGCCCGGCTCTGCCTCAGGTCGGGTCCCAGCGCGGCCCAGGACCCGGAGCCCACGCACCTGGGGCCGCGGTGCTGCCTCTGCCCGAGGCACCGGCGTCCTGCGGGGGAAGCGCGGGCGGGGTCACCGGGAGCGGGTCACGGGGGGGCGCCGGGCCGAGGGGCTTCGTCCTCGCCGTGTGCCTGCCGCTGTCCCGCGGCGCGGAGCCCCCGGCCGAAGAGCGATCCAGGTAGGCGGCCACCGGCCCAGCCCTGCGAGGCAAACGGGCGGCAGCTGCCGGCAGCCCCCCGGGCC
>JAVJGJ010000039.1:3032870-3046308 GCA_035590215.1 Microhierax caerulescens | reverse complement strand
TTGTTGGCCCCCTCAGGAACTGGGAGTTGCTCTACAGTGTCCCCAGAGCAGTCTCCTCTCCAAGCTGAGCAACCCCAGCCCCCAGCCTGTCCTCACAGCAGAGGGGCTCCAGCCTTGGATCGTCTCTGTGGCCTCCTCCGCACAATTAATGTTAAAGGAGAACCAAGATCTACGTGAACTGAGGAGAGACTAAAGCAAAGTGCCACCCTGCACTGAACACAGCTTCCAAACCAGCATTTCTGCTTGTTTCCCAATGAGAAGGGGAAAAAACAAACCCCAAACCAACAACATCGCCCCCAACAGCCCACCCACCCCCTCCCACTCACCTTTCCCAGCAACTCCTGGGGCAAATAGGCAGAACTGGGCTTGTAGAGGGAGCCTGTCTGGCTGAGGGTTGTCACAATGGCACCTCCCTTCTAAAAGGTAGACGAGAAACCCTATTAGCTACAAACATCGTTATCTGTGAAATAGTTACAGACTGATTCTAAACAAGTGAGGTTTCTTCTTCTTTGACCTTACAGTTAATTCCAAAGCTCTATGTGAGGGAATTCTTACAGTGCTCCTACCTTCACGAACCCTGGCTACTCCAAGAACACGTGCAGCCACAGGGAACGCACGGCTGGTCTTGCCAGTGCTGCCATTTAAACGTGCCATTCCTGCCTTTGAATACTTTAAAAAGGACTTTTCTAGCTACTTTTAAATTTGAAGACTACCTGTTAGAGCTATTAATATCCAGGGGATTGAAAATAAAGCAGAAGAACCCCCGGTAGCAAAATGTTTAGCAACTAAAAGTTCTCATTAGTTCAAAAAATCATAAAGTGCCATAAGGGTTACAAATGTCTCCAGCTCAGGGTCACAACCTTGAACTTGGCACAGTAGTCAAGCAAAGCACTGTTACATGTCTGACCCCTTCTTACTCCCCTCAGGCGATGTCAGAAACATCAATGAGATACGAACCCTGAACAGCTGCACGATGCTCAGTCGCTCCTTCACTGAAGGAACAGCTTGATGTAGGTTTGTAGCTTTACATTTACCAGCATGTAGCTTTAATTGCTGAGAATAACACGAAGGTACAGACTGGAACTCACCCAGTTATTCATCATCATCTTCCGTAGATTGTACACAAGTGTCAGCTCCTCTGGAGAAACCTGGTGAAGACTGTATCACTTTTTTTGCCAGCAGTTTCTACCCCAGACAAATTCCCCTCCCCTACTTTAAGTAGGATGGAAGGACCATCTGCATCCTCTAGGCACATTTTTTTCTTTGCTCTTACTTAGCACTGTGGCATTCAGCCTTAGTAACGTCACACAGAGAAACGCCCAAAGCTCTCCTGCTGTAACAAGATGCATATGTGCTTTTTTCTCACTGAGAGAACTTCAATAAAAATGGTCTAAAGCGCAATATGGATGCTGCAGGTCCCTCCGAGCTAGCAAAAGCCAGATGTACATCATTTAGGGATTACTAGAAAACTTACAAATGAACAAAACACCCTCCCCTGCTGTCCCTTGCAGCAGGGATGCAGAAATATCACCAGAGCAGATAACTTCTTACAGGGCTTTTGTCTTCCTTCTTCAATGTCGTCCTTCCCCAGAGCGCGTTGACACCGTCCACTGCCACAAGAAGGTGGAAGGAGCCAAGATGACATTGCTGCTTTATCTCTTTCAGCACAACCCCTACAGCATCGCTGGCATTTCTCACACGAGCTAAACCCTTTAAGTAGGAAAAGGCACAGAACTCAGCTTGGTTTTCTTATTACTATATAGTGCTGACAACTTTGGGCAATGCCTGCCCTGTCTAAGGGGAAAGGAAGGTAAAATGACAGTCAAGAGCCTGTTCATTCCTTTCAAAGGAGCAGTGTGGGATAAGGCACTGAACATCACAGACATAGGAACTTTCAAATTCTAATTTTTGCTTCTGCCCAAGTTCTCTGTAAAACTTCCTTTACAGATCTATCACATCTTCCACAACGTTTTTTGTAGCCACCTTGTTGATAGGGAAACACCTTCCATTTTCTAGAACTCATATTCGTAAGATCTTTAGAAGCAATTTGTTATACATACACAGTGATGGGTTCTTCTAACGAAAGGTGAGACAAAGCCAGAAGAGTTGTTACTCCTTACCTGCTCCACCACTTCACCCAACGGTCTGCCCTCCTCGGTGCTTTCTCGTTTGCCCCACAGATATTTTTTTGTTGTTTTTATCTGCAGTAAGAGAACTACAATTAGATTGGGAACCAAGTAGTGCAGAAGCGGCTTGGCAAGTCTGGATGGCAAAATTCCTGGTTCTTTGCCAGTGTTAAAGAGTAGTGCAGAATCTGGGAGAAGTATTCATAGCAAATAGCCATCTCCACAGGGGGGATTTAGAGTACTTCCTTTTCTACAAAAACTGAATTCCAGTGAAGGGTGGGGTTTGTGGGTTTCTATGCAGTATGAGCGATGCATTAATACATGAAGTATTTCTCGAAAATGAGCTAATCTGGAATGTGTGTCAAGGTGTTCAACGACAGGCAGTGCGTGCACACGCAGTCCCCGAGACATGATCCTATGGGTTGTTCTTATCTACTAACCCAGACAACTTGACAGGCTCTACAAACCTCCTTCAGGAAGTGCTCGTTCGAGGTTTTGAAGTTCTTGAGCCAGAAAGATGCCTGCAAAGGCTGATCAAGCCGTTCTTTGTTGTAGGAAGACTGTATAAG
This sequence comes from Microhierax caerulescens, assembly GCA_035590215.1. Lineage (NCBI taxonomy): Eukaryota > Metazoa > Chordata > Aves > Falconiformes > Falconidae > Microhierax > Microhierax caerulescens. The sequence goes on along the minus strand of JAVJGJ010000039.1, from coordinate 3,043,613 downwards.
CTCCTTGCAGTTTTTCACCCAGAGATGAGCTGTAAGCAAAAAAAAACCCAGTTTTTTATTGGTCAAAATTAATTATATGAGTTGGGTGGTGGGGTGTGCATTTTTATCTCTTATCCTCATTCTGCTACACTGGTTAAGAGAAGTCCACTATCCTTAATGGAGACGACTTCCATGAGGACAGAGGAGGTCACACAGACCCACACATGGGATGGCTCCTCTCACACTCATTAACAATGGGGAAAGAAGACTGACTATAAGCATGTGAGAGCAGGTGAAAATAACTGTAATTACGTTCTACTTTATTTTGGGGTTTTGTGGTTTACAAGCCTTCATTATGGAAAAACAAAAATGAATTGCTGCAGCCTACCCTAGACCTTCCTCTTGAAGCAGCATCTTCCGGACTAACGTGTGTAACTGATGTAACACAGGCAGCATTGGCGTTCTTACCGTCGGGGATGTGCACCACCAGCCACCCTTGCCTTGCGCAGTAGTGAACCACGTGGCACAGCGTCATGGTTTTCCCTGTTCCTTTCTCACCATCTCCAACACGGACTGTCAAGGAAAGTCTCTGAAAAACCACTTCCATTTAATACTTGGCCATAATTCTTTTGCAAAAGGCATAAAGGAACTTCAATGGTCGTAACAGCAAAGCTGGCATTCCACCATGCTCCTATTCAGCAGCAAACAGAAAGCCTAAAGGGTTTCTTCTCTCTATATTCCCCCACCCCGCTACGTTGGAGCCAAGGATTCCCATCCCCATAGTTGTGCCGATAGCCCTGTTTGCAGATCTGCTGCATGAGCCAAACAGGGCTTAGAATAGAAGTACACAAGCTTCATGAGCTTCTCAGACTAGCTCTGCTGGCAAGAGACATGTGGCAGAACCACATCCTGAAGACTAAACCACAGTGGTCAGCACAGGATCAAAACATCACCCTCCTCTCCGTAAACTCACCTGCTTGTATTTAATTTAAATTCAATAATTAAGTGATAAAAAGATACAGATCACATATCTGACAGCTGGGTGTGCAAAGTTGGAGTTTTTCAGGTAAGTGAAAAGTTCCAGAGCTGGTTTTCGCACCATCAGGCAGGCTTCGTTGAAAGTCTTAATCTGAGGAAAGGGACAGAAAATGAACAAGCAGCCAGGTGCTGGCACACTGCAGCTCCTCTGGCATGACTCCATCTCTGGTACTGTGCAGGGTCTGAATGCCCACTGCTCTCCCCTCATCTACCAGGCCAGTCACATCACCAAAGAAGTTTATCAGGTTGGTACAGTGTGACCTCCCCTTGGTGAGGCCATGCTGGCTACCCCTGACAACGTTTCTTGTCCTTTGTGTGCCTGGAAATGGTTTCCAGGATTAGCTGTTCCACCACGTTCCCAGAGATCGCGGTGAGGCCGCCCAGCCTGTCAATGAATTGAAAGTCAATCCCCTACAATTACTAACTCACAGATAAGAAATCTGTTCCCCAGCCCAAGCAGGCACTCTGCGTTAGCTGCTCACGAAGCCTGATGCAGCCACAGCATGATCTGTCTCACAACAGAAATAAAAGGCAAGATTTTTTTTGTTGCTGATATAAACTCATTTCACGAGACAAGCCTGCTTCATATGGAAATGTAACTGTGGAAAACATTTCTGCAATTCATTACATACTCGGGAGTTAGAGATGAAAAATATTGGATAGACTGTTGCCTAAGGCAGAATCCTCACACCCTTCTACCACTCTTCTGGTTAGGTTGACTCATCTCTTCTAGATGCAGAGAGTAACAGCAAGGACCAGGAATAATTGCATTCTTGCAGCACATCACTCTCTCTTATTCCAACGGGAAAGCATCGTAGTTACCCGATGGATCTGGTCCCACCCACATACCAGCAGGCTCCCACACGCCTGCTCTATACCTGCTGCTGGAACCGGTAGGGCAGCCCGTGCGGGAACACAGTCTTCACCTCCTCGAGCGGAATGCTGTAGAGGCGACCCTCGTGGCGTTCCGTCTGGCTGGCCTGGGAAGGCAAAACGCAAGCTGTAAAACTCCGGGGAAGTCAGATACCTCTGTTCTGGCTACAGGCGGCCTGTGAGAATGGGGCAGGGAGGGAACGCTCAATCAACGTATCTATTAACTGAGCGTCTGAAGAACTGGCATATTAAAGCAGGAATTGCAGTGCCAGGACACCATTGGCAGGTGCGTAGGAAGCGTCTAAAGAAAGGATATCTCATGTAGCAATAAACAATAACGGGATGCCCTGAGCTTCTATATGAACCATTGTGTTTTGTGGGCACCAGTGGCCCTATGCTTCAGGAATTTATCTAATATTACTTTCATTAGACCACTTGTCTTTCTGGTCACCACAACATCTTAACAGCATTAGGATCCCTTTTGAGTTACCAGCTGGATTCAAATTTACCTTACTGCAACAAAATTGTTTCCCGGTTTGCTCTTTGCTGTCTCTCAGTATAAATTCTTCATGCCATTTGCCTCATTAACTAGTACGGGCTGCTTAAGAACTCACAATCTGTTTTCTGGGGCAGTCATTCCAAGTCCTTGTTGTGACAAAAGTGGTCAGTCTTATTCCTCCAGCAAACATGCGTCGTTCTGCATTTATTTACAGTGATTACTTTAAGATTTCTGACTATGCTCTCCAAGAACCAGTTGTTACTGGTATCTGAAAATTTAATACCAGTTTCATGCCTACTTACACATCCTTGGTTTTTCCCTTCATTATTCAATTTTCCTACCATTGCAAACTTTACTCTTGGTCTAGTCATCAGGTTTTGTGTCTTGTACAATTAGGACAGTGTATAGAGACACTATTCTGCAGTACTTCCTGCGTGACTTTCTGCAACCTTTGTGCCAAGCTTCGTCTGGCTTTTTAGCAGCTTTGTGCCAAGCCTTGAAGCTTATATCATGTCCTACTCTAACACTTTCTGCACTTTTCCATCGATTCAAAGTAAAAAAAGTTCTTCTCTTTATTCTTATCCTTGTGCATGCCAATCTCTTGCTTCAGTTTTAGTTGAGATGGAATTGGAATATAACAACTTCCTTGTTTTCTAATATTTGCATAATAACAATCCAGGAAATGTAGTTTTATTTATCATTCAGAAAGAAAAAGCAGTAGTCATCATTTCTGCCAGCCTTAGCAGATCTGGGGGCTGATCCAGACTTTCCTTGTATTTTTATTAGCTTCTATCTATCGTACTTATTAGCCTCATACTTTTATTAGCTTCGGTGTAGAGCCGGGGCTTAATTTATCGAGGCCCAGAACAGATGAGTCAGTTGCTCACCTGCGCGGTCTGGCTGACAAAAAGTTTGACCAGAATGAATGGATTGGGGGGCGGGGAGGGGGAAAGTGTTGTGATGAGTACTGCTACCCTGGCCTGGCTGCCTGCTGTACTCCTCGCAAAGAACCACGTGAGCAGCCGTATCATCTATGGGTTTGCTGCCGGCTTTTCCCATTAATATTTTGCTTTTCCCAGTTCCTCGGTGGACACTTCACGCGTGACTCCTGCAGACCCATGAGTTCTCTAGCCCCAGGATTCTTGCTACGTGTCAGCATTCTCTCCCTTTCTTCAGAGCAGATTTTCAGTCATTCAACATGCAACATGCCTGTTCTCTTATCATCTCCCCACCCTCCACTCTGAAAAGCCCATGGGAACTGCACCCCCTATCCCCCACCCTCCTGAGGGAAGGTGCTCCCAGGACAGGTGGATGCGCCCTGGACTCTGTGGTTACCCTGGGACAGCAGCAGGATCCCAGGTACCCAGAGGTTTTGCCAAACTATAGGAAGAAACCATGTGGTAACATCAGTGAACTGCTACCTGAGCTGCTTGAGTTGCCAATCTGGTGTTTACTGGTCAGTAAATCTTAGCAACAGGAGAATTTTTAAAACTTGGTTAGTCAATGGCTCCTCTTCTGTAAGGAGATGTTACCTGGAGATGGACTAATCAGGAGACCTATTAGGAGTCTCCATCTTTTTCCAAGCAGAGCTGTATCTCAGGCACTGGGCTGGATTCCCTAGTTTTCCTGCGTGCGCTGGACACAGACTAACAGCACCTGTGTTATTGCGTGGCAGTGTTATCTATGGACTCAGGGTTTTGTGAATGGGAAGGTATCTACAAGCTAAGTCTTATTAAAAATTGCATTGTCATCTGGTCTTCTTAACCCATTTTTAAGGGGACTTCATGGTGCACAAGCACGGGTGCAGGCAGAGCTGTTGGGTTTGCTGATGAGGCGAGCCAGCGCAGCCTCTCTGCTGCAGCACACGATCCGCAGTACAGCAAGTCCGAGCAACGCCAATCTGATAAATTAATAAGCAATGGCGGCTGTCGCCAAACATCAGGCACATGAAGTCAGAATGCCAAAGCCAGTTGCCTGGCAACATAAATGGTAGGCACAGGACAGTGGGGACAATCCTTGCCATCTGGACTCTTCTGTGCAATCTATAGAGACACTCGCATCACGTGAGGAAGATCATCTGCATGCTGCTGTTTCCATAGAGACCCCAGAGGAATCAGTATTGAAAGACTCCAATTACAGAGGCAGCAGAAAAGCACCTCAAAGGCTTATTCCATTCATTTATTCCACTTCATTTTGTGCTTGAGACGGAGAGTGTGAGGCTGGAATTATGATGCTGGAGAGCTGTGCTGTGCTGAGGTCATCCAGGGTGTGTTTTTTATTCCCCTTCATAGCCAATTTGGGGAGGTTAGTCAGGGAAGAATAACCCTGGAGTTGAAATTAATGGTGTCTGATGACAAGCTAAGCCACATCTGAGCTTCTACAATACGCAGCCTATCTCACCCCTGCAACCACGGAGAAGAAATCAATACACATTCCCGGGAGCCTGCAGGCGGAGGACCAGCCCTGTCTGGTTTAAACCCAGGCAGGTGCACTGCACTGCCACGGCCCGTTCGCCCTCGGGCTGGGGACCGTGCCCTCGATGCCCACTGTCAGGCCGCTGTGCCCCTCGCGTTCATGGGAACACTGCAATCGCAGCGAGCGCTCACGGCTGCGGCGTACCCGCAGGCAGACTGATGGAATCCGGGCACCTGCTGTCTGACAATACCAACCGCGGCGGTAACTCACCGGGTCGCTCTCGCTGGTGTAGAACACTGCTCTGGGTGCTTCTGCCAGCGCCTGGACATCCTGGCTGACCAGGGAGCTTAAACACTTGGCTGCCGTATGGAGGGCATACCCACGGTCCAACTAAGGAAAGAAAAAAGGCAAACAGACAACAAACTTCTCAGCAGTCAGTGATTACCACTAAAAAAATAAGTAATAATAAAAAAATCCATTAATTAGCTCATTTTGTACACCGACAGAATGCACATTACGATTGGGTCAAGGCAGCCTGCAATACAGAATAGAATTCTCTGCCACTGGAATAAAAATTCATCATTAGTATGTAAATTCATAACGGAAACCCACATGCCTCAGAACCACATTCCACATTTAGATGCCTGGTTCTAAACCTCCTCCATTCGCTCAGGTCGGCTGCCACCTCAAGTCACCCGGAGAGACAAGCCCTGTACCTGAAAGTGATCCCCTTGGAGGCTGCTTGGGAGCACAAGTACAGCCATTAAGGTCTTACTGCTGGGAAGTTCCCACAACGTTTCTGCCTCCACTGATGAACAGTAGCTAGTACCTTGAAAATTCAAGCTGTCTAGTAATCCATAATCACCTCAATTACTGAGGGATTAGTGCAGTGCTGCCCACTATTTGATATTTATAATTACATTCCCTGCACTGGTTTTCCTAACTGTGTCCCTGCATACAGACTCTTTCATTATAATACAGACAGGGCTGAGAAACTGAAACAGCCAGCTAAGCTGATTAATTCTTTTTTCCACAGACAGACTGCTGAAGCATGCCTGTAAAGCCTAGCCAAAATAGGCAAGAAAGTGAGGAGTAGAAGGACAAGCATTTTATTGTGTTATGGCAAAAGGAAATATAAGCATTTGTCAATGAATAAAAAAAGTGTCTACTCCAGAGGCAGTGACCAAAGCAAGCAAAACTGAAAGCCACCCTTCATATTACTGACTGGAATAGCTGCAGGCTCCCACTGTAAACAGAGCGAGTAGTTTCCTATTCCGTCTGCCTGCACAGAGGAGAGTAGCCATAAACTAAAGTTCAGAGACAGGAACAGCTGTTTCAGTTCCCCCTGGCATGATGCAATTCTGCTGTCATCCCAGTTTTCCTCAGGGGGTCATCTAAAAGCCACAAGGGCTCAGAAGAAAGTGTAACATCGGATTACCCCGCATCCCATGTTAAACGCAGAACGGACTCCTGAATCAGCATTTCAGCACTCACTCTCCTTTTAGGGAAGGCATTAAACCAGTTTTAATGCTCAAATCTCTCAATGCTCCAAGTCTCAATGCTAGAGACCTTGAACCAACCACTGCAGCGTCCATACGGAAGATCACCGAACATTCACTTTGGTCACCACATTCATCTCATGTTCCCGCAATGTTCTTTTCAAATCCAAACCATTAGTTAGGGTGTCTTATTTGGCTATGTTTAGTTTTAAGTCCACAGAAGTGACTCAGTTTACAGCCTAGAGCAAGGCACCAAGATGCTTGTTTCAGACATGAATAACTAGACCGTGCAACTATTATCACCTGTCCACCTAGAAAATGCCAGCCCGAAGTTACTCCCAGCCTGGAATCATAATCCCTCTCATTTTCTTTACACATCCTGCATTCCCCCTTTCTCAAGTGAAGGTCTTGGGGCCATGAGCTTTGCTCACTTAGAAGAAAAGGCAAGCTTACTGCTCTGTGGGCATCCTTTCTCTGGGGCACCGCATAAATCCCTGTCCCTGGCCTGTGTAACAGTGAATGAAAATTAAGGAAGGATTTCAACTTGTTCTGAAGTTTGTTCAGTTTTCACGTGTGTCTAGATACAGCTCAAGACTTCACCTGAATGATACTTAGTCAAACCAGTATTATTGATACCACTTTTTTAAAAGCACAATCTCAGAAGAGCAGGAGTTGGATTCTCTATGGTACAAAAGCCAGTTCCTACTAAGTTTTGTGAGGGGAGTAGAAGACACCACGGTAAGACAGGGAGCAAGTGTGAGGAGGACTTTGTCTTGAGCTCCCGTCCTCTGTTCTTGCAGCCAAGTGCATAGAATTTCTGTTTTTCCATCAACAGAAGATAGCCCATCTGTAAATTACTACATTTTTCTCCTGGAATGACACTGTTTACAACAGCACTTCTTTGAGCCTTAGCACAATAAGTCTTCCTCAAAATGACCATGTAGCCTTGTTGTGCTTTGGAACTTTTCCTTTGTGGACTGTAGCCTGTGCTGGGCTGTAGAAGCAGCTTCTAAGTACCTGAAGACATGAAATCCTAACTCTCTGAAGTGCTACAAAACCAACACACGCTCCTAGAGTAGTAAATACAACACTACTCACAGTTATCCTGAATTTGAGAGATGCAGACTTGCATTTTAAGAATTACTGTGTTTCTGTTTACAAAATTCAGGCAGAAGTCCATCTTCATGATGCACTTTAACAGGCTACAAGAAGACCTTTGAGTGACCTAGACCACCAACTGCTAATGCACTATATATTTTGACTTTACAGTAGCGACATGTCACTTGGTCCCTCCTCCTGAACAAAAGACAGTGGCTTATCACTGATCCCCTTGGCTTCATGCAAAATGCCAGAAACACAGACATACATACACCTTTCTGGCTCATTGCAGAACGCTGCATAGTTAAATCCTAACATGTACATGAGTTCTCACGTTTTCACACCATCTTTTAATGCTCTTTACCCTAGTAGTATAGAGTGTATTTTATAGTAAGTTTCCATCTACCAAAGGGCATAGTAGTCTAACTCGGATCCCTGAAATGGCAGCAAACTATCACGTGGTACACAGAGATTAATCACAAAGTCATGTGCCATAAGGTGGAGCTGTTCCTACACGTTTCCACATCATCTTAGCCTCTAGAAAAGACTGGTTATTTCATAAAGGCTGCCATCATAAGTACTGCACCGTGCAATGAGAACCTCATCTCTGGAAAGAAGTAGTTACACAGCCATCCTCTTTAATGGCTGCATGTAACTATGTACTAGTGAAAAAGCATTTAAAAGACAGGAGTGAACAAAACAAATTCTTTACCATTAAGAAGTCATTCCAGAGATGCAACATTAACTCATTATGCTGTTTATAATACACTGAAGCTTTACTAATAAAGTAGTGCTGCTGCGACACCTGAAGCACTGAGCTTTGGCAAAATTATCTTCCCACCAGCAACACAGGGTTTGTGAAAGGCTGCTGGTTCTGTTCTGTATAAAGGGCTTCTTCCTTCTACTTCCCAGCAGTGCAGAGCAAGTAGATTCTCTGTTTTCTGAGAAACATTTGCATCGAGGATGCAGAATTTCAGCATTCTGGACGTTGCAGAATGCTAAACTTTAGTCTTCTAACAAATGTCTCATTTAAGCCAATGACCCAAACTTGCCTGCACATTCTCTCTCTCTCCAGCCAACAGAGAGAAATGTGGGACTAACACACACGAGTCGTCTCTCTTTGCTTTTTCTGTCATGGGACTTTACACAACCAGCTTATGGGAGACACTAAGTTTTTAGATGGCAGATGTAAGAAGAATCTCACTTTTTACAGTTATAAATTATCATTCCAGTTTTCAGGACAGCTGAAATATTGGAAGCAGCATCACCCTGTTAGAAGACTTACCTTTAGAGGATGGCAGACAAGTCCTTTCAGACCTCTTAGCATTTTTTCTGCAGAGACATAAGTGATTTTTTTAGGTTTTTCATTATGTTTAATGTACCTTACACTGGGAGGGAATCATTCCTGCCTAAAGAGCTCAAAGTCTAGGCACAAATCTAATTCAGACAAACTGTCAGAATGCTCTGCAGCAATACAGTTGACTACTGGCAATCAGCATCATTTGCCTAATAAAAACCCACTCCACTAATGATGTTGCCTTTTTTCAGAGAGATGTTTACAAAATTGTAAGTCAAGATATTTCATTCACCTAGTGAGGAGGACAGATTCTTTTATTGGGGAAGGGCATCTGTTTTGACTGCAGCTGTTAAGAGACATAAGAGCAAGGGCTACACAGTGATTATTTTAAAGAAACTGGAATAATGCAGAGAGTGAAGATGCTACTGTGCTTCTGGCTCATCCTAATCATATATTAGTATATACCACTCATCTGTCTTTGATTACAACAGGAGAAAAAACCCAAAGCAAAACACTTGAACAGTTATGATGCAAAAATAAAGGCAAAAAAAAAAAAAAAGATAAGTCAGTTACTTAAATCTGTCATCTCTGACAGCATTCAAGCCCCTCTTCATACCAATCCTTCAGAAGAAAACAATCACAATACCTAAGGAAGATGCTTTATGAATTCTTGGTTGCCGTAAGTTACAAAGCACATTCAAAGCAAGATAATTACCTTGTAATTCCTTGGGAGGAATAGCTGTCTTAGTGGAATCGGCGGTTAACTGCAGCGTTAATGCTAAGCAAGACAAAGATGATTTACCTGCATAGAACAGCATTTACAACTGTTACTGCATAGAATGAGAAAATAACTCCATGCTAAAGGATGCTAATTTTGTAAAGATGTTTTACACTGTTTCATTTCACAATCAACACACAATATATACTTGAAAAACAAGCCCCAGTTTTGCTGTTTCAAGAGTAAGTGAAGATATTGGCCTGTGGAGGCTTTTTGAGACATTTCACTTTGCCGTGCTAGCACGTATGGCAGAAAAGGAAGAAATTCTGCTCCACATGAGGATATATTCCATTTTCAAATCACAGTTTTTAACATAAAGAAAGCAGGGATGGGAAAGCTGTTTTCTCAAACATCGTAAAATTAAGAAGTCACAAAACCCTGAAAATTTGTTTATTTTGGGCAGCCCTAATGTTCTGACAATTCTTGAATGACTACTTCAACACAAGTTGTCAGGGCCCTTTTCTCCAGGGATTGTTGATCCGTGGGAAAGGAGCTTTAGCCAAAGAACAGATTAAAACTGCGGGCACTTCACTGATTTGTATTGGATCAAGTCAGAGAACTGTCAACTCAGCACACTGTACCATTATAGAAAAAATACTGGTCTGCATGTGGTCTGTAGGGAAGGATTTAAAGATCGGAATGTAATCTGCTAGTAAGAATTATGCAGAGAACCTGAAAGTTGTATTTGCAGGCATCATTAACGTATCACCTCTGCAGACTAAATTAAACGCCAACTTTGGCTTGCCTGCTGTCTGTATATTTAGTAGCAGCATCAGGTTCCTGAAGTGCCAGAAACTCAGGAGCAGAGATGGAAACAAACTCTGAGCTACCGGAGCATTACCGGCTTGGAACGATGGACGCCCGCACCGCCGCTGCTGTTTCAGGGACCTGTTTCCCCACCTTCCTCCTCCCGGCATTCCCTCCCCCCTGTACCCCATACTCTCTTTTTCTAGGCACACCCCGGACCGGGATAACACGTCACCCCACCCGATCACTCAAGGGGGGCCACTAGAGAAAACTGGGAAAGCCGCAGTTCTGTTTGTAAAACCTGCGGAGGGCAACTAAGGGCCACCAGGCTCCCCCCCCCCCCCAGGCAGCTGCTCGCGTCCCTTCTCCTTCCCTCCCTCCGCCCCGCATCCCCGCACGCCGCCGGCGCGGACCCGGCCCTCACACGGCTGCTGCTCCAGCCCCCACACCGGCAGGGCCGCCGGCACGCGGCCCCCCCGCGATGCCCCGGGCCCGCGGCGGAATGCCCTGGGATGCTCCC
>JAVJGJ010000039.1:3008119-3027795 GCA_035590215.1 Microhierax caerulescens | reverse complement strand
AACTTTCAAATTAATGGTACAGATGTGGAAAACAAAGACACAGATAAGAACCTTATATCAGACAGGCAAATATGATAGTTTTAGGTCTTGAAAGTACCAAATTGTTGAAGTTTTCAGGGTTAAATTAATGCAAGCTTTTATAGCTGCCTCTTGGCTGCTCATTTACATTGACATCCACAAGGAGATTTTAAGGCACCACCTGCAAGAAGAATGGTAAAGATCCTGTAGACTGGTGCAGGAGGGGCATACAGAGTGTGAAGAGTAGCTCAGAGAAAGCAGGGGTGTAGTTAAATAAAAGGAAAACAAAAAGAAAAGAAAAGAGCACATGTAATGGTTGTCACTGGTGAAACAGCAAGCACTAAGGAGCAGGAACAGGTGAAGAACCAGGGCACAGTTACGCGCACCTTGAAGACAATGACAGGAGGCTTGAACTTGATGAGGTAGGGGAGGAGCAGCATCCTTGGGATTCAAAGAGATGAGGTCTAATCGGTTCATGGTTATGAGAATGATCAAATTGGCAGACGCGTTTTCTGTGAATTAGAGTGGGGTAATTGGAGAGTCAGAGAGAAGATTACAGTGATCGAGGCAAAATGATGATTAGGTCCAGGATTAGCATTTTTGTTGTCTGTGTAGAGAGGAATTAATGGATAAATAAAATGACCTGTGATGTGTTTGAGAGCTACCAATTTTGTGACTTTGTTTCTAGGACAGTTACTGGTTCTGTGTTACTGCAGAGTAAGATTTTAACACAGTTGTTCTTTAATTCTCAATGTGCACTTTGTCTTGTGGTTTCTAAGGTCAGTGTATGAGTGTAATTAGTTACTTCAGGTCTTGCTATGAGGTAAATATGGAGCCAAATACAGCAGTATAGATGATGCTGTTTCAATTTAACTTTGCTTCAGATTTAAACTTATTAATTTTATTTGTAAGAAGATGACCGAAGTGTTGTAGCTCTCCTGGACTGTAGTCACTAGAGAAGGAAACATCTGTGTGAACCTAGGATTTGAGAGTTGCATGATGGCCTGTAGGATTCTTTTTCTTGAATAATAATTTTTTTCCCATTATCTTAGAGTTACTTTACTGCTGGTCAGTTCTCCTTCATGCATTGGCATGTACAAAAAAGCCCCTTTTCAGTGACATGGTGTAGCCTAATGGACTGAATATTGGGCCTTGCACAAGGAACTTACTGAGTTGCTTTCTAGCCCTCTGCGTCACACAGCTCTACCTACTTTTTCTAGTTGTAAAATGGAGATTTTATCTAATTACTTCTGGTCTTACAAGTAGTAATAGCTTTTTTGATTTTTCAGGATGTTCTTAGTTGAAAAGTCATAGCTGCAGCTAGAGATTCCTTTTAATAATGTGCACAGAACTTGTGAAAATAAAGTTTGTTTTCTCTGAGAGTGTAGCCAGTGAAGCCTAGCTTTCTAACGATTGGCGTTTTGTGTTCTCAGCAGCATTTCTTCTGTCCCCACTAATCCTGGCATCTGCCTTCCAACCTGTGTCTGCTGCAGTTGCCTTAGTGCTCTTTCAGTATCGCCTTTCACATTCCTTATTCTTCCTCCTTTTTATGCAGTGCTTGTGTTTACTGAGCCACCTCAAAATACCACCTCCCCACTGCTGTTTTTCTAATTATTGTCTGGACAAGAGGCATATGGCTTTGGGATCTGCCATGTGCTGATGGGCTTGATTATGCATGTGCTGACCTGCCAGGAGGCCAAATGTCATAGATAATTGCTGAGCTCATTGAAACCTTTTTGAAACCATTGAAACTTATTCTGAAGTTCATTGAAACTGTTGAAATCTTCTCATAGCATTCCTTACAATTCAGCCTTAATGACTGTATGGAAGATAAGAACAGAAAATGATGCTGGTTTAGTTCCTGTGATGCTCTTTTCAGTGCGTTGATATTTTTTTCTGACACATTTAATTTTCAAAATGGTTAATATATTTAAATGTTGAAGATACTTCAGCATTTTTTGCTTAGAATGCCCCTACAACAATTATGTCCCCCTGGATTGTTCTGGTTCGGCTCCTGGAATGTGAGGAGGGAGAACTTCTCTCCTGAGCGGCTGTGAAGGCTGAGTAGGGTCTGATGTGGAGCGGTTTGGTGTGCTGTATCCAGCGGGTGGATGGGCATATGGGCAGTGGGTTGCCGTAGCAGTGTCAAAAGCATGTGATACTTTTTCAGTACACCACAAGACTTGTGCGTGTCCTTGTGGCTGTCACTTTTCACCAGGAGTCCCTGTTCGTCCTACGCACAGGCTTCTTTTGAGGGTTGCTGATTTTCAGGTCCCCAGCTTTGTAAAAGTTGCTTGTGTCCCTTCTACATCATACTCTAAATATGTGACCCTATGGAAATGTGTATGTTTAACTTCTCCTTTGACTTCTTTGGTAGGTGTCAATATGCCCTGTTTATGTCTTCTGCAGGTTCTTCTTGTGATGATTTTTGTTTGCATGGATAAAAATGTAATGGGGTACATAGGTTTGTTCTTTGGCTGTGGGGGAAAGAGCAGCGTACGGCTCTGTGGTGGTCTGTGTGTGAGCCCGGGAGGCAGTGCTGGCATGCTGTGCAAGGAGCCTGCCAGCCAGGTTCTGGAAACCCTTGCATTAGCAAGCTGATCCCAATCAACTTTCCCTGTAGTTAAGATTGAAAAGTTCCCTCTGATTTCTTATGATAAGTAGGTTAATTATGCATACATAACAGTGTCTCTCTTGGTAGATGTGTGGACTCTTCTGTTCCCATGCTGTACAAATTAAGTGTGTGAATGTGTTTGGTGGGGCTGTTTGGTGGGGGTTTTTCTCTTCTCCCATCCTTCTTCCTGAATTTTGGAAAGTCCATAACTAATAAGCAGATTTTGTGGCGTGTTTGTAAACCAATACATACTTGGGTTAAACTCAACTTCCCTAGTGGCTCAGATAATTAAAATCAGATTGTCTCTGTGTTTTGGATGCTTTATCGTAGGTTTCATTAGCTGCATCATTCCTTAGATGCAACTGTTTCAGCGGGTCTGGACTAAGAATGGTGGTACTAGGAGTAGTTGGGCCCTGCTTTTAAATAAAAACAAAAAATTCTGGCGATCAATATTAAAACCCTTAACCATCATTTTAAGTGTCCTGTGGATGAATTAGAAATTATAATATTCACATACTTGTGATTTTTCACCAATCATTTAAAAGCGGTTTTACAGATAAATTGTATTTTTGTAGTAGGTTACAGGAAGGGCTGGTGCGTAATTGTGGTTGCCTGAAATAGGATTGTCTGCTTTCTGACAGTTCTTAATATTTCATTTCTGCTAGAAAAATCAAAGTTTACTTCTGTCTTTCTTTTCCTTCTACAGAGTAAAAGATGCTGGCTGCCAATAGTAGAACAGATCTTCTGTGGAACATATCTCTCTAAATCTTCCCTAAAATTACCCGAAGGCATATATTCCGCCTGTGATGGACCCTCGGAATACTGCTATGTTAGGCTTGGGTTCTGATTCTGAAGGGTTTTCTGGGAAAAGCCCCTCTGTAGTAAACATTGGCACGTTGGTGGGTAAAGGAGAAGTAGAGCTAGAAAGTTGCACCAAGGAAGAAGACGACAGTAAGAAGAAGAATCGGGAGGGGAACAGTACCGAGAATGGGAAGAATGAGGCTCTGACTGATGCACAGCAACAGTTTTCAGTGAAAGAAACAAACTTTTCAGAGGGAAACTTGAAATTGAAGATTGGTCTTCAAGCAAAGCGAACGAAAAAGCCTCCCAAGAACCTTGAGAATTATGTGTGCCGGCCTGCTATAAAAACCAGCATCAAGCAACCAAGAAGGGCACCGAAGAGTGGGAAGATGACAGATGAGAAAAGTGAGCACTGTCCTTCAAAACAAGTGAGTAGTGTGGTTATGTAGTGTTTTGCAAGTCATAGTAAATTTAAACTGTTTCTAAAAGTTTCTGGCATCCCTGCAACGATCCTGTTCTACTAACTGTTTTTCCATGTAACCTCTGATACTGTAGATGCTGAAGTTAGAAATGGTTTGATTTAGTTTCCATCGATAGGAAAAAATGCTTTTGCTCTTTCACAGCTTGCCAACATTGGGGTTTTAACAGTAATGAAAGACAATTCCCATGTTAACTTGAAGTGAACATCATAGGTACATTTCTGAAAAGTGGCAGCTTTATTTTTAGTCTCCTGCATAGAAGAAAGTGGGGGTGTCCTGTCTCTGTTTAAATGGAGCTGTGTATTTGCTGTGCTTATCTCTAGTATTTGGATTTACATTTTTTTTCCTTACCTGTTAGAACCCTTGTTTTCATTGTGTGTCTTAACTGATACTCTGCGATGAATGTATCAAGCAGTGTCTGAAAAGTAAAAAATACTTTTCCAGGTTAGGGAACAGCCCAGTGATAAACTGCATATAAATGCAGTGGCTTGAGAGATGTGCCAGGTATTTTCCAAATGTAAGGAGACCCTGCCTTGAGGATGTCTTGTTTTTATGATCTGCATGATGTAACAAGTAAGAGCAGCAGTAACAGATAGGGAAAATAGGATAAATGGAAAGAATTATAAATGTAGTTGCATAGATGATAAATTTTTGAAGTGTTTTGTTACAGCATGCTCTTTTTTCCAATATGCATAAAAGTTTTGCCAACTAGGAAACTGTTAGAATATACCCTCCATACTCTGTCCACTTTTAGTCCATGCCTGCTGATCTAAAGCCAGAGTTTTTCCCTACACTCCCATTTTTCTTGCAGCTATCTGTGTTTCCTTGTGAGCACATCTTTATTCTCCCAGTTTCCTTGCATGTTCCTTATGTAGCCTTGTTCAACTTTGCAATACCAGGTGGTTCAGCAAGGGAATATGAGTCCCTGGAAGTTAAATGTCCTTCCTTTGCATCTGTTCATGGGGCTCCTGTTTCAAAGGTTCCCAAGGCCAAAGTTGTCATTCCCCTAGCCTGTGTCCTGTTCATAAGGCTACCTGCATAAATCTGTCCTGGCCTATCTCATAAGGTAGAGACTACCCAAAGGGAAGGAAAATTCCTTTATCTTGTACAGAGATGATGTCTGACATACCCAAACCTTTTTCTTTCCCCCAGCACACCCAGACTTAAGTTTTCCTTGAGGAAGAGGATCTTCAAAGAAATGATAAATCATGCTCTGAAAGAACAAGTGTGCTGTATTTTACATGTAATGACTAAAATTACTTTTCCCAGACTCTAGCATGCAACTGTTTTGGGTTTTTTTCTCCATTATAAACAGAAAGGTGTTTTTAGTCAGCCTATCAAACAAGAAACTCAAGTGATGCATTATATAATTTAAAACTTTGGCAATGGCCTTTATTTGACATTATTTCATTTTAGAACAAGCTTATTATTTCTGATTATTTCTCTAACTTCATCTTGAAAAACACTGAAAAAGTAGATCACAATTTGTCCAGATGATACTGATGACTTTCTGGTTTTGTTTTGGTTTGTGGCTTGGGGGGTTTTTGTTGGTGGTTTCTTTTTTAAGACTTTATATATATATATTGCAATGAGTTGAGTGTTGGGCCAATCTGGAATATCCAGCCGTTGATCTCTCTTGATGTCTGAATTGAGGTGGTAGTTGCAACTGAAAATCTCTTACTATCAAAGAGCCATTGAGTGATGGAAACTTTCCTATTGCATCAAGAGATCGTGCTCTGGGAATTTTTACCAGGGAGAATAATTTGTATTTAAACTCAGATGGTGATAGCATGGATTCTTCATTCTTGACATCTTTGTTTACATGCTAAGTTTTTCTTCAAGAGGTCCATCATATTTCAAATGGAAATCAAAGTTGGGAAACAAGTATGACTGATATTATTAAATATTATTGATATTATATATGGTACCATATAAGTTTTTAATTCCAGCTATTCTAAGTGGAGTTACTCCTGCTCCTTGTCTGGTGAACAACCTAAATGTTTAGTGTAGAGAAGCGCAGATCTGTTGCATTAAATTTGCATTACTTAAAATAGTTTCAAATCCCTGACTAATGATAATGCTCTTCAGATACTCTGCTCTCTCCCTCAAATTGTACTTAAATGGTTTTCAAGTTGTTTAACTCTGTATGTTCCCTGCTGCCTGCCGTTCTGGCACTTTGGGTTGTTGGAAATGATGCTTTGCAGCATCCTACTGATAGTGAGCAAGTGTGATTTAGAAGTGTCTTTGTAGAAAGAAATTGTAAACATGGTTTAAAACTGTTGCATGTTTTGAATATAATACCTGAGGGACCTTTTTTTTTTCTTACTGCAATGAAATAAAGCAGGTTTTAGCGCTGCAAATTACACTTTAGAAAATAAAAGTGATCACTTTAATCTTTCCTTTTGATGGAGGGGGGGGTGGGGAACAAATATATGACCAATTCGGAATAAGATGTGGCAATACTTTGAGCTGTGAAACTCAACTCTCTGTACTTTTAAAGGAGGAATAAAGAATTTGAACGAAAATTTAGTACTTGCAGTATATATAGTTAACCACCAAGACATAAAGGGAAGTAGCAGAAGTCTTCTTCCGAGGAATATCAGTGTAAAAGTTAAAATAGTAGGGAAATACTTTGCACTCCCATCTGTGACAGTTATGCTTCTTTCTCAAGCTTAGTGCTCAGAAGGACTCTTTAATGTCTTCAGTTGTGTTAATAGAGGGTTTATCTCAATTCTGAGAGGTGAGTGGGTAGGTGAGGTGGGTAACTTGTATATTAACAATTTGTCCTCCAGAAATGTGTACGCAAAACAGTTAATAGTCTTCTGAAGAGAAAATCATAGAACAGAGAGACCTAGAAATGGCTAAGTTTCCCAAGTGTTAAGAGAAACAACATTAGAAGTTACTGTAATGGCAAAACAGTATTAAGTTTGCTTTTTGACACTGAGTAAGAAACTTGGATTTCTTTCTTTCAGAAGAGTGTCCTGTGACAGACAGACTTTTCTATATGGCCAATGTACCTTTCCTAAGCCTGAAAACCTAAGCCCTAAATACAAATTTTGGTTCTGTTAGTTTTAGCACAAGAATGTATGAATGGTTTACCTATGCTTGCAAGGTAAATGTAGCCAGTGGTATAGCCAAGTTGCATTAATTAAGTTTTAGAAAATAGGAAGGCAAAAAGTGGCAGTAACAGCCTGTTGTAATTCTAAAATAGTCATGGTTAAACAGTGAAGCAAGTTGGAACATGTCTTTTGCTCCATCTCCTTATTTCTGTGTAAAAGTGCTGAGTGCGGTATTCTGTAGTTCTTTCTATTGCCCTTGGTTATGTAGGGAAGCTTTACAGGAAGGTTTGCTGATGAAATCACAGCTGCTAACTGCAGATTTTCAATCAAAAAAGTAACAAAGCTAAAGGAGTGGTTTGTTTTCTTTTGGAGTAGCTCAAAATTTTCTGCAGGATCTGGGACATAAGTTTTTTGTCTTAGACTAATTACACAAAGTCTTTTTTTCCCTGGTGGTTAGCTAAAACTTCCTTTTAGAAAAGACTAAAAAGTCTTGGTGGTGAAAAATCAACAGCAAACATTTTCAGTCATTATTATTTGGGGAACTTGTATAGAATATATTGATGGCACAACTACACAAAAAAATTCTGTGATCCTTCTGAATGCTCATTACAGCCCGTGCCTTGGCCAGAAGTACAATAGCTAAAATAATAATGAATAAATATCTCTCTCTCTCTCTTTCTCTCTGTATACATATAAAAAACCTTATTGCTTGCTGGTAGTTCTCAAGAGAATTAACAAACAAAATTTTCATTAGCAATCTGTTTTCTTCTAACTATTTCAGCTTTTGGAAGCAGAGACTATCTCACATTTCCTAATTTGGTTGTAGTGTGAGAAGTATGAATTTTACAATAGACTTGTTCTTGTGAAAGATTATTTACTCTTAAGCATTTTGCAAATAAGTACCAATAATAATAACAGTAAATAATAATCTGGTAGTAATAAACCTTGAGATCATGCTGTAGTGTAGCAATGAATGCCATTTTTAGAAGTCAGTTTTTTGCTGTTAGTGCCTGTGATAATTCTGGAATGATTGATTATAACCTGTTAATAGTTTATATTGAAATAACCTGCAATTTTTATTCCTCAAATTAATGATGCAGATCTAGAAACCATATGTCCACATAGAAGATTTAAAATTTTAGATTCAGCTTAGTGCAAAATTAACAATAATACCAATTTTATGAAAACTTATATGTTTTATGTAACTGCTTTGGGCAATTTTTTGTTAGATAGAGTTTTAATAGCTAAAGATTGCACAGGAATAAATATTTTTGTTTTTATTGTAATGTAATCTAGACCTTTTTAAACAGCTTTGCATCTAGATGAAGCCTACCATCTGAAAGCCAGAGTAATATAGATTAAGTCTGGAAGTCTTGACTGAAAATGTTTATAATCCAAGAAAAAATGTTTTAGACTTATTTCTGTCATTGTGAACTACCATTGCAACATAGAGGCATCAGCAAAGAAGCTTGAAGTGTGTGCTTGTTTGCAGACGTATGAGGTGAGTGGATTGGATGAAACACCTAGGAGATGTTAGGGTTTGGGGTGGGTGTTTTTGATTTTTTTCTGCGAGTGATTTGTTAGTAGTCCTCACAGACCTATCTGCATTAAAATCTGATACTTCCTCTGATACAAAACTATGCATTTGTTCAAGTCGAACAGTGAAGCAGGGTGCTTTGCTCCCTGGAACTGCAAAGTTGAAATGAGAATGCGCTGCATTTAAGGCCAGCTTCCAGCACCAGGAGCAAAATGAAAACAAGAGGCTTGATAGGCATTTGTAGAGCTGCGCATGAACGTGGCCATGGCAGCTGCTGAAGCTTGGAAGTGCTGTATGCACTGAAAGCACTCTGTAACTTGTTTTGGACTTTACTTCTCTCCTTCCCATCTGATGGAGTGATTGTTTTGTGCAATAGAAGTTATTTCAGGAAAGCGTGGCACCTTTTTTGTCTCCAGTGCAGTAGGACATATCATGGCTGCTCCCCGCCTCCCAGCTGTATGTTTTGTGAGTATGAGGGTGGCTAAGTTAAGGGGAAGTTCCTGAAATGTGACGCTCCAGCATAATTTACATAAGATTGCAGCTGCCACAGAAAAGCTGGGCTAAGTGCCAAACTATTCTCCACAGACCACAGTCTCTTTTACACCACAGCTTTAAAACCAGTAACTGATAGGACTGGTGGGTTTTGTTCTACGACTGCAGCAGGTTTAGAGACAACCAGCCCCAACCGATGCAACCCCAACCAATGCTTGGGGCCACCTTCCCCCAGGATGAGAACTTTGATCAGCAATGTATCACTGCTCTTGTGAAATCTTGTTTACTTTCTGGAAACATACTTGGGCTGGTAGGGCAGTGATCATAACAGCTGGAGAAATTTAGCTTCTGGTACATCAAGGATTTTAGTGTGGACCTGGTAAAGAAATAGGCAGTGATCAAGGCTAGGCTGAGACATATGGGGTGATCTGTTTTCACTTGTTTTTACATAACCTTGTTAAAAATGCTTGCAGTTGGAGTGTACCACCACTTATGGCTGTTGCTGGTAGGCTTGTGCTGATGCTGGTGTAAGCTGAGAGGATTTCCTCAAATTGTGAGCAGTTTATTCAAATTCTTTTCTTCCATTGTTGCCTTCTATACAGAAGATGTCTTATTCCTGAAGTTTGTGGTTGTGCACTACTTAGGTTTGATTTTTATCATCTGTTTGCAGTAGTCTTATTCTTCCTGAATGATACTTCTTAGTGATACCAATGCCTCCCATTCAATTTAAAGAAAATTTGAAATTCTTAGTAATACAGAATTGCAAGAAGGAATTCTGACTTTATGCTCTGTGGTGGCTGTTTTTTTTAATGCTTTTGCAGCTAATACAGCAGTCAGATGAGCACAGCTTTCTCTGAAGAAGATTAGATATTTTGATCAAGATGTCTATATTAACACCACCACCATCCCAAAAGATGCTTCTGTTAATCATACTGATTATTAAGTGGCGTTATGGGAAAGAAAAATAATTTCCCATATAAAAATTTTTGGGTTAAAATGCGGAAAGAATTATGAACTTTTTGACCTCTTGTCTGTCATCTCATATATATGACATCTTATTTAGATCAAAGCAAGTGTTCCAAAGGGTTTTCTTACATATGCATGTATATATTTATTTAAATACTTAATAAAACTTCCAAGCTCTTTGGAAGCAGAGGTGGTTAGGAAAAAGTGGAGCCTAACGTGAAATATTTGATACCTAGAAATGGCAAAGTATGAGAACACAACAGAAGCTGTCTGGTAAGGTAGCAGACTATACAGGAGAAATAGAAGAAAGAAGAAGGAAGAGAGTGTATACACGGGTGGCTCAGCAAATACAGGAATGAAGAGCTGAATTCCCAAGTCAGTATTTATGTGAATTTTTCAAATGTGTCTTAAGCCCACTGAACAAAGATTAAAATTTTATTCCAAAGTTCATTTCAAAACTTAAGACTTTAGAAAAGAGGATGTAACTCTATGAAGGTTGTCATTCAGGTTGATCAGAAAGACTAATACTATTTAGTTAATAAGTGTAGCACTCAGAGTCTACTCCAGGTATGTCCAAGAGCATCAGCGGAATTGGTCATATTCCAGATTTGGAGTCAGGTTGTGTGTCCTGCTGACTCAGTAGTTTCCATGTAGGTGCCAGGCCTGGATGTGGGCAGCAGGGAACACACCTCTTGCTCCATGCCTGCAGAAAGGCAGCTGCTCAAGATTTGGAGTGCCTGGCTGTGCGCTGCAGAGGCTTCGACAGCTGAGGCAGCGCATTAGCCAAGCAGCTACTTCCCATCTCTAGGAAACTGCCAGAGTGAATCCAGCTTGCAGTGTTCTGTTTAAGCCATGCTGGTGTAGCTTACTGAAAGTACTTTGTTCATGATCAGCACCAAAGTTTGCTGTTTATCAAATGATTTCAAAGGAATTCAGGCTGTATCTTTCTTCAGCATAGTTAGATACTGGCCAGCCATAGTTACCATTTTGTAAAATTCAATAAATCTTATGCTGACTGTAATCAAGTACAGTGCCATCCAATTATCTTATTAATTTTTATTGCAGAGGGATAAATAGGTGTGGTGTTGATGCCTTTTGCTCTTTATGCTTGAGATAGTAGATCCCAGTAGGTTTTCAAATAGTGTGCATATGTAATTATCCCATAAGCAATCAGTCTTCGTTTCTTAGCCCTTGCTTGGGGTGAGTGTATCCCGTGCATTTCAGAGATGTGCTGGGCACTGTATGTATGGAAAAATGTCCTTCCAAAATAAAAGATTAATTTATTGAGGTGTTCCTAATAGGATTTATTGAGGTAATGGGTGTTGCAGATTTTCTTAAACTTTACAGAATACATCTCAGATCTGGTTAGGTCAGAATTGAACATGACTTCACAAGTTTTAATTTAGGCCATGCGTGGTGTGTGTCCATCCATCCCGTCCCATACAAACAACAGAAGAATTAGACTTTATTTTAGTACTATCAGCAATCTGCTGTGAGGAGAAGCTGTTACTACAGTGGCTGGAGAGTATCATGGGACAAGACTGAGAAGTGCTTGTGGAACTGTGCATGGACAGGTTTACACAATGCCTGCCCTTGCAGTGTGTTGTTCAGCTGCTTGTGAGCATATGAGATCTTCAAGTGCTATCGCACTTTATATAGTTAGCCCCATACATAATTGTTAACGTTTTGTTTGGGGGGAGGTTGTTGGTTTTTCTTCATAAACACCAACAGCATTTTTAGAGAATATTTATAATTGGGGGACAGATTAAATGGTTACATTTCAGGACTGGAAGCAAGTTTGACTTAACATCAGAGAAGCCTTAACATGACCACTGAAATATATTTGTTTTAAAATTAATAGGATCATGAAGCATGTGTTTATATAGTCATCATATTATCAAAAGCAGGTATTAATCACCTCAACATAAAAAGATAAGTGTTACTCTGGGTCTTTGTGCTCTGTTCCTAAAGTTGGGTTTTTTTTATTAACTTCTAGGACCCTTCAAAGTCGTACAAGAAAGCTGGAGAAGTTGCAACAGTTGAATTACATGTGGAAGAAGGTATACAAGTAGAAACAAATCCTTTATCTAAGAAAGTTTCCCCATTGCACTCTGAAATGACAGATTATATAAAGTCATCTCCTCCGACTCTTACCAGTAGCCATAATTCTGACTTAAAAGATAGAACACAAATTAACGGAGCAACAACGGTAACAGAAAAATTGGCTCAACTTATTGCAACTTGTCCTCCTTCAAAGTCTTCCAAAACAAAGCAGAAGAAGCCTGGAAATGGAACTGCGTCTGGTTTGGTTAAAGACTCTGGGAAAAAGCTACCAGGAACCATAACTGCGAGTGGGTTGGTTAATAAAGATATGGTAAAGAAATTGCCAGGATCTGGTATCACCGTTGGATTGGTTAACAAGGACTCAGGGAAGAAGCCATTAGGGATTGGTAGTGCAGCCATATTGGTTAACAAAGACTCTGGGAAGAAGCCACAAGGGATCGGCCCGTTAATTGGATTGGTTAACAAGGACTCTGGAAAGAGGCCACCAGGGATCAGCACTCCAACTGGGTTAGTTAGCAAGGACTCTGGAAAGAAACAGCAAGTGACCAGCTCTGCGGTTGGATTGATCAGCAAAGATGTTGGGAGGAAACTTCCAGGTATCGGCACTCCAACTGGATTGACTAATAAGGAGTCTGTCAAGAAGCCAGTAGGGATTGGCACTCCAGCAGGATTGATTAACAAGGATGCTGGGAAGAAGTTGTTGGGAATAAGCAGCCCTACAGGATTGGTTAACAAGGATTCTGGGAGAAAAATGCCAGGGACTGGCAATACGACGGTTCTGACGAACAAAGACTCTGGAAGGAAGACACCAGGGATTGGCAGCCCAGTGGGAGCAGTTAACAAGGACTCTGGGAGGAAGATGCCAGGGATTAGTAGTCCAGTGGGATTGGTTAGCAAGGACTCTGGAAAGAAGCCAGCAGGAATCGGCAGTCCGGTTGGTTTGGTTAACAAGGACTCTGGAACTCTGAAAGCAGACTCTCTTACGCCTGCCGCAGAGCCCTTTAAGCTTCCTTGCAACTCAAACCTCAGTAGCCTTGAAAGCCACGAGACTACAGATTTATCGAAGGAAAATACTGTTAGCAAAACATTTGAGAAGCATATTATGAGACAGAATAAAGAAAGTATCTTGGAAAAATTTTCGATTCGGAAAGAAATTGCTGATGTAGGCAAAGAGATGTTTAATGAAGGAATCTGCGTTCCACAGGATGCTTACTCAACCAGTGAAAAAGGGATTTATGAAACATCTAAGCATGAAAAACAGCCTCCAGTATATTGCACTTCACCAGACTTCAGAACAGGAGGTGCTTCAGACGTATCGACAGCAAAGTCCCCGTTTAGTGCAGTAGGAGAGGGAAATCTCCCATCGCCATCACCCACTGTGTCTGTTACCACCTTAAACAGGAGCCTCTCAACAACATCTTCACAGTTAGGATCTAACCCACTGCATTTAAGTTCCACAGCAGATCTCTTGGAAGGTATTTCAGATCAGATTGGCAAAACTCAGTTTTCTTCTGACAGTACACTTCTGAATATAAACAGAACATTGAACCACACTCTGAGCACCGATTTTAAAGGTGCTGATAAAGATTTAAATGATTCAAAAGCTACTTACGTAGAAACTTCAAGAACTAGTCCTTCTACAGGGAAAAAGCCCATTTTGGCAGCTGAAACAAGCATTCATGCTACTGTCACCCCTTCAGTGGTTAGTTTTACAAGCTTGTTTAGTAGCAAGCAGTTCTTAAAGATTGGTGCAATAGCTGCATCAGATAAATCCTGCCAAGGAGTGAAAAATCTGAGCACTACTCAGCAGTCAAAACCTTTAAAGAAAAGAAAAGGAAGGAAACCACGATGGACTAAGGTGGTGTCAAGAAACACATGTCGACCTCCAAAGGGTCTAGAACTAGAAAGGTCAGAGCTTTTTAAAAACATTTCATACAGTGCACTATCAAGCAGTAATTTGGAGCAGGCCAAATTCTTGAAAAACATAGGATCATCTTCATTTGTGGAGCATGAATTTGTCAAACATCAGTTGCCAAAACTGAATGAAGCTAATGGACAGTCTCTTGCGCTGTTAGCTGAGACTGACAAGCAAACTCAAAAGTTCTACAGTACTCACAAACAACCCTCCAGTTTGTGTATGTCAGATGATTTCTTACCTGACATGTATAAACCCAAAAGAGGAAGACCTAAATCCAAGGAGATGCCAGAGCTTGAAGGTCCCCCCAAAAGAACTCTAAAGATCCCAGCATCAAAAGTCTTTTCAGTGCAGTCAAAAGAAGAGCAAGAACCTCCCATTTTGCAGCCTGAAGTAGAAATTCCCTCCCTAAAACAAAGCTTATCAGGACAACCTTTTCCTAAAAAGAGAGGGAGACCTAAAAGACAGATCAGGTCATCAATTAAAATGAAGCCACCTATTCTTTCTGTGGCACCTTTTGTTGGAACAGATAACTCGAGCAAGATAGGGTCTGAGAGCGATCAGCATCGAAGTGGGGATTTTTTTGAGAGAACGGACCAGCTCCGAGGGCCAGAAGAAGTCCAAAAACCTAATATTTGTAGCATGACTGATTTGGAAGTAGACTCAGACAGAAAAGTTGCCAAGAGAAATAATGGACAGTTAATGAAAACAATTATTCGAAAAATAAATAAAATGAAAACTCTGAAGCGAAAGAAGCTTTTGAATCAGATTCTATCTAGTACAGTGGAACCAAATAACAAAGGGAAAGTGCAATCTAAACTCCACAATACAGTGTCAACTCTTGCTGCCACATTTGGTTCAAAATTAGGCCAGCAAATAAACGTCAGCAAGAAAGGAACAATTTATATAGGAAAAAGGAGAGGAAGGAAACCTAAAGCTGTGCTGAATGGCATTTTAACTAGCAGTTCTGCCAGTTTGACAGTTCTTGAGAAGTCTGCTCAACAAGCTCCTGGTACATCACTAGGACAAGTACTTCCCCATTTGCTGCCTTCAACAGCTAATAATTCAGAGATTCTTCCATCTCCAGTCTGCTCCCAGTCTTCTGCAGTGAGTGGGGGACAGAGCCCTGTCAGCAGTGATGCAGGATTTATTGAGCCCAGCTCAGTGCCGTATTTACACATACACTCCAGACAAGGAAGTGTTGTTCAGACACTTGCAATGAAAAAAGCTGCTAAGGGAAGGAGGAGATTATCTCCACCTACATTGCTGCCAAACTCTCCTTCTCACTTGAGTGAGCTGACATCCCTGAAAGAAGCCACTCCTTCCCCAGTAAGCGAGTCTCACAGCGATGAGACGATTCCCAGCGACAGTGGAATAGGAACAGATAACAACAGTACTTCAGATCGAGCGGAGAAGTTTTGTGGGCAAAAGAAGAAAAGGCATTCCTTTGATCATGTTTCCCTTATTCCACCTGAAACTTCCACCGTTTTAAGTAATCTAAAAGAAAAGCATAAACACAAATGTAAGCGCCGCAGTCATGATTACCTTAGTTATGACAAAATGAAGAGACAGAAGCGAAAAAGGAAAAAGAAGTATCCTCAGCTTCGAGGTAGGCAGGACCCAGATTTCCTCGCTGAATTAGAAGAATTAATAAGTCGGTTAAGTGAAATTAGAATAACCCACAGAAGTCACCATTTTATACCCCGAGATTTACTGCCTACCATTTTTAGGATAAATTTCAATAGTTTCTATACCCATCCGACTTTTCCTTTAGATCCTTTGCACTACATTAGAAAACCCGATTTAAAGAAAAAGAGAGGCAGGCCTCCAAAAATGCGGGAGGCTATGGCAGAAATGCCTTTTATGCATAGTCTCAGCTTTCCTCTCTCCAGTACTGGGTTCTATCCCTCTTATGGCATGCCTTACTCTCCTTCTCCCCTTGCAGCTGCTCCCATAGGCTTAGGTTATTACGGAAGGTACCCTCCTACTCTTTATCCTCCTCCACCTTCTCCTTCTTTTACTACCCCCCTGCCACCACCTTCCTACATGCATACAGGCCATTTGCTTCTCAATCCCACCAAATATCACAAGAAGAAGCATAAACTGCTACGCCAGGAGGCTTTCCTCACGACAAGTAGGACTCCGCTCTTGTCAATGAGCACGTACCCCAGTGTTCCACCTGAAATGGCTTATGGCTGGATGCTTGAACACAAGCATAGACATCGCCATAAACACAGAGAACATCGTTCTTCTGAACAACCACAGGTTTCCATGGACACTATAACAGCTAATAGCTCTTCTAGAACAGTTCTGGAGTCCTTGAAGCGCTACAGATTTGGGAAGGAGGCTGTTGGTGAGAGGTACAAACATAAAGAGAAACACAGATGTCACATGTCTTGTCCACACCTGTCACCTTCAAAGGGTTTGCTCAGCAGAGATGAACAGTGGGTCAGGAGAGAGCCTTCGGAGTCTAGTTCTTTAGCACTGGGATTGCAGACACCGCTACAGATAGACTGTTCAGAAAATTCCCCAGGTCTGTCCCTGGGGGGATTTACTCCAAGCTCTGAGCCAGCCAGCAGCGATGAACACACAAATCTTTTCACAAGTGCAATAGGCAGCTGCAGAGTCACAAACTCTACCAGCACCAATGGACGTAAAAAATTAACTGACAGCCCTGGACTCTTCAGTGCACAGGACACCTCGCTAAATCGACCTCTCAGAAAGGAACCATTGCCTTCTATTGAAAAGGCACTACAGCCGCTGTCAGGTAAGGGAGCTCTAATTGTGCGTACTTCCCTATGAATCTTGCTATTTTGTTGTACCAAACATGTGCTAGAAAGGGATGGCAGGTGTAGCTATGGCTTGGTAGGACTCTTTCAGTGTTGAATTTCAGTACTACTTTTGCTTTTGCAGGTGTCTCTATTCTGGTAAAGCACTGTTCCGTGCAGCATTTGGTACAGATTAATGTAGCGTCTCCTCCAGAGCTGCTTACGGGATTGTGCAAGTACCTCTTCCCACCAGATTTTCCTTGCTTTGTTATAGCAGTATATAAAGTTATGCTAAGGATGCTTTTTCATGAAACTGTCTTTTTCCTTGCAATTTTAACTTTCTGGAGAAATTAGTTAAAATTTTGTATGTTTTTTGATACTTTAAAAGCCTTGTTTCTGTTTGTCTTGAAGTTCAGTTGATTTGGTTTAGACTAGCTGCTGGTGCTACTGTTGTGAATAACCTTTCCATTTAAGAAAATGTTTCCTTTTCTTTTTGTATCTCCATTTTAGTTATTTTAATAATCTCTGCTACAGCATAGCTTTTGATCCCCAAGTTGCAGCCTCTAGCAGTACCTCAGAACAGTTGCTAAATGATGGTGGGAATGCCTAAGACCAAACCTTGTAATAACTGTTTTATTCATAGTTGGGAAACTCACCTTATGTAGCCTCAAGCAAAACTGGAACAGAGCTAGCTCAGTCTGTATATACAGAAAATTGCAGTGATGCTGTCAGAGGGTTGCTGCTTAAGGAAAAGACCTCCACTCTGAAACTGTGTAAGATCACAATTATATGCATAATATTAAGGAGAAAAAAAATCTAACGTGAAATTCAGGACTTGATGAAACTATATTATGCATCGCTTTCCCTTCTGTCTTAAGTGTCACTTCATGCTGTACTTTATTATTACAGAAGTTTGTGGGAATAGTTTTCACATTTTATCCACTTCTGTTTTAATTGCCATGGACACATTGGTGAGATCATGTAACAAAGATAACCTGCGAAAGACAAAAGTGTGGCTTGTGCTCTGACTTGCTTACTTCTGATGTGTGAAGTCTGATAGCTTCTCTCCCTCCCTCCAACACATACGTACACTCCCCATTGAAATGTATATAATTTGTCAAAAAGCACTTGTGACATATTTCACAGAGCAAGAGCCAAGCAAAAAACCAGCTACCAGTAACGAATAATACCTCCTCACATTACTGTCATCTTCCTCCTTTTCTTGTGATACTCCCTCTCTGATGCCTCTTGCCACCTCCCTGCTCTGGCCACATATGTATGGAAGGGGTTTTTCTCTTTGTTTTATTTTGGCATTTGGGGGCAGTAGCATTTTGCTTCTTTATTTTAAGGGTAGTTGGATGCAGCTGGGTTCTTCTACAAATTCATATTCCTTCATACTATTTCATATTACTAAAACTACTTGGGGCAGGGGGCAGTCAGGAGAAAGCAATAAAGCCATGAGATTGCTTCTCCTGCAGCCATGGAAAGAAAAATTGAAAGTGCTAGGTCACCAAAAGGGTTAAATTTGGCTCTGAGAAGTGAAGAATTGGTTGTGGTAGCTTGTGCAGTTCTGGGAATTTCCTGAGGATTTCCATTACAGTGAATGATCTGACACGGGTTTTTATGAGGAACAACCTAATTAAGGGAAAAAGCAGAGATGTTTTAAGCTGAAACCTGCTGGTGGAGGTTCCGAATCGCTCTCCCTCTTACAGTCTGTTTGACTGGTTCCTCAGATGCCATGTATCGCTTTCAGTGAGTCTATTTCTCGCAATGGAAACCAGCTGTGTTCATTGTGAGGCTGGCTTTCAGCTCAGTATTCATCTCATTCACAAGGAGCTCCTAATGCCCTGCGTCATGTGCATGCAGTGTATCTGAAAACTTTAAAACTGCATCGAGTAAAAAGCCCCAGCAAAGTAAAAAGACTGGATTTGTGGGTTTTTTTAAGACGGGTGTCAAGTTGCATGTTGTGTTTCGTTGTTTTGTTTTTAACGGTAGCGCTGAACTGTGATTCTGAAACTATTACCATGAAAGACTTAAGATGTTTTTGCGCACTTCAGAAAATAGCAGATGGAGAAAAAACCTGTGATACATCAAAGATTGTTTATTTATTAAACCAGATGCAATTTAGGTGCATGGTGGAGAGAACACTGAATCAGAGCAGTTAGAACAAGCAGTCAGAGACCAGCATCAGGGAATACCTTGTGAAATTGTGCTGAGTGATATGTAGGGGATATTCATGATAGTTTATTTCAAAGTATCCCATATGGAAAATACGCTTCCTTTCCATAGACTTTTGAACCTTGCCTGGTTGAATGAACTCGATGGATACTTTCTATGGTACTAGGTGATGCTTTTCAGAGATTGCCTATGTCCAAGATGTTATTAGAAATGCGCATCTTTTGGCAAACAGGGCTCTAGCGAAGGCCGGTATTTCACAGAGACAGAAGTTTATGTGCTGTAGGCATTTCATGCAGGCGGCACGCACATGCGGTTGTGCCAGTGAAGGTCGCCAGGCCCTGATGTTTCATTTTTAAGGTTTTTGTAGAATGCTGTACCCGATGTTCGCAATGGTCTTCAGTAAGCTTGTGCAGCTTCACACCACGGGTTATTTCAAGCAACTGATAGATTATCATAAACCGGTCTGGGTGTGCAGCTCACAGTTCCTGGAAGGAAAGGGAAAGAAAATCACGGGCAGCCGTTCGGTGGACAGCGGTGCAGGGGCCGAGGTCGTTACTGCCGTCGTTCCGTCTGAAGGCGAAAGGGACAGGCCGGGGCAGGGCCAGGGCCGGGGCCGGGGCAGGGCCAAGGCCGGGGCATGCGGCGGCGCTGGCGCAGGAGCAGGCGGCGCTGTTCCACGCGGGCGGACCCGTCTCGGTGGGACCCCCTGCCCCGCGGCGGCGCGGGTAAGGCTCGGCGCTGCCAGCCGCTGGCCCGGGGACGGGAGCTGAGCTGCGGGCGGGGCC
>JAVJGJ010000039.1:2996056-3008029 GCA_035590215.1 Microhierax caerulescens | reverse complement strand
CCGCTGCCTGTGCCTGTGCCGCGGGAGCCGCCGGGTCCCGCTGCGCGCGGCGGCCGAGGCCCGGCGGCCGCCCCTGCCCGTAGCGGCGCAGTTCGCGGGGGCTGCCGGTGCCGCAGGGCCCCCCCGGAGCGCTGGCTGGAGCTCGGCAGCGGTAGCTGCCACCCGGGGTGGGCTGGAATCCGCGAGGGAATGAGCGCTACGTCTGCGACGGGAAGGAGACCTCTAGGATGTGAACATCATCTGGCCCCAAAGGCGGTTACCAACAGCTTTGCCATCCGGTCCCCCACATTCTTCCCCCCCTGCCCCCCGTTATAGCCTGTTTCTGCTTAGAACAGTTATTCCTGCTATATAATGCCTTTTTTTTTTCCCCTCTTTGAGGTCCCAGGGTATTTGCATTAATCTACACTTTATGAAATCAATGCATCTTGTAGTTTCTCAGTAGGAAAATTCATTCTGGAATAAAACCCCAGGTGACTGTTCTTTCTAGTACTAAGCAACCACACGCAGTCTTCCCACACAGCCCTGCTGCTGCTTCTTTTTCACCAGCTTGTTGTAGAAACAGAGAGCACAGGAGCGCTCTTTAAGAGCCCATCAGCACCATGTCTGCATCAGGATGCCATGCAGGAAAATCAGAAAATCTTCACCACAAATGTGATTTGCGACTTGGAACAATGTCCAGCAGCCTCATGATTGTGCCTGTGTTGAGAAGATTTAAAGAAAAAGAAAACTATTCCTCTACCTTGTCAAGAAGTTAGAGTATTTGGAAAAGTGATATTGTTTCCTCTGTCAGTCAGCCATATCTTAGGTGTCACACTGTGAGCCAGTAACACCCATGATAAAAAAAAATACCCAACCTTTGAGGCAGGACAGGGTCTCAGAAGAGATTTTCGTAAAGATTGCTGGTTAATCCATTTGGTGTATTATAGGATTCTCCCATCATCTTGTACCTTAGGGTCTCTATTCAGGCATTGAAGCAAACGGTCATTTGCAGAGTTGCTGATTTGTGGCCTTGATTTAGAGCATAACTTCAGTGGCCCACTCATTTCTTTGGAGTCTGTTAGTAAGGAAAGATGAGAACAAAACATGCAGCACTAAACTTATTTATCACAAATTATATTTTAGAGTATGCATCCTAGATTTTATCTTTGAGATTTTAATGATGTGCATATTCTCATTCCACACTTGCCACGTGCATTCTTGCCTACGTGGTTTTTTTATACTAGTATCTGGATTTTTAATATCTCAACATTTTCATAATTTCAACATGCAGAATTTTCTACAAAATTTTAACAAATCCCACAGTCTTTGCTTTTAAGAATATTTGGGATCCTCCAAAAGTTTAACTTCAGGGAAGTACAACAATTTATAGTAAGAAAATACATATATGTAAGAAAGAAAACAGAAATAGGTCTTTCCTTGTGTTACCAACAAAGATGCCATTCCCAGTTTTGTTTCTTAATCTTTCATTAGTTATCAGATTTCTATAGCTTTCAAGAATTGTTTTTAACTTACGTAATGGTAATTGTGGTTGCCACTGCCTGATGGTATCTTGCAGTGATAAGCCAATATCTAATGATTTAACAAGTAATAAAAAGCCCCGTGCATTCAGAACATATAGTGAAACATGTTTTGCAGGTGCATAAAATCCAGTAATGTGTTATACTTGTGTGTAGATAATCATCTGCAGCATGAATTACTTCTTTTTGTGACAGGATCTTAAAAAGGAAATATTAATGTAGCAAGAGACGAATCTAAAGAACTACTTTTTCTTAAGAATTTTTTTCTAGCTTTCCAGCTTTCTGTAGTGCTTTACCTGAAGCAGTTCTACCTGAGGAGTGGAAGAGAAATGCTTTTACAAAGCAAGGTGGATTGAAAATGGGCTGATTTGCCAGGCACAGAGGGTCGTCATCAGCAGTGACTGGAGGCCAGCAACTCGCAGTGTACCCCAGGGATCGATATGGGGTCCAATACTATTTAACTTCTTCACTAATGACCTGAATGATGGGACAGAGTGTGCCCTCAGCAAGTTTGCAGATGATACAGCTGAGAGGAGTGGTGGAGGCACAGATGATTGTGCTGCTGTTCAGATGGACCTTCACTGGCTGGCAGAATGGGCTGGAAAGACTCCTTTGAGGAATGGCAACTTGGGCTGTATTATGAAGAGCATTGCCAGCAGGCCAAGGGTGATGATTATTCCCCTCTACTCAGCCCTGGTGAGACCACATCTGGAGTGCTGCATACAGTTCTGGGCTCCACAGTACAAAGACAGAGATGGACACACTGTAGTGAGTCCAGTGGAAGGCCACAAAAATGACTTAAGGGATTGGAGCATCTGTCATACGGAGAGACGCTGGGAAGAGCTGGGATTGTTCAGCCTGGAGAAGAGGATGCACAAGGGAGATCTTACCAATGTGTGCATGTGCCTGATGGGAGGGAGTAAAGAGGAAGCAGCCACACTGTCCTCAGTGGTGCCCAGGGACAGGGGAGGAGGCAGTGAGCACACACTAAAGGACAGAAAAAATCTGTTCCTACATAAGAAAAAAGTCTTACTGTAAAGGTGACTGAACTCTGGGTTGCGGAGTCTCCATCGCTGGAGATGCTGAAACCCAACTGAACGAGGTGGCCGTGAGCAACCTGCTCTAGTTGACCCTGGTTTGAACAGAGTGTTTGGTCTTGGTAATCTGCAGAGGTCCTTTCCAAAGTCAACTGTTCTGTGAAAATGAAGGAATGAACTTAGGAGGTTCATTTGAGAGTAGAAATATGGGGGTTTTTTTCTGTTGGTTTTTTTTTTTTACATAAAAGCTAATACTCTGGTGATACTAAATGGCTTTTTCTCATGGCTTGTTTACTGTCCTACCTATGACATTACCCTTTAAGAAACTACTTCTTGATGGTCCATTTCTGTCCTTCTCCACCTATGTGCGTCATAGCAAGCAAGTGTTCCTAAAAAGAAGAATAATCTTAGTCTGAGTATTTAGTAGCTACAGTGTGTTGTATTGGCACTGCCAGACTGAAATGTTTTTTTTTTGTGCTTTCCTCTTCCCTGATCTGTTTTTCAGGCACTTTGCCAACACAGGACAAACCTTCCCAGAGGCAGTCAGAGAGCACAAACTGCAGCCCTTCCAGAAAGAGATCAACATCTGAGAGCACATCTTCTACAGGCAAGTAATATTTGGTGGCCTTGTTTTTGGGACCACTGCTATTCTAAGATCTGTGCTACTGCAGTCAGTCGAGACAGCATTGCCACGAGAACTTCAACAGCAGCAATATGTTCATGGAGATACTGAGGTTTTTCACTTCAGTTTTAGGATAGAAGTGCTTCACATTGGATTGTAGAATAGGGAAGCTTGAGCTGGTGCTTACAGAAGCAGCAGCATAGCTACGGCAGAATGGAGTCTGGTTCCTCAGCAGGTTAAATTGGTATTCATGAAGTTCAGTGTTTTAATGCTAGCAAGAACTGTGACACTACAGTTAGACAATGAATTAGATTTATAGAATAATTCCTCCGTGGGGAAGAGCTTGACTTTTGCACTGTTCTGAGGGCAGACCGTTTTCTGCCCTTGGATACATAACTGTTAGGATCAAAACGGGGTGTGCTGTTAAGTTTTCTTCGTATCATGTGTGAATCCTGCTAAGGTGATGGAGGATGACAAGCAGCTCATCCCAGTCAGCGCTAGTGATACAGTTGTCAATGAACCTAGGCAGGTCAAAACATAGTAGGAGAGAGATGGAAGTACTGAAAGGCCTGGGAACTCTGATAGCATTCTCATCGGTTCTGTCAAATGAGGTCCAAGTCTCAGGTGCACAAAAGCATCATAAAGTTGCTTGCCAACAGGATACAGAGGGAGCTGGCTTTCTCAGCTATGGGGTGGTGTCCTGTGCAGGTTGGCGCTTGAGGAAGTCCATCTTCACTTCATGAGGAAGGGAATGCACCTCTTGCTGCATTTTGAGCTTTTGTTTTTTGAGGTCAGGCTTGTGCAGTCACACTGTGTGTGAATGCATGCGTGTTGCTATCTGTCATGTTTTCACACCTACAAAACTGTTGAATCCATTGACAAAATCGTCAGAGGGAAGATGTGAAAATACTCATTTCCTTTATGTTACCAGCAAGTTGTCAGCCAAGTAGTAAACCCAGACCCTGTCTGCAGTCCCTCTGAGGAAAATGCGATGTGAACTTACTTATGATTAGACACAAAAAAATCCATAACATTGACTAATTTTGCAAGAAGCCCGGTTGTAGAAAGAGCTTCTGTTAGCAGCATTCAAACATTCTTAGACACTGAAGTTGATTGCAAATTTGTAGTAAACATACTTAGGGCTGGTACTTACAGAACTAGTTATGATTTCCATAGAGGAAGAATGTGCCCAAACTGCATTTCCTCCTGCCTTTAAACAGATACTTGCAACAGATGCTTTTTCAGCCTATACTAAAGAAGGTCCTCTGCAGTGAAGAAGCGTTCTCTCTTTTTCCTCTCTGTCTTGTTAACTTTCTTTTACTTACTCATTCTAAAGGGGCAACTGCTGTCAGTGTGAATCTGTGCCTAGGAGGTGTTAAAAGTTCAGGCCTATTTTGTGCAGGAGAGCATAGGAATGAAATGAATCACAAGTTTATCAACTTCAAAGTCATTGAACTGATGATGCAGCTGAAAAGACGAGTCTTTGTTATATTTTCCGTAGATCTGGAATGCATGTGATTTCAGCACGTTTGTCAAAGAGCTGCTTTGTTACCAAAGGCTGCAAGTGTGCCTGACCGGGGCTGCAGCTGTTTTAGGGATCACAGCCTTCAGTTGTCCCATCCTTTTGGATCAGTTTCCAAACAGAAATCCTAGTTCAAGGACATCCATTAGACTTTGAGTCCAAATGTGTTGTGTTGTATAGTTTGGTTATCATTGGATGGTGCAGCTGTTTACAGAGCTCACTGTGCTAAACAGATGGTGTTTCTGTGAGGAACCCGCAGCTCCATCCCAGTGTGTATTTAAAGACCATAAGAAAACAAAGGGTAATTTATTATTTCATCTAGAATTGAAAGCCGAAAGTGTAAATCCTTCCAGTTCTTTGAAAGTTGTTCAGGTTGCTAGGTTTTCCAAGGTAGGTTTACAGCAGTGACCTGACAAGTGTGTTTCTCTGTTCATTTTTCACCCTGTGGGAAGAAAAATGGTTCATAGGAGGATTTTTAGAACTTCTGCTGATTCTTCCTTCTTTAAATTGCGTGGTCTCTAAAGCACATTTTCATTTGCACTTGCAAATTCATGACTTTGGAACCTTAATGAGGAATATATTTCTCCAGAGTACCACACTTGGACTAGTAAGCACTAGGAATAGAAAATATTTATTTTAAACTGTGCTTTATCTTTGTCAGCTAATGAATAATCTCCCTCCTGTCAAGTGAAAGAAACCCTTTTATAAAAAAAATTCTGTTGTTTTTCCTTCAACATTACCTTTATACTAGTATGTGCTTTTGAGTCTACAGCTTAGGACCCACTAGTTTAAGTAGATCTAATCTAAATAATTGGCCACAATTACAGTAATGTTTTGTAAATGCTAATGTGAAATTGTGATATATTTATGAGCTGACAGCACCCATTTTATTCCAGAAAGAACAGGGTTTCTTCTAATTAAATGTTATCACTAAGAACCAGCAAGGCAGCTTTAGGAAGCTCTTAGATTATGCTGTATTAAAAAGGGATTTGTTCCAAACTATATGGTTGACCTGGAAATTCTCTTTTTCAAATACCAGTCCACAGCTCTAAAGCATATAACATTTAGTTTAAATTTTCTGTGTAAATTAGCCTCTTTCTCTTTTATCCAGATATTTTGATTTACCTTTATCCAAGCTTATACTTTATTGCAGTGATCAGTTCTGTCATCATTATGTTTGTCTTTTTGATAAAGAAACTTCAAGAGCAATGAAGAAGTTGTTTCAGTACTGCCAAACCTCAAAAAAGAAAAATTAGTTTAAAAGCATTTCACATGTTGCTCAGTTTTTTCATCAGTATTTAATTCTTCTGTGCACAAAAGGTTTCTTATTTTTGGTGTTGAATACAAAGAAACTTGAGAAGAGTTCTGGACTGCTCTTTGCTATTAGAAGTGGGGGACTGCGTGTGAATGAGGATTAAACAATTATATGTTAAAACTGATGATACAGAATGTAAACTTTCCACTTGCATCTTGCATCACTAGAAACCTTGGCCATTAGAACTTGTGTTACAGAAATTCATTTCTTGTCACTGAACATTCCGGACAGTTACAGGATATAAAAGGCTGACAGTCTATCCAACCACTGTATTTTAATTCCAGCCTTATTTGGTGGTATTTTGAGTCTGTTTCAGGATATGTACGTCTGTTTGTGTTCCAGTGATCGGAGTACCTACCCGGGGAGCAAGGCTGGCGACCGCAGTTGACGATTCAGTGGATAGCTTACTGCAGCGCATGGCACAGCATGACAGCCAGGCGACTTTGGACAAAACCTTAGAAGCAGTCATTGCAAATGTATCTGTGCCCCCATCAGCTAGTCCTGCTCGAAACCACAACAGAGAGAAAGGTCTGGGGAAACAGGACAGCCTTGTAGCTCCAGCGATTCCCAGCAGCTCCTGCAGCGATAGCATCTCCCTGCTGTCAGACAGACTACCAAACAGCTATTCCCCACGGCATCTCAAGAGAAGCGTGGTAGAAGCCATGCAGCGGCAAGCTAGGAAGATGTGCAATTATAACAAGATCTTGGCAACAAAAAAAAATCTTGACCACGTCAATAAAATTCTGAAAGCCAAAAAGCTGCAAAGGCAGTCACGAACAGGGAATAATTTTGTGAAGCGCAGGCCAGGCAGGCCCCGGAAATACCCGATGCAGGCTGTCGTTTCAATGCAAGCTTTCCAGGCGGCTCGACTGGTCGGTCAGGACTTAGATAAAAGAGAAGAAAGCAGCAGTCCCTTACACCTTGGACCCGATACCATCACAGATGTGATTGAAGCTGTAGTGCAGAGTGTGAACTTGAATACAGATCACCGAAAAGGCTGGAAGAGAAAGCGGTGGCTTGCAGAGGAGCAAGTTAGGAAGCGGCAGAAGTCCTTACCAGAAGATGAACAGGAGAGCAATAAGAGGTAATTTCCTTACAATTTTCTACCCTTGGTACATTGTTGATTTTATAACATTTCAGAATCCCACTCTTAACAAGCTCTGCTTGTTGCATTTGTTTTTATTAAGGAGTTCAGTTTAGAGGGAACCAGCATGTCAGTTTTAAATAAGCTTAGGCTCTTTGTAAGTTACTGAACTGCACGCCAACATGGGATGGAGTTTCAGGTAATGGAAAACTGATGGTTTTGTGCTTGTGTTCCAAGTGAAGCAAGTTTTATGGTTTTCTCGGTGAAGAATAATGAGTTGGTAACAGGTTTGCTGATGAGATGCCATAGCAAAGATTGTTCCTTCATCATGTACAGAATAAGGAACTGTAAGAGTTGTATGTGCCTTGGGGATCTCAGAGGGTGTTACTCATATGCATTACAAACAAATACTTAAAAGCAACACAGAATGTAAGGTGAGGTCAGTTGATTCAGAGCAAATAAAGAGTAAAACCAAAGCAGCAAGGAGGAGTTAAAAGTGTGCACCTGTGCAGTCACTGACTAGTGAAGGGCCACACCAGAAATCTGTCTCTGGTCTAATCTTCATAT
Organism: Microhierax caerulescens; assembly: GCA_035590215.1. Classification (NCBI taxonomy): domain Eukaryota; kingdom Metazoa; phylum Chordata; class Aves; order Falconiformes; family Falconidae; genus Microhierax; species Microhierax caerulescens. The sequence continues at coordinate 3,000,365 of JAVJGJ010000039.1, read as the reverse complement.
GTTTATCCCCAAAATCATCAATGCAGACAGATCAAACTCTTCCAGAAGTCTTCCTTTGGGTGTTTTCAGAACAGTTCTGAAATGTAATCATTGGTGTTTCAGAAGTGAATACTGTAATATATGCATTTAAATTCACAGAAAGTTCCTGGAACCACACATTCAGAAGAGTGTATTGTGTGGCTCTCCTGAAGGCTAAGAAAAGGTTTACCACATGCTATTTTTAGTACAAAAGCAGATAGCATATGCCACCTTCTAAATTACTCAGCTGAGGCTCCAAGGAATAAACATTAGCAGTACAAACAACATTATTTTTGCAATAATTAATAATAACATTACTATAAAAAGATCATACATTTCTTTTAATTATGCTTAACCACCACTCAATCATGATCATTGAATTGCATTTTTTTTAAATAGCTGCAACATGTAGTAATTCAGAAGCATGGACCTTTTTTTTTTTCCTGCTGACCAGATTATAGAGAGAAATAATGAAATACGGAAAGATAATCTTTTTGGTAAGAAATATGGCGAGATAATCTTTAATCTTTACTTTTTCTTCCAGTTTTGCGGAGACGGTAGCTGAACCTCCTAGTCCACATGATACCCTTGGGAAACCACATGAACCTGAAAACCCTGAACAGCCTTTGCCTTCTCTAGCCCAGCGTGAGAAAAAAGCCCCTCGACCCCCAAAGAAGAAGTACCAGAAGGCAGGGCTCTACTCTGATGTGTACAAAACAACAGAGTAAGTAATACTGCTGCTGTCTGATATTCCAGTGGAAACTGTTTCCTTTCAACTAGAGCCATAAAGAGCTGCTACTAATGAGTAGCTAAAATAAAACCATCAACTTAATTCAAGCCTGTGAAAACATTTCATGCATGGTAATTATCAGTCTGACCCACTGAAGGTTTAAAATGTAACCCCAGTCAGAAAGCAGCCTCAAGCAATCTGAAAGTGATTCTGATTATCAACCTTGAAGAAGGTAGGAGAGCTTCATTTGACAATCTTAACGATTATGGCAGTAAAAGTGCTGGGAGAGCTTGAGCTGTTTAGGTACTGAGTACAGTGTCTGCATAAAAGGGGCTGTTAGTTTTCTATTTTCATTGACTGATGGCAATTGGTCATCTTTGGTGTGAAAGAATTGCAGATACGCACTCTGTTCATTTCACAGTTAAGTGAAGTGCATTTTCTGTGAGATACTCAGAGTAAAAATCCAGCATTCTTTTTTGTTCCACTTGCTGGCTCACAACCTAGTGTACATTGGAAAGTGGACATCTCCCTGTTCCTGATACCAGCCCGCTTCTGCTTTTATTTGTAGTTACATAAGTTTTCCGCAGCCATTTGAACAAATGTGTTGAAGTCAGGAACTAGTGCTTCTCTTGTAATATGATCTGACAGATTAAAAAGAGAGAAGATTTGGCACCTTCTCACTATGTTGTAGACCGCTTAAAAATGTTGCAGAGACCGCTGGGAGACTGCTAGTGTAGTTTATCAGCTGCTCCTGGTGTATTCTTTCTCCATAGTAGAATGAAGGCATCAATGAAAGGATCAAGGCTCTAAGGAAGAAACAAAGATCTAGGTCTGATCAAAGTGAGACTGCTTGTATTTCTAATAGTTTGAAAGCAGATATGCTAAATTTTTTAGCATCTGGATGGTCTCACTGCTGTACACAGTTGTGCAGCATTCAAATACTGTATCATAAAAATTTGGTCTGTTGCCGTAGGAGAGGACCAGAGAGAGTCTTCTTTTCTTTATTATAAAACATTAGTTACATTGTCAGTCCTAGTCAGCCAAGGGAAGATCTTTTTATTTCATAGACAGTAAGCAAACATGTAATTGGAAAAATTGTATGAATACAGAAAGTGAAAGTCAAGGTTTGTAGGTATTGCAGATGATGATGGAAATCAAATTCACCACCCTGTAGCTGAGCTCTGCTACAACCCTCCCTCTCCATCACTTTTCATGTTGCAGTTTCCTGGAAGCTTAAAGAACTCTGACTTGGTCTTCCCGTTTGCCTGGTGCTCTACATGCCGAGTTCTTCCCTTGCACTGATACTAATGTGTGTCATGAGGTGCTTAAGAACGCTGAGGAAACTACCCTACCAAGGAAGCAAATGCTGCCTACATAGTCTGTATTACTGCTCTGCACAGTTGTTTGATACTGAAACAAAGCATGGAAATGCGTAGCTGGGCAAGGACAATTTGGGTGTCTTGTGTTAGAGCAAAGGTGCAGCTTGAAGGGCTGATCTCACCATTCCTTCATGCTGGCAGCGGGTCACTGCTTTACTAAGTTGTTTCAGCAACCTAAACAGCAGAACAATAGTCACCTTTTTATAATTCATTTTTCTGCTGATTTAACTTGCTGTTCCAGTTCTGCTACAGTCAGACATATGTCAGTGCAAGAGGAGAGCAGAAGTTCATGTTGTTACCCCATTATTTATATAACTTCCTGCTATACTGAGTATGAAAACATGATCTTAGTTGGGAACAAAAATGCAACTGTAATCACACGGCACCCTCTAGTGATGGTACAGTTAAGTGTTGATCACTGTCTTCATTAAAACAGTTTCTTCCTTCCCTATTAATGGGTGTTGTACTGTGTTTCTGTTTGCAGTATTCATTTGCAGAGGCTTTGCCTTAAAGACCATTTGTCTACTCTGCTTTGTCTTTCTTACATACTTCCTAAACACCAATAGGTGTTTCCGTAGTGAAAGTTTTACTGAGGTTTACTGTTAACTGTTTACAGCCTCTGTCTGCATCAGTCCCATCCAGCTGCTAAACAAGAGCAGAGAAAATGTTTGTCCTGTCATTGCCAGTTTTAGTCTACTGTTAAAAGAGAGAAGTCTGCATTATTTCTCTGCAGCCACTTGAATTGTAGTTTGCCACAACTGGATTTCACTGCAACTTACCTTGGTCTAGAAACTTTATTAAAACACAGTGAAGAAAGCTCATTTTTCCTTGCAAATGAACTACAAAGGAAATGAATGGTTTCTGGAGTCACTCTCAGTTCTACCTCTATTTCTGAAGGTAATTTTGTAGGCAACATAGCTGATCTGACGTTAACCTCCACACAACTTTTCCAGAATCCTTAGCTCCCACTGGAAGAATTACACAGCTCTTGCTGAAGAGTTCAGTGTGTGGGTGCGCAAGACAGCAACTTTGAAAACAAAGGAAAATTTTGTGCAAGAGTCATAATCTGTTTGCCCAGCAGCACCTTTCCTAGAGGAGTGCAAAGTCTAGTTCACCAAAGAAATGTAATAATAATTATTAAATTAGTAGGTTAAGTTAAATGGTGTATATATAAGATATTATTTTTATCAGTAATAACAAATATGAGTCCTCACTGCAGAAGCGTAACCTATAGAACTTGCTGTGATGGACACTGAATTGCATCCCACGCATGGTTAGGTATCCACAGCTGGTCAACGGTGTAGCTTCCTGCAGCCTCTTGCTGTTCTGGAACATGGTATTTCTATGTGATAGGCACGTTGCTTCCACAGTGCCTCCATTTTGATGATGTTAGAGTTTGTGGTGCTGCAGGGTGACTCAGAGTAGGCACCTGAACATTTTCAAAGGAAACCTATTGAAAAATCAGCCAGCCAAATTAAAATGATGGTGCAACTGAACTGCAAATGAATTGCAGTTCAGCAAATGCTTTAAGTTGGCGTATGCTAACGTTGCACTGAAAGAATCAGCTTTACTTTCTCCTCACCTTTGTAGTGTATTCCTGTTCCTTTCATGTCTCATCGTCATGACCAGAGCAACTGAACCAGGCTGGGATGGTGATTGAGGTAAAATCTCACCTTCCACTGTAGGTTCCTGGTGCAGTTAACCTTGCAGTCATGCCAGCAGTTACACCAGCAGAAGGTGGGGAATGTCAAAGCCAGCTTAGACTGACTGAAAATGTTTGTCCAACTATGGTCTGTGAGAAAAGTGCCTCAAAAATGTAGTTGTGCACTCTGCAGAGAACTAATCCCAGCCAAGGGGGTAAGAGCGTTGGGAGAAGAAGCTGAAGAGGTAGGACAGAAATGGAACACTGTCAGAAGGAAAGGAAGGAGGGGGATAGAGAAATGGAGGTACAGAAAAGATGACTGTGGTTCTTGTCTTTCTTACCTACTTTATTTGCCTGAGAATTTGGAGTGACATTCTGATACTAAGCCTGGCCTTTAGCCTTTACAGAGTGGTACAAAATGTTCTCCTCTTAAACAAAAAAATAATTTTGCCATTGCTGTTATTGGGAGCTTGCAAGGAGAGGCCAGTTAGTCTGTTGTTGGCAGGTGGACCATTTACAAAATGGGTGTTTGAGATTTGT